>SJXQ01006229.1:423003-560235 GCA_006408695.1 Aepyceros melampus | reverse complement strand
GGTCCCATCACTTCATGGGAAATAGATGGGGAAACAGTAGAAACAGTGTCAGACTTTGTTTTTTTGGGCTCCAAAATCACTGCAGATGGTGACTGCAGCCATGAAATTAAAAGGCGCTTACTCCTTGGAAGAAAAGTTATGACCAACCTAGATAGTATATTCAAAAGCAGAGACATTACTTTGCCGACTAAGGTCCGTCTAGTCAAGGCTGTGGTTTTTCCTCTGGTCATGTATGGATGTGAGAGTTGGACTGTGAAGAAGGCTGAGCGCTGAAGAATGGATGCTTTTGAATTGTGGTGTTGGAGAAGACTCTTGGACCGGCTCTTGGACTGCATGAGATCCAACCAGTCCATTCTGAAGGAGATCAACCCTGGGATTTCTTTGGAAGGAATGATGCTAAAACTGAAGCTTCAGTACTTTGGCCACCTCATGTGAAGAGTTGACTCATTTGAAAAGACCCTGATGCTGGGAGGGATTGGGGGCAGGAGGAGACGGGGACGACCGAGGATGAGATGGCTGGATGGCATCACGGACTCAATGAACGTGAGTCTGAGTGAACTTCAGGAGATGGTGATGGACAGGGAGGCCTGGCGTGCTGCGATTCATGGGGTCGCAGAGTCGGACACGACTGAGCGACTGAACTGAACTATAGGGTTGGTTGGTTGGTTCTGACCACAGTACCCACAACTTGTGGGATCTTAGTTCCCTGATCAAGGATTGAACCCAGTCCCTTGGCAGTGAGGGCAGAGTCCTAACTACTGGATTGCCAGAGAATTCCCCAAGCTAGCTCTCATTGTGGTTGAAAGATGGTTACAGTAATTAGTTCTAAATGTGATAGCCTGATAATAACTTTTAGGGGAACAAAGGGGCTGTCCCCCTCTCCTTTCCCAAAACCCTACAATCAGATTTCTCCCTGTATTTCACTGGATAGAGTTGGTTCTAATGCCCTTACATAAATCATTTACTGAATGGGGCTGAGAGGGGGCTTGGATTATCATATTAATTTAGACCAATCAGAATTTCCCTTTAAGTCATGTGGGTAAGGTTGAACCACTGAACAACCGTGGCAGTCACAGGGAGGACTGTTAAGGAGTCACCCTGGAGTGTCTGCTATAGAGAGAGAATTTAAAGGTAGAAAGCATTTGCAGAAATTCAAAAAGGCGTAGAAAGTGGACTTCTTAAGGAGTTTTGATGCTTCCTTAGAGAATTGTATGAAGATGAGGTACATTGAATTTACTAATTTCTGTGTAAATATGTTGACACAAAAGCATAGATTGACAATAGTAATGTAGCTTTAAAACTTCAAAACAATTTAGCAGTTCAGCTGTTTGCCTTGTGACGCAGTGCCTGTTTTTTCTCTTAGTTGTCTGAAGCTGTGTCTGAAAGGATATTGTGGGTACTTTATTTCCTGATTCTAGAACTTTGAAACTCCAACTGATTAATGTCTGTCACTTGTCACCCTGTTGCTGATTTCCTTCTTCTAGAATCACAGTGAGACTTGAGTAGAACTTTTGACAGCTGGAATTTCCCCAAATGATTGAATTTTTCTTGAAACCATAATTGGTATGATAGATATATGTTGTATCTATGGTATTTATATGATATCCATCATACCAGTTACATTTCATGAAGAAACAGCACCTTTTCTTCATGAAACTATAATTGCTATGAGATATATACGTGTTCGTTTGTGTCTTTGGGGCTTTTCTTGTGACTCAGCTGGTAAAGAATCCCTCTGAAATGCAGGAAACCTGGGTTCGAACCCTGGGTTGGGAAGATCCTCTGGAGAAGGGAAAGGCTACAGATTCCAGTATTCTGGTCTGGAGAATTCGATGCACTGTATAGTATGGGATTGCAGAGAGTTGGACACAATTGAGCAGCTTTCACTTTCACTTATATCTTTGTGTATGTATATACATATATAGATATGTAAAGACTGGATTCATGTCAAGTGAACATGAGCTCAAGTTATGGCAGTGATTATCCAGCTTACTTAACTACCTGTTGACTGGTGTAATTTTCTTATTGTCAGAGGTTTTTTTCTCATCTGTAAAAAAGGTAGACAGTAATATATCTACCTTGTAGAATTATTTTGAGAGTTGAAGTGCACAGTACCTCATGCCTCGCAAATGATACTTAATATTGCATTTCTAGGAAGAAATGTTAAGATAGTGGACGTATTTTTAAACCTAAAGTATTGAAACTCCAGTACTTTGGCCACTCTATGCGAAGAGCTGACTCATTTGAAAAGACCCTGATGCTGGGAAAGATTAAGGGCAGGAGGAGAAGGGGTCGACAGAGGATAAGATGGTTGGATGGCATCACCGACACATTGAACATGGGTTTGGGTGGACTCCGGAAGTTGATGAAGGACAGGGAGGCCTGGCGTGCTGTGGTTCATGGGGTTGCAAAGAGCTGGACACGACTGAGTGGCTGAACTGAACTGAACTGATTAATATATTAGAAGAACTTTTTTTAGAAATTTCTCGTAATGATGTAATTTTACTGGAATTTTTCATCTACTTCTGATTATTTTTCTGCACTTGCATTGTATGTATTTTAACAAAAGAAATCTTGTGCTTTTAAAAAGCAGTTTAAAAATTAATCTTTTAGGCCCACCATTATTTCTCAGAGGTAGAGTTTAAGAAGCAAGCAAATGGTGCATTGGCATGCATAGGAAATGTAAAGTGCTCTTATACTTTACTCTCAATATATATAATATTTCTTTTTGCCTAGTATTTACACTGAGTTGAAAAGATTTTTGAATTTCACTCTGCTATAAAGTCTTAACCCTGGCTATACATTAGAATCATCTGGAGCACTTAAAAAAAAAAAACCAAAAAAAAAACTGATGACCAGGTTCCAAAGATAGGGGCAAGGGTATATCAGTATTTCTTAAAAAACAACAAAAACGGAAAACCCCCCCAAAACCCTGGGTGATTCTGATGTACATTCTGTGATTAAAAACATTGTAAATCCTTCAGCCTGTTTCTGTCCTGTATAAATAGGCCTGTTGTCTCTTCCTGTCTGGTTAGTGCCCTAGACAGTCATGTACCAGTGCAGCGTCTGTGGCTATTCCCTTGTATTTCGTGCAAAAAGTAGTGGACCAGTAGCTGCTGCTTTGTGTTTTACAAAAAATAGACTTTGATGAGTTGGCAGAATATCTATTAGTTAATGTTCACTCACTATGTTATCTTTAAGTGGAGAGCTGTGATTATTCTTTTCTGCTTTCTACTTAAGCTTTGTTTTAATATTCTTATGAAACCTGGAAAAAATTAGTTTTGAGGTTTTAAATACATGCTTTAATATATAACTGGCTTTCTAGATTTATGTTAAGAGCAGCATCTTAATGAGGTGATTTGATATGCTTAATTGTTATGAATTTGGTAATTAAGTCTAAATAGTTGATATGAATTAGTTTTTAATATCACCCTATCAGAATGAACAGCTTATATAAATTATGAAAAAAAATGTATGTATTACCTATAAAAATTGTTAATATTAAAGTTGCAGTTTTCAGATTTCTGTCCCATGTGCTATATTCAGTTGCTGGTATAAAATAAAATTATTTATACAATGTATAGCCATTTTGCAAGGGAGAATATTAAGAAAGGAGCTCTTATATATTCTAAAGAATTTGACTTACAGATTATAACTTACACAAATTTCCTTGTTGAATCAATAGAACCAGTAAGTCCCCTCTAGTAAATTGTGAAACTAGGTTGGTTGGTTTTTTTTTTTTTCCCCCTAATTTTTTGGCTGTACCATGTGGCATGTGTGATTTCAGTTCCCCTACCAGGCATTGAGCCTGTGCCCCCTGTATTAGAAGTGTGGAATCTTAACTACTGGACCACCAGAGAGGTCCTGAGACTAATATTACTTGGTCTTATTTTAGAGGGACTGCTTTGGTGGTAGCTGCTTCCTCCTTGGAAACGTTTGTGGATTTGTAACTAACTGCAATGAATGGTACAAAAACATTTCATTAATTCTAATAATTTTCTTTAGCTATAAACTTGCAGAAAATTGTTATTGTTCAGTTGCTGAGTTGTGTCAACTCTGCGACCCCATGGACTGCAGCAGGCTTGGCTTTCCTGTCCTTCACTATTTCTTAGAGTTTGCTCAAACTCATGTCTGTTGAGTCAGTGATACCATCCTACCACCTTATCCTCTGTCGTCCCCTTCTTCTGCCTTCAATCTTTCCCAACATTGGTGTCTTTTCCAATGCTTCAGTTCTTCACAGAAAATTAGTAAGTACTAATAGTTTGGCCATTTACACATTCAGATTGTTAAACGCATCTGGTAGTCTGATCTAATTAAACAGCTATTTAGTGAAATGAGGTTTTTGTATTGTAAACTTATTTCAAACTTTTTGATCTTACTCGTCAGCTAGACTTTGTAGATGAGTGAGTGGGTGAGTGAAGTCACTCAGCTGTGTCTGACTCTTTGCCACCCCGTGGACTGTAGCCCACCAGGCTCCTCCATCCATGGGATTCTCCAGGCAAGAATACTGGAATGGGTTGCCATTTCCTTCTCCAGGGGATCTTCCCAACCCAGGGATCGAACCGAGGTCTCCCGCATTGCAGGCAGACGCTTTAACCTCTGCGCCACCAGGGAAGCCATATTACTACCTTAACATGAAGTAATTGAATCACACAGAGGTTAAGCAACTTATCTAAACATGTATGTAAGTTTCAGGCAGAGGAAAACCCCCTGGTGGTTTTAATTTTGGGCCCCAATTTCATTTAAGACTAAAACAAATGAGGAGTGTTTAATTTGAAAGCCTGTGGTTCAGAAATTATTGCACTTCTGTCATTTACATTCAGTAGGACTGTATTGTATTTCATTTTATTTGGAACTTTTAAGACTTGGTAGTAGATATTTTCTGGCTTGAGATGCTGGGCCTTTAGACTGTTGATTTTTTTACTTTTCCATCCCTGGCTTGCGAAGATCCCCTGGAGGAGGGTATGGCAACCCACTTCAGTAGTCTTGCCTGGAGAATCACCATGGACAGAGGACCCTGGCGGCCTACAGTCCATGGGGTTGCAAGAGTTGGACATGACTAAGTGACTAAGCAACACAGCACACGTGTCAGGTACTGAAAACCTCCTTGAAATATTTGTGCCATAACTACACAGATACTATAGAGGTGGTGTGTCAGAAATGGTACCAGTGGAGAAAATGGAAGACACGCAAAATTAAGTTATAAAGCATTAAATTACGACAACCAGGAGTAAGCAGATTTTTGTGTCCAACTCTTTGCAACCCCATGGACTGTAGCCCACCAGGCTCCTCCGTCCATGGGATTCTCCAGGCACGAATACTGGGGTGGGTTGCCATGTCCTTCTCCAGGGGATCTTCCCAACCCAGGGATTGAACCGAGGTCTCCCGCATTGGAGGCAGACGCTTTAACCTCTGAGCCACCAGGGAAGCCCTAAAAGAATGGTTATTATTTTAAATAATGATTTATTTTGTTTTTCTTTGTTGGTGACTTTGGTGACTTTTCACTTTGCATGTTAATCATAGACCCATGAAACCTGTATTATTGAAACATTCAGAAAAACTATTTTTAGTTAATGTGACATTTTCCCAGACTAAGTTTGGTATGAAACAGAAATTCTTGAGTTTATTTTTATTTTGTCTGCCCACATTTCTTGTATATAACATAAGTCATCAATTCAAAACTTTGAAAACATTTATCTATGTGATTGAACCAAAAATTAGGTCAGAGAATAGTTTATAAAATCTTTGTAAGTACAGCCTACCTAGTAACAAGAAAACGTTTCTTTGAAACAGTTCTGGAATTTGAGAAACCTAAGATTTAAAAAATAACAACTGTGTGTGTTTGCTTCAGCTTTTGTTGAGCTTCAGTGAAATTGGTTACATCTGGTAATGTATTCTAATATAAATATCCTCTGTATCAGAAAATAAAACCTGCCTGGGGTTGCACAGAGTTGGAAATGACTGAAGCGACTTAGCAGCAGCAGCAGTAGCAACAAGTTCTAGTCAAGGTGATTGAAGCCATGAAATTAAAAGACGCTTACTCCTTGGAAGGAAAGTTATGACCAACCTAGATAGCATATTCAAAAGCAGTGATATACTTTGCTGACTAAGGTCTGTCTAGTCAAGGCTATGGTTTTTCCTGTGGTCATGTATGGATGTGAGAGTTGGACTGTGAAGAAAGCTGAGTGCCAAAGAATTGATGCTTTTGAACTGTGGTGTTGGAGAAGACTCTTGAGAGTCCCTTGGACTGCAAGGAGATCCAACCAGTCCATTCTAAAGGAGATCAACCCTGGGTGTTCTTTGGAAGGAATGATACTAAAGCTGAAGCTCCAGTACTTTGGCCACTCATGCGAAGAGCTGACTCATTGGAAAACACTGATGCTGGAAGGGATTGGAGGCAGCAGGAAGCGGGAACGACAGAGGATGAGATGGCTGGATGGCATCACCGACTCGATGGACATGAGTCTGAGTGAACTCGGGAGATGGTGATGGACAGGGAGGCCTGGCGTGCTGCGATTCATGGAGTCGCAAAGAGTTGGACACGACTGAGCAACTGAACTGAACCACATTCAACTAAGCTACAATGTGAATTTGGTCAGGTTAAAAGAGCTGAACTTGTTCAGTTCAGTTCAGTCCAGTCGCTCAGTAGTGTCCAACTCTTTGCGACTCCATGAATCGCAGCACGCCAGGCCTCCCTGTCCATCACCATCTCCCGGAGTTCACTCAGACTCACGTCCATAAACTTCTACTATATTCAAGATACTTTTAGAATAAAGTTACTGAATATACCAGTAGAAATGATAAACATTTTATGCCTTAACTCCATTAAAAACCCTTACAATAGATTTAGTCATGCTATCTGCTTAAATTTGACAAGAAACCAGTAAAAGGGAAACTATAAACCAAATCTTACATAAGAAAAAAAGAAAGCAGGCTTATTCATCCCACGCCTTTCCCTAATATGAGGCTAACAAAAATTAAGTACCTAATATTCTCTAAATAAATGCAAACTGAACCCTGATTTTTATTTCAAAAAAAGATTTCCCAAAACAAGAAATCAGTTAATCAGTGGTAAAATTTCTAGAAAATTTACTTTATTAGAGAGGAGAAATAATCATTAACTTTATTCTCCATAAAGTTCTATATATCATTATCATACAAAAATATTATACCTTGAATAGAACAAGAACCAGACAATCTGAATTCTAGTTAGTATTAGCCTGACCAATCTCCTGTCTTCAGTTTCATAGTATATAAAATAAAGTGATCAATTTACATGAATTATTTTTAAATGTGTGCAGCTCCAATGTTCTGTGTCAAAACAATCCATTTAGGAAAGGGGACAATTACAGTTGATTTTTTCCCATATTTTTTTCCTCTCACTTTATTTCTCAGTAGTACGTTATAACACTGCCCATTTTGGAGGTTGGGAATGATATCTAAAAGATTTTAATTTGGTAGTCAGCACCACAAGAATTGATGCTTTTGAACTGTGGTGTTGGAGAAGACTCTTGAGAGTCCCTTGGACTGCAAGGAGATCCAACCAGTCCATTCTAAAGGAGATCAACCCTGGGTGTTCTTTGGAAGGAATGATACTAAAGCTGAAGCTCCAGTACTTTGGCCACTCATGCGAAGAGCTGACTCATTGGAAAACACTGATGCTGGAAGGGATTGGAGGCAGCAGGAAGCGGGAACGACAGAGGATGAGATGGCTGGATGGCATCACCGACTCGATGGACATGAGTCTGAGTGAACTCGGGAGATGGTGATGGACAGGGAGGCCTGGCGTGCTGCGATTCATGGAGTCGCAAAGAGTTGGACACGACTGAGCAACTGAACTGAACCACATTCAACTAAGCTACAATGTGAATTTGGTCAGGTTAAAAGAGCTGAACTTGTTCAGTTCAGTTCAGTCCAGTCGCTCAGTAGTGTCCAACTCTTTGCGACTCCATGAATCGCAGCACGCCAGGCCTCCCTGTCCATCACCATCTCCCGGAGTTCACTCAGACTCGCGTCCATCGAGTCTATGATGCCATCCAGCCATCTCATCCTGGTCGTCCCCTTCTCCTCCTGCCCCCAATCCCTCCCAGCCTCAGAGTCTTTTCCAATCAGTCAACTCTTCTCATGAGGTGGCCAAAGTACTGGAGCTTCAGCTATAGCATCATTCCTTCCAAAGAAATCCCAGGGTTGATCTCCTTTAGAATGGACTGGTTGGATCTCCTTGCAGTCCAAGGGACTCTCAAGAGTCTTCTCCAATACCACAGTTCAAAAGCATCAATTCTTGTGGTGCTGACTACCAAATTAAAATCTTTTAGATATCATTCCCAACCTCCAAAATGGGCAGTGTTATAACGTACTACTGAGAAATAAAGTGAGAGGAAAAAAATATGGGAAAAAATCAACTGTAATTGTCCCCTTTCCTAAATGGATTGTTTTGACACAGAACATTGGAGCTGCACACATTTAAAAATAATTCATGTAAATTGATCACTTTATTTTATATACTATGAAACTGAAGACAGGAGATTGGTCAGGCTAATACTAACTAGAATTCAGATTGTCTGGTTCTTGTTCTATTCAAGGTATAATATTTTTGTATGATAATGATATATAGAACTTTATGGAGAATAAAGTTAATGATTATTTCTCCTCTCTAATAAAGTAAATTTTCTAGAAATTTTACCACTGATTAACTGATTTCTTGTTTTGGGAAATCTTTTTTTGAAATAAAAATCAGGGTTCAGTTTGCATTTATTTAGAGAATATTAGGTACTTAATTTTTGTTAGCCTCATATTAGGGAAAGGCGTGGGATGAATAAGCCTGCTTTCTTTTTTTCTTATGTAAGATTTGGTTTATAGTTTCCCTTTTACTGGTTTCTTGTCAAATTTAAGCAGATAGCATGACTAAATCTATTGTAAGGGTTTTTAATGGAGTTAAGGCATAAAATGTTTATCATTTCTACTGGTATATTCAGTAACTTTATTCTAAAAGTATCTTGAATATAGTAGAAGTTATTGCATGAGTAGACCCTAGTGATATATGTATTACATGCTTTGCATTTTTGAAATTTAATCTGTTATCAGTCTGTTAAAATGATTGGAGATCCTTATTCAACTAGTTATTTGGAAATATTTAGTACAATATGGAGGCTTTAGAAAATCAGCTTTGTTTAAATTGCTTAGAAATCTTTTAAATATTACTTTATTAAGCTTGATATATGTAGCATTTTACAGACTTATTTTCAAGCAACATACAACATCCATCTCTAATAATCTGATTGCTTACCTTATTTAAAGTGTTTCATGGTTGAGAACAAACTGGTACCAGTATCTCTGACTCTGTCCCAGTACTACATAGTTTGTTCTAACTGTTCCTCCTTGCTTACCTGTAACTTCCTTGAAGTGGAAAATCTGGCTCCCACCAGCCACCATCTATTTTACTGATTGCTTGTCTTCAGTAGACATGTATAGTTGTTTCAGCATTACTACTAATCTGTAGCCTTGTAAGGAATCACTTTACCAACCAGAACACAGTGTTCATATACAGTTCTTTGTTTTTCTGCTACAGTTACCAGTCAGAATACTGTCTACCAAAGTTATTAAGGTCAGCACCATCTTCCATACCCTCTTCAGTGTCGATATGCCAAACATTTGTAATACAGTTACTCTTTGGCCAGTTTTGTATTTCTAGACTCCTGGTTGATTTTTTAAATTTGCATGCATTCAGCTTTACTCTTCATGTGGTTAAGTTCTATGGATTTCAGGACATGCAAGTTCCCTCTTTGTCTCCTCTGTACTCAGTCACTCATCCACCCTTCTCCAGTTCCCTTGTAACCTTTGATCTATTGTCTGTCTCTATAGCTTTGCCTTTCCAGAATGTCATATGAATGGAAACAGTATATGCCCTTTTTGGTCTGAATTCTTTCTCTTAGGAAGTACTTTTAATATTCATCTATGTTGCATGAGTTAATAGCTTTTTGAAAATTGTTAAATAGAATTCTGTTGTATAAATACACCATTCTATTTATCCCTTCCCTTGTGGTTCAGATGGTAAAGAATCTGCCTGTAATGCAGGAGACCTGGGTTCTATCCCTGGTTGGGGAGATCCCGTGGAGGAGGGCATGACAACCCACTCCAGTATTCTTGCCTGGAGAATTCCCACGGACAGAGGAGCCTGGCGGGCTACAGTCCATGGGGTTGCAAAGAGTCGGACAAAACTGAGCAACTAAGCACACACACACTGGAGGACACCTTTCTTGGTATAAACATTCACACGTAGGTTGGTATGAGCATTAATTTTCAGTACACTTTGATAAATACCCGGGGCACAATTGCTGGGCTATATATATATGTTAAGTGTATGTTTAACTTTATAAAAGAAAAAAAACAGAAACTGCCAAACGCTTCCATAGTGACTGTATTTGTTTTCATTTTTGAAAGATATTTTAGATAGATTTAGAGTTCTTGGTTGAATGTTTTATTTTCCTCTTTCTTTCTGTAGTTTAAAAATGTTGAGAGGAATTCCCTAATGACCTAGAGGTTAGGATTCTGGGTTTTTACTGCCATGGTGTGGGTTCAGTCCCTCCTGATCTGGGAACTGAGATATCACAAGCCTCACCCCACCCCATCCAAAAAAAAGTTAATTTTTCTCCTCTTGTTTCTGATGACATGTTGGCCATCATTTATGTCTCTGTTTCTCTATGTATATTCTTTTTTTCTCCTTCTGACTGCTTTATGATTTCCTTATTACTATTTTTCAGCAGTTTGACTCTCAAATGATAATCTTGTTTTTTGGTTCTCCTTAGAGGTTGTTGAAGTTACTGGATCTATGAGTTCATAGTTCTCATGAAATTAGGAAGAATTTGGCGGGTTTTTTTTTGTTTGTTTGTTTTTAATGTCCTTCTTGCTCTTGTATTCTTTCTGGGATACTGTTACATTAATTTTAGAGTCTGTGATGTTGCTCAGCAGTTCACTACCACACTTGATATTAACTCTCAGTTCATTGTCCCATGGTTCCTTTTTCCCCCTCAGCCTCTGTTCTCACTGTGTTTAATTTTGGATTTTTTTCTATTGCTGTATCTTCAAGTTCCTTAACCCTTTCTTTTCAAGTTCATTAAATGTTTTTTATTCCAGAAGAATTCCAATGTATGTTTAGTTATAGATATTAAATTTTTATCTCTAAAATGATCAGTTTGGGCCTTTAAAGAATCTTTGGACTTTGAAATAATTATAAATTCATAAGATGAAAAATCAGTACAGATGCCCATTACCTGTCTTCTTCCAGTGACATCATCATATATAACTATAGTGCATTAATGATCAAAACCGCAGGTCACTATAGCTGACTAGATATGCAGAATCACTCACTTCACCATTTTCTTCGTGTGTCCACCTTTTCATGTTTTCATCATTCTGTGGTATTTTTCACATGTGTAGGGTCATATAACTGCCACCACCAAGAGCATGATACAGTTTGATACTTTGCATTTCTGTTATTATGTTCATAGTTTTCTTTATTTGCTTGAATGTATAGAATACATCTCGGAGAAGGCAGTGGCACCCCACTCCAGTACTCTTGCCTGGAAAATCCCATGGATGGAGGAGCCTGGTGGGCTGCAGTCAATGGGGTCGCTAAGAGTCGGACACAACTGAGCGACTTCACTTTCACTTTTCACTTTCATGCATTGGAGAAAGAAATGGCAACTCACTCCAGTGTTCTTGCCTGGAGAATCCCGGGAACGAGGGAGCCTGGTGGGCTGCCGTCTATGGGGTCACAGAGAGTCGGACACGATTGAAGCGACTTAGCAGCAGCAGCATAGAATACATCTATAATACCTTTTAATCTCCTTGTCCACTGATTCTATCATCTGTATCACTGTTGGAGTTTTTTTTTTCCATTTTTATATTTCACCTTGTTGTGGATTGTATTTCCTGCTTCTTTGCATGGCTAGTGTTTCTGACTGGATGCCAAACATTTAATTTTACATTATTTAATGCTGATGTTGTATTATTTTAAATATTTTTCAGCTTTATTTTGGGGCTCAGGTTGGGTTCCAGCCCCTAACCCCCTCCCTGTGTTTCAGCCTCATAACTATATAGGCAATAAAACTTTACTTCACTTGGTTTTTTCTCTTGATCTTGGCCTGAGATGATGTTCAGTTTCTGAAAATCATTGTTTGATGTATTTTTTCCTAGTTTTTCTAGTTATTTAAGGTAGAAAGGTAAATACAGTTTGTTTTTCTGTCTTGGCATCACTGCCTTATAGAAAACTTCATTTTAGTTTATAAATATTTTTGTTTTATGACTTTCTAAAATTTACTGGAGAGACAGTGCATAAACTTCAGTACATTTAGGCACCTGTGGTACATGTTCTTTCTCATGTTTACTTCCTTTCACATATTCTCTGTCTCACACATCTCTTCACACTTTCTTTTATCTATTCACTGTCCTTCCATTCCTAATATGAGCATCAACACAGTCTATTATTGAGCATTTTAATTTAGTATAAGATAGTAGTGACAAATGTCAGTTTAATTTAAGATAATTTTAACAGATGTTGTCTGTTTACCTAGAAGAAAATGGAGTATCTTCATTTCTTTTTTCCTTTGTTTACCAAAAAAAGATAATGATTCTTAGTTATTGTTTCGTATAGAATATTGATTCCTATACTGGTTAGGACATATTCAGGCACAGTTATTGTTTCATTGTGTTGCAGGAGGGGGGACCCCTTCCAGGGCCCAAGAGTGGGCTCTTGTCTAACACTCAGAAGTGAATTGTCCGAGGAGACGCATGTGCTGACAAAGCAAGAGACTTGACTGGGAAGGGGTGTCCAGGTAAGAGCAGCATAGTTAGGGAACCCAGGAGGACTGCTCTGCCACGTGGCTTGCAGTCTTGGCTTTTTATGGAAATGGGATTAGTTTCAGGGTTGTCTCTGGCCAATCATTCTGACTCAGGGTCCTTCCTGGTGGCACGTGTGTCACTCAGCCAGGGAGGATTCTGAGAGGTTGATGGGACATGTGGACTAGTGTCTTCTTTCTCCCAGATTATTCCAATTGGTGGTAGCTTGTTAGTTCTGTGCTCCTTACCAAAACCTCCTGTTGTTAAGTGGTTACTTGCATGTCTGGCCAGGGTGAGTGGTTTCGGTAGTGGTTCCCCTAACAATGCACTTCGTTTTTGTTGTGTTTTTACAAATTGAAGGTTTGTGGTAATCCTGCATCAAACAGTATTGGTGGTGTTTTTCCAACATTCGTTCACTTTATGTCTTTATCCCATTTTGGAATTCTCAGATTATTTCAGACTTTCTCATTCTTGTATTTGTTTTGGTGATCTGTGATCGGTGATCTTTGATGTTAGTATTTCAAAAAGATGGTGACTCACTGGAGGCTCCAGAGATGGTTAATATTTTTTAGCAATAATTTTTTTTTAAGTTAAGGCATGTACATTGTTTTTTTTTTTTTTAAGACATAATGCTGTTTTACACTTAATAGGTTGCAGTATAGTGTAAACAAATACGTGCATTGGGGAACCAAAAAATTTGCATGACTTGCTTCACTGTGATATTGCTTTATTGCTGTGATCTGGAACCAAACCTGCAGTTCTTGGAGGTGTGCCTATAGTGGCTGTTTGAAACCCTAAGCCATGAAATACTTAACGTTACCCACACTGGGGAAACAAAAGAAACAAGTTTTACTTTTGTACTAATCCATAGTACTCCAAAGTTAGTATTTTTCTTTTATCTGGTGAATGTACAGATTAAATATTAACTTTTATTTTTAATTATAATATTAGTAGAAAAAGTCCTTATCATCTCTTTTATATGTATAATGTTATGTTGTTGAAAATGGGATAGCCTTGCCTGACTTTAGATTTCTGACATATCTTTTATTAAACTAGTACAAATGGAAGATAGTGTATCAACTTATTGTTAAACTTATTTAAGAAGGAAAACATGCTTATTTCCTAAGAAAAAACTGAAATTTTACACTTAATGTTCATTGAATTAAAAGTTGTCATGAATATGTTAATGAGGCAAGTGCTGTTTTAATCTATTAATATTATAAAATACATAGAAACAGGGTTAATGTTGTTTTGGGGATGTGGGATGCATAATAAATACTTTTCTTCTCATTTTGTGACTGTCATGAATGTTTAAATTGAAGTTGAATATATGTCACTTAAACTGTCTTGATCCCCCAATTCACTAGATCATTTTTCTTTATGAATAATCCAGTTCCTTGCTAGGATTATATTTATAGTGATAAATGTAATTATTCCTTAAAAAACTTTTCTCCTTTGTTACTTTTAAAAGAGATGTTTGCTTCCAGTAGTACATAATGGCACCCGACTCCAATACTCTTGCCTGGAAAATCCCATGGCAGAGGAGCCTGGTAGGCTGCAGACCATGGGTTCGCGAAGAGTCAGACACAACTGAGCGACTTCACTTTCACTTTTCATTTTCATGCATTGGAGAGGGAAATGGCAACCCACTCCAGTGTTCTTGCCTGGAGAATCCCAGGGACGGGGGAGCCTGGTTGGCTGCCGTCTATGGGATTTTGCACAGAGTCAGACATGACTGAAGTGACTTAGCAACAGCAGCAGCACATATAAATTTGGTAATGCACAGTTACATTTTTGCCATAGAGCCAGGCATCTTTGAAGTATTTTAGCGAAACATTTACAGTGTAAGATGGTCACAGTTAAGTACCCACTAACTTGTTACCGAACATAAAATGGGAGGTGGCGAATAGGTTTTTACTACTTGAATTCTTTTTAAAACATAAACCTAATAATTCTAATTTTAATGTTTTCCTTGAAAAATATTCATCTCTTCTTACTAGATTGCTTTTTAGAGGTAATCCATATGTATGTGTATATGCATGTTTATTGGTTTTAATAAAATTGATTCATACTTCTTGTGAATTTAAGTTAGATGTTTTTATCATCCTCTTCCAAAGTGAATTTTGTCTAATGTTAAATAATTGCTCTAAATTTGATTATAATTTTTAGTGGTTAGCAACTGTTGTGACTTTTGTATGTATGCTACTTACTACTTTGCTAGGATAAAGTGAAAGTGAAACAAGTCGCTCAGTTGTGTCCTACTCCTTGCAATCCCGTGGACAGTAGCCTATGAGGCTCCTCCGTCCATGGGATTCTCCAGGCAAGAATATTGGAGTGGGTTGCCATTTCCTTCTCCAGGGGATCTTCCAGTCCAGGGCTCGAACCCAGGTGCCCCACATTGCAAGTAGTAAACATTTTACTAAAAGTTAGGTAAAAGTAAAACTTGTGTTTTGAAAACAGCTGTTTACAAATTCTTTGTAGATACCGCTTTTGAATTTTTGGTCTTTCATAATCAATTTACATTTTTGAGTTAGCATATCTGGCAATTAGTAGCTCTGCCTCAGTGATTTTTTTTTTTTTTTCTTTTAATGTGTCTGAGGTTTACAGTGCTTAGTCATTTTGGGACTTGTTTATCTCTAGCCAGGTTAAGAAATAAGCTCTGTTAATTTTTTTCCCTAATGTAAAAAAGCAAATTGATAGAGCATGCATGAAATTGGAAGACTGAAGGACTAAGGCACCCAGAAAGTTGACATTTGTTGCTACTCCTCATTGGGGTAAATTTTAATGGACTGTTGCATCTGTTTACAATTCTAAGATTATATGATGTATTCACATCCTATGGCATAGGAATAAACCTCATAAACTGAATAAATAGCAGCTATATAAATAAGCTTTTGGAGGAGAGAATTTGAAATTAAATGACTGGATCTGAATTAACTGAACATTTCTGAGATTAACAGGAGTGTTTGTTTAAAAGAAAAAATATGTCAATTCAGGGCTGCATTTATTTGTTCACTCCATTTTTATTCATTATAACTTTGTTCCTATATGTGCGGTCTGGCGGACAGTTTTAATTGCAAAGGAAAAGGTTTTCATATTTAATAACTTCTATCTCAGATAAAGTATGTCTGCCAGTCCAGCCCTTCCTAGATGGTTAAGAGGGAGACCAATTAGAATATTTAAAGTACTTTTGATTTTGTTTTCTATGTATCATATTGGATATTTTTGCTGCTGTTCATATGTTTACATGTTAGTAATTATGACGGCTTTTGGATAATTCCACTCTAGAGGGAGAACTGGTGGGCGGTCCTTCCTGTGACACGACCCTTGAGTGACAGTTCTATTTGATTGCCTCCAGTACTGTGAGGAAAGGACACGACTCTATGGTGAGACTGATGGACATACATTATCTGAGAAAAGAAACTACCAGGTAAGATCAATTTTTTTTTCTTATGTTCTATTGGTCATATAGTTACATGAACTGCTTAATATGTTGTATTTAATTGGAATCAGCAGGTTGGATACACCTGAGTTTGAAAAATTGGAGTTATAATTTTAAGAATATGCATGTTGGTTTAGACAGTTGAAATAGTTGGGAACATTTTTCAGACTAAACCATGCTTATAGTAAATGCATATTATTACAAATGATGTACATATATTTATATAATAAATATGTATATGTTCTTTTAGTGTCAGCATAAATTTCCTGGTGTGTATATATATGTCAAAACTTAGATTATCTAATACACAATTTATGACTTCTTGGCTGGATTCAGAGTTAGTATTCCATAAAATGTTGATTCCCTTTACACATATTCTTCCTGTAAGACTAAGCCTGAAGTCTTGAACTATATTCAGGGTACTATAGCATCACAGAGATGTAGACACAATTGGTTAGGGTATAAAAGAAATAGAGATCAGGGTGCTCAGACACTCAAATTGTATTGAATTAGCTTATCTATTATCATTAGATTGCTTTCCTTACGATACTGGATTCTTGCTATTTACATAGTTAATAATATCCATCCTCTACTAAATATGTAAGGATGCTGAAAGAATAGTTGAAATGTAATATTCCTGTTTCTTTCTGAGCTTTTAAAAGGAGGTGAATTTTAAAGATAGTACTATTAAACAGTGATTTTTTTAAAACCCATAACATTTGAATTTAATTTTCTCAAAGAAAATGTTTTATTAACTTGCTAATAATTTTATGTAGTGATTCAGAATAAGCAATAGTTCATAACTCAAGTAGGAATAAGCTTTAGGCTTCTTTCACCAATACATATACAGCCTCCCTCTGCCCCTTACCACCAGGTGTTATTCTCTGCAGGCTGTGAAGGCAACTAGTGTGATAGTAGCAGCTTTGTTAACTAACCATTTATCTTTCTAATCATTCATTTTAGTTTGGTTGTCTTTTCTTCCTTCAGATTGGAAAAGTGAACAGTGGAGAAAATTCATGGTGAAGTAACAAAGAGCCTTTGAACACAAGACTTAGGTCGTATACATAATGAAAAATAGAGTCATATTTAACCTTTATAGAATTTGACCCAATTTTATGTCTGAAGTTTTTGCCAGATTTTTATGATTTAATAAGCCAGAGTAAGCGGTGGCTATGCAGAAGCAGTTCTCCCTGTAACCTTTTCTGCTCTGAATTGCTCTTATAGACTTGATCAGCATGGCCTATGTTCATTAATTATACCAGCTGTGAGTCCTCCTACCTCACAACCACTTCCAACTACCTTGACTCATACAAGATTTCATTGGTTACACTACTTGGGTTGTTCTGTATTTTGATAGATTATGCTGGGTTTTTTTTTTTTAAGAATATCATAATTCTAGATTGTGTGGCTTTTCAGTATTCATAATCCAGTTTGTAAAATGTAAGTATAGAAGTTCTGTATCATCACACAGTGTGATTAATTTACTTTATGAAATCATATTAATAGAGAATTCCAAATTTTACACTTAAGAATAAAATCAGATTATATTTTATACATGAAGAGATTTCCTAGTTTCTGTTTATTCTGCTCTAAAAAAAATTGTTTAGAGTCACACTGTTTCAGTCACATTATTATAAATAATCCAGGCTTTTTAGCTTACCAGAAAATTCATTTTTAGTTAGGGTTTTTCTGCCTGAAAATATTTTTCCTTTTCTTTTTACTTAGTGACAGTCAATGCATGTTGGAATATTCTTGGAAACAGTTGTTTAAATTTCTATTGTAAAATTATTTTATTTTTAAAAGCCTTTTCTGAAAAGTACGTGTATAGAAATATAAATTCCAGTCTGATAATTATGATGATATACTAATTAAATATGGGAAATTCAAAGGAATAGTAGATAAATTACTACTGTATTGGTAGCACTTAGAGTCTGTATATGTATGCTGAGATGAAATGATTTGGATTTTTTTAAATTCCATGTTTGTGGAATTTATTTGTTTTTCATGGATAAAGTAGGATTTCTTTGTATTCATGTTTATGCCTATTTTAATTTATCTTGTTTTAATTTATCTTTGAGGCATTTTTTTTTTGAAATGTAGTTGATGTCTTATAGTGATATTTAAGCATTCTGATAATAATAAGCTGATGTTCCAGAATTTAATAAAAAGGATAATACTTTGCCAATTCTTATTTCGTTGTGAACTTGATTAAAGACTTAGGAACTCATTTGGGAAGGTGCATTTCCTCAGCTTTTTGCTAAAACTTAGTGACTTTCAAATGGGCGTTGGTTGAAGTATTGATTTTTCTACTGCTATCTACTTTTTGTGTTTTATTTCTTACTAAAGTTTGAATAGAGTACTTCAAGTTTATTTAGATGGACAGACTGCTGAACAGAGAGGACAATTTAATCATATAAATGGTTTAGAGTTTATTCTTAGAAGAATTGTCAAGCTTCTTCCAGGGAAATATAACTCCAATTTTTGGCTAGAATTTCTTATTTTCCTCTAATTTACACTAATTTATTCCAACTATGAGCACAGATCTGATCATACTAATTACCAGGTTTACTTACCAGTGCCTATTCCCCTTTCTAATACAATAAAGATGAGCTCCTAAACCATATAATCTTTGTACATTGTGATCCCACTTGCCTTTATGTCCCTTTTCTTCTCTGTTTATAGTGAGTTTTTCCATGAGTAATATAAAACTACTTTTAAATCTCCCTGCAGTGCACTTTTACATGTATGCCTTTACTTGTTTGGGTTCCTCTTCGTGTGATGCCTTTTCTTCATCATTACTTTTCGGAAGCCATTCAAAGTGATGGCCTTCAGCATTCCTTTCCCTTGCTTTCATAATCTTTGTATCTGTTTCTAGTTTAGTGTGTACCGTGACAAACTGAAGTTATGTTTATTTTTTCCTTGTCTTGCTGTAGCCCCATGCTACCCAATACCATAGGTACTAGCCCCATAAGTGGTATTTAAATTCATGTAAATAAAATAATTTAAATTCTTAGCATGTCAGCCATGTTGCAAATGCTCAATAGTTGCATGCTATTAATGGCTACCATATTGAACAGTGCAGATGTAGAACTTTTCCATTATTGTAGAAAGTTGTATTGGAGAGTGTTTCTGTATATTAAGCTTCTTGAAAACTGGAGCTATATTTATTGATATTTTGGTACTGCCGGTACCAAATGGTTTCAGTTACATAATAGGTGTTCAAAGGCATATTGTTGTAATAAAATTAAACAAAGAAGTTAACAAGAATTGCACAGTGTACTGAGGGAAATGCTACATACATATATCTAGTATTTTTAGGATATTACTTTTTTTTTAATTTGAGCTTACTGATCATGTCATATGTTGGCTAGTTCAATGTATATTATCTATAAACTAGATTAATGCATTCCAGTCTGTATGTCCCTTAAGAATACCTCATAATCTAAAATTCCACATTAAGTTTGTGAAATATGTCATGTCAGAGAACAAACGATGGCAGTGATTGTATTACTGTTTCCTCCTCTCTCCCCCTTCCATTAAATATTTTATTTCCATTTTATTGTTTTAATGCGGAATGAAGCAGGCCAAAGACTAATAGAGTTTTGCCAAGAAAATGCACTGGTCATAGCAAACGCCCTCTTCCAACAACACAAGAGAAGACTCTACACATGGACATCACCAGATGGTCAACACCGAAATCAGATTGATTATATTCTTTGCAGCCAAAGATGGAGAAGCTCTATACAGTCAACAAAGACAAGACCGGGAGCTGACTGTGGCTCAGATCATGAACTCCTGATTGCCAAATTCAGACTTAAATTGAAGAAAGTGGGCAACACCACTAGACCATTCAGGTATGACCTAAATCAAATCCCTTATGATTATACAGTGGAAGTGAGGAATAGATTTAAGGGTCTAGATCTGATAGATAGAGTGCCTGATGAANACTGTGGCTCAGATCATGAACTCCTGATTGCCAAATTCAGACTTAAATTGAATGTGGGCAACACCACTAGACCATTCAGGTATGACCTAAATCAAATCCCTTATGATTATACAGTGGAAGTGAGAAATAGACTTAAGGGTCTAGATCTGATAAATAGACTGCCCATTTCCATAGGATCAAGCAAACAAGCAATAGTTCTGACAAGATCTATTTTAGTTTATGCCCTACAAAGAAACATTTCTTTGCACCTCTATCCAACTTTTACTTCAAAATGCCTGAATGAACATGTAGTAGTGCACGCACACTAACAGTGGATCTTCCACCCTCCAGTTGATCTACCCTCAACAACCCAATGCAACAGAGATAAGCTGGACCTGCTGACTTTGTAATTACTGAGCTCAAAATTGCACGTTTGTGAGCAAATTAAATGATTGTGGCTATCTGAAGCCATGACATTTGGGGGTGGTATGTTATGCAGCCATAGATAACTGAAACACAGCTGGGTGCCTGAAGTGGGACCCTCCTGAAACAAAAGTTCTAAAATGTGTGGCATTGACTTTGGGATCAGAAGCAGGTATAAGTTGCAGAAGTCTCAAGGACAGTTATTGAAAGCTCAGAGGGCTTCAAAGAGAGTGTTAGCAAAGACCTAAAGAGAGTGTGTGTGTGCGCGCGAATGCTCGGTCACGTCCAACTCTTTGTGACTGCATGCTCTGTAGCCCATCAGGCTCCTCTGTTCATGGGATTTTCCAGGCAAGAATACTGGAATAGGTGGTCATTTCCTCCTCAGGGGATCTTCCTAACCCAGCCATCTAATGCGTCTCTTGTGTCTCCTGCAAGCAATTCTCTACACTAGTGCCTGAGCAGGCTATCGGTTAGACCCTAAAGATCTGTGGAGGAATTGTTATTGGCTATTGGAGAGAAGAGGGTCTTCTTATGAATCGCCAGAAAGTTTGACAAAACTGTTGCCTGAGTTAATGTAAAACAATTAGATATGTCTAATGAACTCAATGAACTAATTAAGATGCCAGAGACAGTATGGAAGATACCACTTGACTTTTGCTAGCTGCCTAAACTAAAAAGAGGGATCAGAGATGAGCAAAGAAAAGAACTGATGTGTTTACAAGCAAAATTTAAGAAAATATAACTGATTCAGCACTTGTGGGGTCCCAAATTAAACTGTTTCTCATTCCCATCTCTCCTAAAGGCAAACCATTCTCAAATTAAGAAACTAATCCTGGTCAAAGGTCAAATCAAGGATAGTCTATAAGACACTTTATTAAGAGTTGCCCCTTACCTCCATATTGAAATTGAAATTCTTCTCCACCAGTTGGTCTTCCATTCAAGGCATTCAAGTCCTGTCACATATCTAAATTCATCCAGCCCTTGCACATGTTCTGCTCTGGGAAAATTCTATGCTTTCTCACTTATTTCTTTCATTGAGATAAGCATCAAGTTATATAGAGGTTCAACAGATGTTTCTTGGTGCTATTGAAGATGACTTAGCTTTCTTGAACTATTCCTACCAAGCCTCATGAAATTTGTAGATTTGGAAGCTGTATTTTTTAAGTTTAAGATTGTTTATTATGAAGCAGGTAGATAAATGAAAAAGCTTTATATTTAGGCTATTTTGGTATTTTCTGATGATTTTTCTAAAATAGTAATTCTCATGAGAGTAGATAATACTAATGATAATAAAAATACTTCAAATTTATCAAGCTACCTAGTTCAGCATTATTTAACTGTTCAGTATTAAGGAAATATGTAAACGGTATTGTAACCACTTGCTTGTCTATTTTGAAATTTCTCGAAGTGCAGAAATAAAAAGCACTCATTTGTAAAGTGTGTGAAAAAAGACATCACAATATTATTTCACATCTGATCAGAGCTATGAGAAAATAAGTATATCAAAAAAATAAAAAGTGGCAAACCAAAAAAATAAATACCGTGCAAAACTAAAATAGTGGAAAGGCATTCAAGCAATTCCTCAAAATGATGTGACTATAGGTAGTCTTGCTAATCTTTATTCTATTCTCAGTAATTTCCAAAAGTTCTAAAATATTTATTATATTAATAATAAAGACACAGAGTTTGCTAGTTTTTAGGAAAATAAATGATTTGATGAAACATCTGCACAAGCATAATTGTGGCTTTCTGGCTGTTGTCATTTTAAGATTTCAGAGCAAATAAAGCATAACAGTTATTTTATTTTTTGAAAGAATTTTTAAAATATGACCAGATAAATTGGTTTATTCCTTTTGTTTTATTTTCCTACTCTTTCTTGAATAAAATCTTGAAATTTCACACTAAATGTATCATTCATTTTTCTACATATGTAACTAATTAGCAAATGCCACAAAATGGCCTTTCCATAAATATTGCTCCTTGACTCTATGGGTTCTTTCTGCTGACTCCTCAGCTTTTTCATAATACCTTCCTGTGTCCTATAGTACTTGGAGAGATAGATGTAATTTTTTTCTCAACTGTCCTCTGAAAGAGCTGTTCTATGATGGTTTTGACTCCTTCTCTGTGTAGATAAATCCCCAATTGCTATCTTCATCCTTCTTCCCTCTGCCAGTCTTGCATTTCTCAGTGTTTTGTTAATACCTTCCTAGGGCCTGCTTATACATTGAAGACTTCACTATTTTTCTAAATTTCATGCTTATTTTTTCCCATCTCTATAATATGAAAAAGTTTTCCTCTCTTTTTCATATTTGCTATTCAATCATACCAGACTACTCTGATATTTGCTTCTTCCAACTTATCACTAAGTTTTCTTCATTCCACTCCTTTCCGGCACCCCACTCCAGAACTCTTGCCTGGAAAATCCCATGGATGGAGGAGCCTGGTAGGCTGCAGTCCATGGGGTCACTAGGAATTGGACATGACTGAGCACAGACTACTCTGATATTTGCTTCTTCCAACTTATCACTAAGTTTTCTTCATTCCACTCCTTTCCGGCACCCCACTCCAGAACTCTTGCCTGGAAAATCCCATGGATGGAGGAGCCTGGTAGGCTGCAGTCCATGGGGTCACTAGGAATTGGACATGACTGAGCGACTTTACTTTCACTTCTCATTTTCATGCATTGGAGAAGGAAATGGCAACCCACTCCAGTGTTCTTGCCTGGAGAATCCCAGGGACGGGAGAGCCTGGTGGGCTGCTGTCTTGGATCACACAGAGTTGGACGCAGCTGAAGCAACTCAGCAGCAGCAGCAGCAGCCATCCTGGGAGTAAAAATGAGGAAGTGTTTCGTTTGGAGCAAGTGAACAACTCAAATATTCACCTCTTGCACAGAGCAAACTTTCAGTCAAACCTGATTCATTTCACCCTCCTCTTCCCAATCCATTGCTTTTGTTATGCCAAACAAGCACACACTTCTTACCTTCCATTCTCTTCATTGTGGTCAGACTAAATCCTCAGAGTCACAAACATCTTTCTCATCTATTCCTTTGCCACCATAACTCTTCATCATAAATCCCCACTGACACTGGATTTTTTCTCTGTCACTAATGAAGATGATTGATTTGAAGCTGTAAATTCTTCAGTAGCCAACCCTATTGACTCATCTGATACTCCATGATCAGGCAAGCAGACTTGCTTTCAGTTCAACAAACAGAAAGAGAATTATTTTAAAATCAGTGGAAAAATTAATCTGGGAGAATGAGTGATCTGGAGTTGTCAATAAGAAAAACTAACATTTAAAAATTATCATTTTTATCCATCAACAAATCAAAACATATCTAGTCATTTGTTTTGAATTTTTTTCTGTGTGTGCCTGTGTTGTTTACTTTTCCTGCTTGGGAAAAAAGGGAAGATGTAGCCCTAGTAAGACAAATAGACCCATTTGAGCAAATATGAAAATATGTTTGCTTGCTTATTGCAGAATAGTATAAGATGTGATTCTCTGTTTATAAACAAAATTGATGATTAAGTAAATAAAGTAATGATATACTAGCTATACTCTTAAGTATGTGTAATACTTGAGTATATATAGAACAGACACTACACTAAATAGAATATGCAGAGTAATGTAGTAAGTTTGTAAATATATATGGAGCGTGTTACACATTGCTCAGGTTAACAGGGGCGAGCAAAGGAAAACAAAAATCAATTGCCATCTTTTATATTAGGTTATAAAATTTTTTAAATTAAATTATAGATGTAGACAAGGAAACCATGAAATTATCACCCTTCATTTTTAATTGGAGGCATTATCGATTGGTACAAGATTTTGGAAAGCAGTTTGGCAATATCTACTGAGTAATAAAATATTTGCAACCTTTGAGCCAATAACTGCTTTTATGGAAATTGTTTTGGAAAAGTAATCCAAAAATAGAAAAAATATGCATTTTTATGACAGTAAAAAAGATAATAGCTAATATTACTGCCCTCAATTACTCAATGGAAATTATGCTACAGGTAAAAATTAGTATTACAAATACCATGCTATGGAAAATATGGACATATGGAAACTGATTTATTTTGTTACTTTTGCTGCATTTCTTCTTCTGAAAAGGAAATCTTAGCATTTTTGGTTTGTTTTTAACATTAAAAAATTTTTTTGGCCATGTCACATGGCTTGCAGGATCTGAGTTCCCTAACCGAGGATTGAACCCAGTACTTTGGCAATGAAAGTATAGAGTTCTAGCCACTGGACCACCAGGGAATTCCCAGTAAAAAAGAAATCTTAGAACACACTCTAAAAGCCATAGAATAGAAACATATAGCAATAAAAATTGTACTATCCAGACATAATGCTATTAATATTATTTTACATTTTGTTTCAAGAAAAGATGGATAGATACCTGATAGTTAGATAGATACACAGATATACAATTATATATTACATAAATATATGATATAACTAATTATAGAGTTTTCAGTTTGCTGTTTTTTGTATAATACTCATATGGAATGAGAAGCAAAACAAAATTGAAGGTAAGGTGATGATAAGAAAAATAACTAATTAGGGGGAAAATTAAGGAAATACTGAAAACTAACACTGGATTGGAGTAGTGGAATGTGGTTAATTTTTTTTCAACTTTGCAACAATTTTGTTCTTTGCTTTGTTTTTGAGAATTCAGTTAATATTTGTGGTTTGTGATTTTGACTACTCAGATTCAAACACCCTTCCTCTTTGGAAGAACATCCCAAAATAAGTGGGAGGTAGGGTCTCCTACAACTGAGAAGGGGTAGCTGGTACCTTCTCCAACTGCCTTGCATCTAGTCCTCTATGAATATGACACAGGCAGAGCTCATTAGACATTCTTGTCTGGACTCTTCAGACTTGGAAGTACCTAAAGGGTGATTTTAAAGTGACTGTGGAAAACAGATACGGTTTGTGTCCAAGGGTAATAATATTAGTAGCTACAAATTAATCAGATTCTTCTTGTGAGGAATTTTGGCTATGCCATACATACCTTGGGGTCTGTGGATGAGCTTCCAAGAGCTGGAACAATAGACCAAGTATATTCTGTGCATATATGCATTTTTCTTTAAGAAGAATCCCTGCATTTCCTCAGATAGGCAAAGTATTTCATGACCCAGGATAGGCCAAGAGCCTTTGAGTAGGTCAACATTCCTGAGATGCCCTATCCATTTCTGAGTTCCATTGATTCCTTTGAAGATATCTCTACCAGACTTTAATGCTTAACAGGCTGAGGTTTTAATGAATTGTCATTGATCTATTGTTTTAGTCAACTAATGAATCAAATGGATGAATTCATTTGTTCAATTACTTTAAAAAAAAAAATGTGTTGCCACCTCTACCTGCAGGCATGGTCTGGCAGAGGGCATACACACAGAGGAGGCCTCAAGGACTTTCCGGTCACGAATAACATAAATTCATGAAGTCATTTCCATTTTTCCTCCTGGCAAAAGGGCAAGCTAGATGTTCTGAATATTTCCCACTACAAAACATATAAGTACTCCAGTTAAAATACATATAGGACCTTCTTATGAGGAATGACCTCACCAGATAGTAATAGAAATCCTCAAGAAAGTAATTCAGGTCAAGGATGCGAGTGAGTTCCACAGTGACTTTAGCTTTAAAGGGCATGTACAGAAAATGAGAGATTTCTGCAGTCAATGGAGATCCAACACTTTGATACCAACTACCCCTTCTCAGCATCTGTTTTGAGAGACCCTATTTCCCACTTAGTTGGAGATGTTCTTCCAAAGAGGAAAGATTTTGAGCCTGGGTAGTCAAAATCACAAGTATTCATTAACCAAGTTAACCAATGGGTTAACTCTGGGCTTGCAATTATAAATATTGGATTCCTGATGCTGCAAGTCTCCTTTTGGCTGATCTGATTGGAGTTGAACAAACCATTCATATTCTTTTTATCTCAAGTCCCCCACTATTAAAATTTTAATAACAATACTTTCATTACTTTTGCAGATACATAAAAATATTAATAAATGCTGTGTTATTATATCTTTATATGGACAGCATCAGACCACCTGGAAGTCTCCAGTTGGACTACTTTTGTATCAGGTCCTCACCACAGGTCCAAACAACAGAATATTATCCATTTTATGCTTACAGGATCATCCACCTGGGCCCGTTTCCCCCGGTAGGACTTATAGGCAGGAGTGCCTTAGAAGGAAGTATGGAAGGAATTCTGAGGCTTTGTCTGTCCAACTAAGATGGATAAAGGGTTAATTCATAAAAAGAACATTTCCTCCATTCTTAAGCTAGAATGCAAAGAAGAATGATTTATTTTTATCCAAAAGAGTAACTTAAGTTCAATATTCTTTTTTTTTTCTTATTTTCTTTTTTTTAATTAATTTTTATTTTTTAGTTTGTTTTGCTTTACAATACTGTATTTGTTTTGCTATGCATTGACATGAATCAGCCACGAGTGTACATGAACTCCCAATTCCGACCCCCACCTCCCCCCTCCCTCCCCACACCTTCTCTCTGGATTATCCCCGTGCATCAGTCCCAAGCATACTGCATCCTGCATCCTGCATCGAACCTTGAATTACAACTTTCAGAGTCTAATAAAACAATAGAAAGAAAATGCTTTTTGTGAACTAGCGGATGAGCTACATGGCTTGATATGTATTACAGTATGNCACACCTTTCTCTGGATTATCCCCGTGCATCAGTCCCAAGCATACTGCATCCTGCATCCTGCATCGAACCTTGAATTACAACTTTCAGAGTCTAATAAAACAATAGAAAGAAAATGCTTTTTGTGAACTAGCGGATGAGCTACATGGCTTGATATGTATTACAGTATGTTATATTAAAAATATGATGAACCCCAATAGTCTGGGAATTGTGTGATGCATCAGTTATTCATCCACATGAAAGCATGGAAGTGAAAGATAAAATAGATAAAAATAGACTGAGTGGAAGGGAAAGATAAAACAGGTAACAATAGATTGAGTGGCAAGACTACCTAAGATTTGTATGTATTTTCCTTGAAGAAAGAGATAAAGGGAAATGGCAAGAGTCTGTATATTACTTTGATTTGACTAATTATTAGAAAGGGTAGCTGAATCACATATTACATTTAGAAATGTCACAAAACTTGGGTGGTTTGCAAGCACAAGCTATAACTGAAAATATGTTTAGAGAATATAGAGAGGTTACAGGTCTGAGTAGGCGATATCAAAATAAGATTAGGCTCTGAAAGATGTAAAGTAATGCATCTTGGATGAAAATTCACAGATAATCAGGGAAATGGAGCTACTATACTTGGAAAATAGGAATGTTGAATGAAACCTGGGAGTGATAGTTACAGAAAATTAGTATGAGATTGCACAGGATGATATAGTGGTTTATAAAAACTGTTTGCGCAGCACATGCAGAGATAACACATGGTGAGTCAGACAAGTGTGTCCATCTATGAAAACCTCAGAAGCTGAAGGATGTCATCGTACTGGAGGAAATTCAGAGAGAGCTACAAAAATGATTGAGGGGCTAGAAGGGCTGATGTGAGGTAAGATTAAAAAGAACTAAATATGTATGACTTATCCAAATAGACACTGTATCGCCACAAAATGGAAGCTGCGCACACACTGAGGAAGGGGGAAAAGTTTTCAAGGAAGTTTAAGCAAATGTTATCTGAAATGTCTGCAGAAAACTAACAACGAAAAGTAAAGGTGAAATGCAGGTTCTCTAGTGGGTTAAGTAGAGAAAATAAATATATCATTTTTGTTCTCTAGACTCATTTTCCAAAATAAAAAAAAAATACTATAATCTCCTAGTCTTTCAGTTTCTACATTTTTAAATCAGAAGTAATGAACCCTTTTTGGCAAACTTAAAGAGTTTTGGCTGGCAAGATTAATTCTGGCCATATTCATTAAAATATTATTTTAAAAAGAATTCAATGCCTAGCATCTAGTATAACAAGATACAGTTTTTTTCAATAATTGAATAAAATTGATCTAAGAAATATGAAATATACTTGATTTATTTATTATTACTTATTTCTTTGATTATTACTTAATAAAATGTGAGTGAAAGTGTGAAAGTCATTCAGTGATTTATGACTCTTTGCAACCCCCATGGGCTATATATAGCCTGCCATTCTTTGTCCATGGAAGTCCCCAGACAAGAATACTGGAGAGGGTAGCCATTCCCTTCTCCAAGAGGTCTTCCCAACCTAGAGGTTGCCTCTGGGTTTCCTGTATTTCAGGCAGATTCTTCACTGTCTGAGTCACCAGGGAAGCCCTCCTAATAAAATTTATAGAGTTAAATATAGGTGTGCAATAAGGCCACTTGAATGTATTATGGTTTCTGACATCAAACACTTTACAGTCTCATGGATAAGTAAACATGTATTCAAGTGCACAAGCAAAAATATAATAGTAGTTACAGTAGAGGTTCAAAAAAGAGTAATTGAGATTCCAAAGAATCAAAAGGACAATGTTTCAAGGATGCAAAGAAGCAGGTATTGTTTGAACTGAGCCTTGAAGGGTAGTAGAAGTTCAACAAGGAGGAACTGGGGGATTCAAGGGTGGAAGAGTCTATGAACGAAAGCTGAGGGAAAATACAAAACTCATGGTAAAAACCATGAGTGTCCTGGTGTGTCTGAATTTGAACTCCTTATTGCCAAATTCAGACTTAAATTGAAGAAAGTGGGTAACACCACTAGACCATTCAGGTATGACCTAAATCAAATCCTTTATGATTATACAGTGGAAGTGAGAAATAGATTTAAGGGTCTAGATCTGATAGATAGAGTGCCTGATGAACTATGGAATGAGGATCGTGACATTGTACAGGAGACAGGGATCAAGACCATCCCCATGGCAAAGAAATGCAAAAAAGCAAAATGGCTGTCTGGGGAAGCCTTACAAATAGCTGTGAAAAGAAGAGAGGTGAAAAGCAAAGGAGAAAAGGAAAGATATAAGCATCTGAATGCAGAGTTCCAAAGAATAGCAAGAAGAGATAAGAAAGCCTTCTTCAGCGATCAATGCAAAGAAATAGAGGAAAACAACAGAATGGGAAAGACTAGAGATCTCTTCAAGAAAATTAGAGATACCAAGGGAACATTTCATGCAAAGATGGGCTCAATAAAGGACAGAAATGGTCTGGACCTAACAGAAGCAGAAGATATTAAGAAGAGGTGGCAAGAATACACGGAAGAACTGTACAAAAAAGATCTTCATGACCCAGATAATCATGATGATGTGTTGACTAATCTAGAGCCAGACATCTTGGAATGTGAAGTCAAGTGGGCCTTAGAAAGCATCACTACGAACAAAGCTAGTGGAGGTGATGGAATTCCCGTTGAGCTGTTTCAAATCCTGAAAGATGATGCTGTGAAAGTGCTGCACTCAATTTGCCAGCAAATCTGGAAAACTCAGCAGTGGCCACAGGACTGGAAAAGGTCAGTTTTCATCCCAATTCCAAAGAAAGGCAATGCCAAAGAATGCTCAAACTACCGCACAATTGCACTCATCTCACATGCTAGTAAAGTAATGCTCAAAATTCTCCAAGCCAGACTTCAGCAATATGTGAACCGTGAACTCCCTGATGTTCAAGCTGGTTTTAGAAAAGGCAGAGGAACCAGAGATCAAATTGCCAACATCCGCTGGATCATGGAAAAAGCAAGAGAGTTCCAGAAAAACATCTATTTCTGCTTTATTGACTATGCCAAAGCCTTTGACTGTGTGGATCACAGTAAACTGTGGAAAATTCTGAAAGAGATGGGAATACCAGACCACCTGACCTGCCTCTTGAGAAATCTGTATGCAGGTCAGGAAGCAACAGTTAGAACTGGACATGGAACAACAGACTGGTTCCAAATAGGAAAAGGAGTACGTCAAGGCTGTATATTGTCACCCTGCTTATTTAACTTATATGCAGAGTACATCATGAGAAATGCTGGACTGGAAGAAACACAAGCTGGAATCAAGATTGCTGGGAGAAATATCAATAATCTCAGATATGCAGATGACACCACCCTTATGGCAGAAAGTGAGGAGGAGCTAAAAAGCCTCTTGTTGAAAGTGAAAGAGGAGAGTGAAAAAGTTGGCTTAAAGCTCAACATTCAGAAAACGAAGATCATGGCATCTGGCCCCATCACTTCATGGGAAATAGATGGGGAAACAGTAGAAACAGTGTCAGACTTTGTTTTTTTGGGCTCCAAAATCACTGCAGATGGTGACTGCAGCCATGAAATTAAAAGGCGCTTACTCCTTGGAAGAAAAGTTATGACCAACCTAGATAGTATATTCAAAAGCAGAGACATTACTTTGCCGACTAAGGTCCGTCTAGTCAAGGCTATGGTTTTTCCTGTGGTCATGTATGGATGTGAGAGTTGGACTGTGAAGAAGGCTGAGCGCCGAAGAATTGATGCTTTTGAACTGTGGTGTTGGAGAAGACTCTTGAGAGTCCCTTGGACTGCAAGGAGATCCAACCAGTCCATTCTGAAGGAGATCAACCCTGGGATTTCTTTGGAAGGAATGATGCTAAAACTGAAGCTCCAGTACTTTGGCCACCTTATGCGAAGAGTTGACTCATTGGAAAAGACCCTGATGCTGGGAGGGATTGGGGGCAGGAGGAGAAGGGGACGACCGAGGATGAGATGGCTGGATGGCATCACAGACTCAATGGACGTGAGTCTGAGTGAACTCCGGGAGTTGGTGATGGACAGGGAGGCCTGGCGTGCTGCAATTCATGGGGTTGCAAAGAGTCAGACATGACTGAGTGACTGAACTGAACTGAGGTGAATGGTAGAATAGTGGCGTGCTTTTCTAGGGTGTTTATGAGAGGGGGCCATTTCAGGAGATGTGTTTATTGTATATAAGGGTTTGTGCACTTATAGTTGGTGTACATGTGTAGAATATGTATTGAGGAGAGGTATATTGTATTGTATATTGTATTAGTTTCCTGTAACTGCTGTAACAAATTACAACAGGTTTTTAGGCTTTAAAACCACGAAAATATATTCTGTTGACAGTTTTCAATGCCGTAAGTCTGAAATCACTTTCACTGGGTGGGAATCAGGGTGTTGGCTGGTCTGCAGTCTGCTGGAGGTTTAGGGGTATGCTCCTTGTCTCTTCCAGCAGTTGTTGGCATTCCTTGGCTTGTGGCTGCATCATTCCAGTTTTCAAGGCCAACACCTTCCCTCTGCTCTGTCTTTATATCATGTTGGGGTTTGTGTGTGTGTGTGTGTGAAGTCTCCCCTTTCTTCCATTTTATCAGGATTTATGTCATTGCATTTAGGGTCCACATGACTGAGCGACTGAACTGATCTAGATAATCCAAAATAATCTTCCTGTCTCAAAATCTTTTAACTTAATCACATCTGTAGAGACCCTTTCCCTCTCCGCAAAAGAAACACAAAACATTTACAGATTCCAGGAATTAGAGCCTGTGTACTTTGGGGTTCATATCACACAGAGAAGAGTACGAACTATAGAAATGATTCCTGAAAGTATAGTCTTCAGAGAAGAGTACAGATTATAGGTCCATGGTGTGTGTGTATACAGGTCACATGTACACATGCTGTCTAGGCCTGTATGTGAAGGCCTGGCCCTCTGTGTATGGTATATGCCTCTTCTTTCCTATGTCCCTGCCATCAGGAGACTCTAGCAGTCACATGGTTACTGTTAAGAAAGTGTTTACAAACATCATGGATCTTTCTTGTTTTCCCTACAAATCTAGGTACTGTTATATCCTCAGGCTATCCCAAGAGGAAGCCTTCTATTTTGACTATATATTTGTTTATGCTTACTTATAACCTTTGGGTATCTAATTTGACTTTGAAAATAGATTTGTTTCCCAACATCTAAGCTTAGAAGCTACCCCTTTTAAAGTAAAAAAAATAATGTGTTGCCCTCTGCTACCATAAGAAGAGTTATATATGCTTAGTGTCCATTGATCAAGAACCATACACTAACAAGAAGTTAATATGAATTTGCTTACACTCTAAGATATATGTATACTTTATTAATTAATCCCAATGTCATCTACCTACATTTTAAAATGCTACTATCTGGATGTACATGGTATTTACGGGTGATAAGTGATGATTAGGACATATTATAGTGGAAATGGGATACACAAATTATTGTCCCACAGATCCAATTTGATCAGCAGATGTGTTTGGATGGATTAGCAGGTTATTATTATTGTATACAAAGCATAATGCCTTTGGTGGGACAAACATTCTCCTATGGATTCTGGTCCCACCATTCACAATTTTACTAAACCTACCAGCTCCATCCCTTTATAACCCACATGGCCCTTGAAGATATTTGATTTGTAATCTCAGGTATAAAAATGATTTACACCTTTGACAGAATGCAGCTATCTACCGTTGGTACTATTTTATATCTCTGACTTCATTTCAGCTTCATAACCACCCCCCCACCCCTAACTACCACCCTGTGAGAGAGATGGATAGCATCATTTCCTAAGATGAGATAATTGAGACTCAACAGTTTTAACTCCTTGCCCAGTGTCACCCAGATCATAACTAGACTTGCCAGGGCTGCAATCTCGGCCTCTTGACTCCTAGAAAGAGTTCTCTTTTCCTCACGCTATACTGTCTTCTTTGTAATTTGCCTGAACTCTGGACAAACCAGCTGTTACTGTGAGTGGATAGCCATCAAAATCAAATCTGAGCAAATAGTGGTAAACAGCTGACCTTCAGAAAAGCAAGGGAGGAAATCTGTTCAATTTCTGTTCAAGACACTTGTAAGTGGAGATAGGTAATGTACAAGGAAACAGATAGGGAGTTGGTAAACAGTAGAAAAATTCTATCCACGCCATGAGTAAATCAGAGATTGCTGAAGGCAGAGAGCAAAAAATAGTATAAAAAATACAATTGAAGAAGCCAGAAGATCTAAGCCTTTACTTGCTTGTATCTAGACAGAATCACCTCTCACAGTATCTGTTCTGTTTTGTTTTTCATCTTTAAATAGGGATGATCATACAATAGCCACTTCTTCGGGTTGCCATCATGAAGATCAAACAGAATCATGGAGGCAGAAATGTTCTGAAATCATACAGTGAATAACTCTATGGTCTGAAGCCCAGGAGGCTTTCAGATAACTTTTTTTTTTTTGCCTCCATGGGGAATTAATTTTCAATATATGTAGTCACTGAACATTTTCTTGTTGCTCATAGAAAATTGTGGGTTTCTTGGAAGGCCCTGGATGTCTATGACAGACCTCAAGGAACCAATGATTTGAAAATTGCATAGTGAGTTTCCCTAAAGACCATTGGGCCAGACATCTAATATATCCAAATTCCTGATGGATCCGTTCCGTTCCATTCAGTCGCTCAGTCGTGTCTGACTCTTTGCAACCCCATGAATCGCAGCACGCCAGGCCTCCCCGTCCATCACCAACTCCCGGAGTTCACTCAGACTCACGTCCATTGAGTCTGTGATGCCATCCAGCCATCTCATCCTCAGTCGTCTCCTTCTCCTCCTGCCCACAATCCCTCCCAGCATCAGGGTCTTTTCCAATGAGTCAACTCTTTGCATGAGGTGGCCAAAGTACTGGAGCTTCAGTTTTAGCATCATTCCTTCCAAAGAAATCCCAGGGTTGATCTCCTTCAGAATGGACTGGGTGGATCTCTTTGCAGTCCAAGGGACGGGATAAAGAATTGTAAATGTTTACTTTAGGCAGTCAGGTTCTGGGAGGTTTGATTTGAAACTGAATGACTATCTTAGTCCATTCAAGCTGCTACAACAGACTACGACAGACTGGGTGGCCTAAACAACAAACCTTTATGTATCATTGTTCTGGAGGCTGAGCAGTTCAAGAGCAAGGCACTGGCAGATTCAGTGTCTGGCAAAGGGCCACTTCCTGGTTCATAGATGGTTCATTGCACTATGTCCTCAACATGTCTGAAGGGCTGATGGATCTCTCTGAGTGAGATCTCTGCTGTCATGACCTAGTTACTTCCCAAAGGCCCCACCTCCTATACCAATCACAGTGGGAATGAGACTTCAACATATGGGGACACAAATGTTGAGTCTATAGTAGTGATTTTGTGCTCTGGATTTGAAAGGACTGTATTTCTTTTTCATACTGAGGAAGCTCCAGTATCTTCTGGGCAGTCTATTGGCTTTAGCTCAAATGCTTTCCAAAGTTAACAGGTTTCCAGCAAGACCATGTTCCTGAAGTGCATGGATATCCTTTTTTCATGCTCTGGTTTCTAGATTTGATTGTGGCTTCAGGACATTTCAGTAAGGAGCCTTGGAAAAATCAGTGAAAATCATGGTGGAATTTTCTGTGTGTTGCATGGGTTTATGGGTAATCTGACTGGCTAAGCTGAGCCTCTGAAAGAAGGAACATGGGTGGCTGTGATATTGCCTGCCCATGATTTTTTTTTGACTATTTTTTAAGCAAAACTCTCTCACCTCTACTTGGGAATCTATTTTTCTTAGCAATCTTAGGATTTATTGTGTATAATCGCAAAGCACAAACCTGATCTAACATGAAAGGTAGTAAGTTTCCATTTTTCCAGGATCCAACCAGGCAGAAAGGCAACTCAGTGCTCCATGATTATTGCTGGTTTGATTGCAACAAATTAAAAGAGACAACATATTTTTATGTACCTTGCAATCTTGTATGTTAAGCAGTTCTAACCCATCTTAGACTGAGGGCTCCTTTTAACATCAAGAAAAAAATGTGATATATACAAATACATTTGGTATTTATTAGATGAGAAAAGACATGATGACTAAAACCCACAATGAATAGCATGTTGCCATTTTTAATGAATTCAGTTATTAGAACAGCATGGTGCCATTTTTAATGAATTCAGATGTTAAGTACATACACATATTAGATAAAGAAACATGCATACATTAGTGTTTATGGAACTATGTACACACATTTGAAAAAATACCAATTTATATATTGCCAAGATATCCTTTTCTTCAACTTACAGGAATATTTGATGGATATTCAGAGATTTGAACTCACTGTAAAAATTCATGACTTCTGGGTTCCATTGCTACTTTTGAGAAATACTGAATACTTAAAATAGTTTTTCTAACTCTTGAAAAGTGAACATTCATAAATATGAATGTAAAATATGTACAATGATTAGGTGATCAGATTATTCAGCTTATTCCTCAGTTATTCCAGATCAATAGGAATGATGGAGACAGGTTTAAGAACTTATATGTGGCATTTCTTTGCCTCTGAGCAGCCAACGTTTCAACAGAGTGCAAATGACACAACACTTATGATGTTGAAAGGGGTTTTAAAGATGAGAGGTCTTATCATGGAGCAGAAGAATTTAGAAAGAATTATTATTATTTTTTAATTAATTTTTATTTTTTAGTTTGTTTTGATTTACAGTACTGTATTCATTTTGCTATACATTGACATGAATCAGCCACGAGTGTACATGAACTCCCAATCTCGACCCCCACCTCCCCTCTCCCGCCCCACATCTTCTCTCTGGATTATCCCCGTGCATCAGTCCCAAGCATCCTGCATCCTGCGTCGAACCTAGACCGGCGATTTGTTTCACTTATGATATCATACATGTTACACTAAAAGAATTATTATTATTTTTTAATTAATTTTTATTTTTTAGTTTGTTTTGATTTACAGTACTGTATTCATTTTGCTATACATTGACATGAATCAGCCACGAGTGTACATGAACTCCCAATCTCGACCCCCACCTCCCCTCTCCCGCCCCACATCTTCTCTCTGGATTATCCCCGTGCATCAGTCCCAAGCATCCTGCATCCTGCGTCGAACCTAGACCGGCGATTTGTTTCACTTTGATATCATACATGTTACACTGCCACTCTCCCAAATCATCCCACCTTCTCCCTCTCCCACAGAGTCCAAAAGGCTGTTCTATACATCTGTGTCTCTTTTGCTGTCTTGCGTACAGGTTTATCATTACCATCATTCTAAATTCCATATATATGTGTAAGTATACTGTATTGGTGTTTTTCATTCTGGCTTACTTCACTCTGTATAATCGGCTCCAGCGTCATCTACCTCATTAGAACTGATGACTGCTTGAGTTCCATTGTTTCCAAGCTGTGCATCCTTGAGGAAACTGAGCCTTCTAAGTCTCAGTTTCCTGATGTGAAGTTTGAGTATAAAAATACCCATTTCACAACATTGCTGTAAGGCTTTTCATGTGACAGGCATTTCACAAAGTGTAGAGCCTGGTGGGCTGCAGTCCATGGGGTCGCCAAGAGTCAGACACAACTAAGCGACTTCACTTTCACGCCTTGGAGAAGGAAATGGCAACCCACTCCAGTGTTCTTGCCTGGAGAATCCCAGGGCCGGGGGAGCCTGGTGGGCTTCTGTCTATGGGGTTGCAGAGTCGGACATGACTGAAGTGACTTAGCAGCAGCAGCAGCAGCAACCTCTATTACTAACCTCTATTTTATATGTAAGAAAATTATGAGTCAGAAAGATTGAGACTTAATGGAGATTTTAAAAAACTAGTTTGTGACACCTGAAAGGAAAGACCTCTTGACTCATGCATCCATATTCTACCACAATTCTAAAATATATATATTTTCATGCCAATTTTCTAGGCTGTAATTGGCAATCGGACAACAGACAGAGGTTTGCTTTTAAAAGACTTGAGAGAAAAACTTGCAGCATCTTTTATCCAGATTCTCAGAATGGTTTCCAGTAGATGCTACTTTATCCCAAGAGCTCCAATCATAGGTTTCTGTTTCTCCTGCCGTCTCTGATTCTGTTACTACTTGGAAAGCCCTAAGGTTCATGGCTAATTAAAGACGGTTGAAAGAAAATTATACCACTGTTGATGCTATTGTTTAATCTATCTCAAAAGCTTCTTAACAGCAAAGGCAACAAGCAGTGGACTGAGAGGGAGTTCTCTCTGATAGAAAGGACACAGGAGACCCTAGAATGATTTTTTTATGAACCCATTATCATTTCATTAAGCAATTCATAGTTTCTGTTGTTACACATTCACACACACACACACACACACACACACTCTCTTTTAGATAATGTTCCAGGATTTTCCAAGTCAGGAGAACAGGGACATCTAGAAGAGAATAAATAACATTTATATTATGTATTTATTATATGACTTGCACTGTGTTTCCTTTTCGTTTGTTCGTCTAATCACCACACCACGTGTCCCCATTTTATATAAGAAAATACCAAAACGTTGTGAAATTAAGATCTTATAGCTAATAAGTGTCAGAGCTGAAATTCAAAATTATATCTTTATTCTCATCATTACAGCCATCATTCACCATCTTCATTGAAATGATTAACGTTTATTGGGCGCTTATATGGATTGGCACTTATATGGTTCCAAATTCGGAAAGGAGTACCTCAAGGCTGTATGTTGTGACCCTGTTTATTTAACTTATCTTCAGAGTACATCATGCATAATGCCAAGCTGGATGAAGCACAAGCTGGAATCAAGATTGCAGGGAGAAATATCAATAACCTGAGATATGCAGGTGACACCACCCTTATGGCAGAAAGTGAAGAGGAACTGAAGAGCCTCTTGATGAAACTGAAAGAGGAGAGTAAAAAGTTGGCTTAAAACTCAACATTCAAAAAATGAAGATCATGGCATCTGGTCCCATCACTTCATGGCAAATAGATGGGGAAACAATGGAATCAGTGAGAGACTTGATTTTCTTGGGCTCCAAAATCAATGCAGGTGGTGACTGTAGCCATGAAGTTAAAAGATGCTTGCACCTTAGAAGAAAAGCTATGATCAACCTAGACAGCATATTAAAAAGCAGAGACATTATTTGCCAATAAAGATTTGTCTAGTCAAAGTGATAGGTTTTTCCATTAGTCATGTATGGATTGAGAGTTGGACCATAAAGAAAGCTGAGTGCCAAAGAACTGATGCTTTTGAACTGTGGTGGTAGAGAAGACTCTTGAGAGTCCCTTGGACTCCAGGGAGATCAACCAGTCAATCATAAAGGAAATCAGTCATGAATATTCATTGGAAGGACTGATGCTGAAGCTGAAGCTGCAGTACCTTGGCTAGCTGATGGGAAGAATTGACTCATTGGAAAAGACTCTGATGCTGGGAAAGATTGAAGGCGGGGTCGAGGGGGGGAGTGGATGACAGAGGATGAGATGATTAGATGGCAATTACTGATTCAATAGACATGAGTTTGCGTAAACTCCAGGAGTTGGTAATGGACAGGGAATCCTAGTGTGCTGCAGTCCATGGGGTTACAAAGAGTCAGACATAACTGAGCAACTGTACTGAACTGACTATATGGATTGAGCCCTCTTCTAAATACTTTTAATATATTAATTTATCTATATTATATATATATATTTAATAGTTTACTCCTCACAAAAACCCTGTGAAGTGGTTATCATTTTTATTATTTCCAAATTTTTCAAGGTGATGTAGCTGATAACCATGCTAGTTTAATTCCTAAGCTTCACTCTGAATCACACTGCTCTTTTTAAATCCAAACCAGGTATTTTCCAACATTACCCAACTCTGTAACTTGCCTCACTAGGGCTTTTAGGACTAAGAGGTCTTTCAGAAGCCTCATGGAAATAAGGAAGCACATCTGCTTGAGATTATGATCCAGTTTAGATATACCTGGATTAAAATCATCCCATAGTCATCACAGTGGTCAATATAGTAGATAGTGACAATAATATAGGCACTGTTCAGGATCAAACAGGAGAGCATTATTAGGTCATCTGTTTCTTTGTCACTTTGCAAAGCAAGACATTTTAATGTGATTTAGAGTGTGAACAAGGATTAATAGCTACCTCTAAGGAAGTGAGTGAAGTAAAAGTCACAGTCATGTCCAGCTCTTTGCAACCCTGTGGGCTGTAGCTTGCCAGACTCCTCTGCCTTGGAATTCGCCGGGCAAGAATACTCGAATGGCTTGCCATGCCCTCCTCAAGGGACTCTTCCTGACACATGGATAGAACCCAGGTCTCCTGCATTGCAGGCAGATTCTTAACCATCTGAGCCACCAGGGAAGACCTATAAGAAAGGACAGTGCTTATTAACCAGAGATGGGCAACACAATCAGCCCTTAGGACACCTAGTGGTGCTGTGACTCTCAAACAAGGTTGAACTGCAACTGGCAGCTTTCTGCTATGCAATTCAATCCAGTCACTCAGTCCTATCTGACTCTTTGCCACCCCGTGGACTACAGCACACCAGGCTTCCATGTCCTTTACCAAATTCCGGAGCTTGCTCAAACTTATACCCATCGAGTCGGTGATGCCATCCAGTCATCTCATCCTCTATCATCCCCTTCTCCTCCTGCCTTCAATCTTTCCCAGCATCAGGGTCTTTTCAAATGAGTCAGTTCTTCCCATTAGGTGGCCAGACTATTGGAGTTTCAGTTTCAACATCAGTCCTTCCAATGAACACTCAGGATTGTTATCCTTTAGGATGGACTGGTTGGATCTCTTTGCAGTCCAAGGGACTCTCAAGAGTCTTCTCCAACACCACAGTTCAAAGGCATCAAAGTTCCGCTCTCACATCCATACATGATTACTGGAAAAAACCAAGGAGCGAGCATCTTTTAATTTCATGACTGCAATTACCACCTGCATTGATTTTGGAGCCCAAGAAAATCAAGTCTCTCACCGTTTCCGTTGTTTTCCCATCTATGTGCCATGAAGTGATGGGATTGGAAGCTGTGATCTTTGTTTTGTGAATGATCAGTTTTAAGCCAGCTTTTTCACTCTCCTCTTTCACTTTCATCAAGGGGCTCTTCAGTTCATCTTTGCTTTCTACCAGAAGAGTGGTGTCATCTACATATCTGAGGTTATTGATATTTCTCCCAGCAATCTTGATTCCAGCTTGTGCTTCATCCAGCCTGCATTTTCGCATGATGTGCTCTGCATATAAGTTAAATAAGCAAGTTGGCAATATGCAGCCTTGATGTACTCCTTTCCCAATTTTGAACCAGTCCTTTGTTCCATGTCAGGTTATAACTGTTGCTCTTGACCTGCATACAGATTTCTCAGGAGGCAGGTAAGGTGGTCTGATAGTCCCATCTGTTTCAGAATTTTCCAGTTTGTTTTGACCCACACAGTCAAAGGCTTTAGCGTAATCAATGAAGCAGAAGTAGATGTTCTTCTGGAATTTTCTTGCCTTTTTGATGATCCAGCAGATGTTGGCAATTTGATCTCTGGTTCCTCTGCATTTTCTAAAACCAGTTTGAACATCTGGAAGTTCTGGTTCATGTTCTGTTGAAGCCTAGCTTGGAGAATTTTGAGCATTACTTTGCTGGCATGTGAGATGAGTGCAATTGTACAGTAGTTTGAACGTTCTTTGGCATCACACATCTTTGGGATTTGAAAGAAAGCTGAACCTTTTCCAGTCCTGTGGCCACTGCTGAGTTTTCCAAATTTGCTGGCATATTGAGTGAAGTACTATAACATCACCTTTTAGGATTTGAAATAGCTCAGTTGGAATTCCATCACCTCTACTAGCTTTGTTCGTAGTGATGCTTCCTAATGTCACTTGACCTAAAGCTAGAACCTTAAAAGCATTTGACATTCTTGTCCTAGACTTAAAACAGTGATTATTCACTTTATTTGTGTATACAATGACCTAAAATGGCAACAATGTATTGCTTATGATTTTATGCTTGGCTGAGCAGTTCCTCTGCTGGTTTCCACTGGCTCACTCATGAAGCTGCATTTAGCTGGAGGGTCACAGAGCTGAAGATTCATGTGTGTAGTAGTTAGTACTGCTTGTTGGCCGGGCTGCCTCATTTCTCCTCCATGTGGTTTCTTATTCTGCAATAAGCCACACCAGCTTCTTTACGTCGTGGTGATAGAATAGCTTAAATCCTCTTGAGACCTCATCTCCAGAACTCACAAAAAGCCATTTCTCACGCATTCTAATGGTCAAAGTCCATTCTAGTGGCAAGTTTGTCACAGATTCAAGAGGTCAGAAAATTGACTTCACTTCTTAATGAAATAAATTTCAAAGAATCTGCAGCCTTATTTAATTTATATGGCCTCCTTAACTGCTTGAGATAGATGATAGTGAGAAGCAGCAAAGATTTTCCCAGATACTTCAGTACAATCCCACCTTAGAACATTTTCCAAATAGCAGTGCTGTGCTTTCTGTGTACCTCTATTATAATACTAATCCATTTGTGCACTGAATAAGCAATTATTGAAGATCGTTTGTGAGCCAGGCAAGGTGCCAGGTTTTTTCTTTTTTTAATTTTACATTAGCTCATTAAGTTATTATAAGAATCTATCAGATCTTATCATTCCCCTCCACCCACATTTAAAGATGAAGACACAGTCTCAGAAAGATGAAGAAATGTGCTCTATGCACTGTCAGCACATGGCAGTCTTCCATTTTTAGTAGTCTGTTTATCATTTGTACTTAGCCTACAGTACTACAGTTTTGCATATACCTATCTACCTGCACTAGAGACTGTGAACTTCCTGAGGACAGACTATTTCTCCTTTGTATATTATCAGTTCACAAAATACTGCTAGAGATGAGTTGTTGTTTCACAACAAATGTTGTTGGACAGAAGACTGAATGGCCTCCCAAATTGTGGGTGATTTGTTCTTTCCTCTATAAGTGTCTCTTGTTTATGTTATCTGACTTCATGTGGCTGAGAATAATATGATGGGAAAAAATGAACAACATCAATCAAAATGTATTTTATGCCAGAAAATATTAAGAACCTTTGCATGTGTATTTCATATATTCTCACCACTTATGAGGTACATACTATCATCTTGATTTTACCTGTGAGGAGCCAATGGGTTAGAGAACAGATTTAGATTGCCCAAGGTAATCCAATTATTCAAACTTGTACTCAAAACTGTCTGATTCCTAAGGCCACTTTCTTCATGATTGAATTATTCAATTCACCCAACCCTGTTGCCTTTCTGCCTTATTTTCTAGAAGGAAAGTTTAAAAGTTTATGTGAAAGAAAAGTTTAGGTAATAGAAGGAACCTCAAGACTTTCCATGATCTGGCCACAGACTGCCTTTCCAGCCTTACTTCCTCTTTGAATTATAGAATCAATGGATTCTATATTCCTACCATCTTACTGATTCTTCCTAACTCTTCCTATGACATGGACTTCACTACCCTGTCTCTTTGCCTTTGCCAATAACATGCCTTTTATTAATCACACATTGAAATTCTCCTTAGTCTTTATGAATAGCTAAAGTGATTTTTCTTTGGTAAAACATTCTTTGTATTCCTCTAGTTGCCATTAGCCACCTATTTGTCATGTTTCCCCAAGCAAATAATATGTACCTTTCTTTAGCCCAGTTCACTGTTTACATGTCTGTCTGCCACTAGACACTCGATTCCTGCCTCCATCTCTCCTCCCTTTCTTTTTTTCCAGTAGATTTCACATTTCTGCTCTTGTCCCAGGCACTATACTGTAGCCTAGGACTATAGAAATAACTAAGTCATCTATCTTGCTCTCAGGAAACTCACAGAGAAGCCACTGAGTACACATTAAATACATAAATACAGGAGCTTGCCTTGGGATGAAGTCAAGTTTATAAACAACTACAGTATCAAATCTATACTAAAAATATGGGCAGTGTCTCACACTCAAGACATTTGGTAAATATTTATTCATTTAATTACTCTGATAATGAGATAGACTTAAGTTCAAATTCCTTTTTTTTTTTTTTTAACTTTACTTCACAATACTGTATTGGTTTTGCCATATATCAATATGAATCTGCCATGGGTGTACACGTGTTCCCAATCCTGAAACCTCCTCCCACCTCCCTACCCATACCCTCCCTCTGGGTCATCCCAGTGCACCAGTCCCAAGCATCCTGTATCCTGCATCAAACCTAGATTGGTGATTCATTTCTTATATGATATTATACATGTTTCAATACTGTTCTCCCAAATCATCCCACCCTCTCCCTCTCCCACAGAGTCCAAAAGACTGTTCTATACATCTGTGTCTCGCATACAGGATTATCATTACCATCTTTCTAAATTCTATATATATGTGTTAGTATACTGTATTGGTGTTTTTCTTTCTGGCTTACTTCACTCTGTATAATCAGCTCCAGTTTCATCCACCTCATTAGAACTGATTCAATGTATTCTTTTTAATGGCTGAGTAATACTCCATTGTGTATATGTGTCACGGTTTTCTTAACCATTCATCTGCTGATGGACATCTAGGTTGCTTCCATGTCCTAGCTATTGTAAACAGTGCTGTGATGAACATTGGGGTACATGTGTCTCTTTCAATTCTGGTTTCCTCGGTGTGTATGCCCAGCAGTGGGATTGCTGGATCATAAGGCAGTTCTATTTGCAATTTTTAAAGGAATCTCCACACTGTTCTCCATAGTGGCTGTACTAATTTGCATTCCCACCAACAGTGTAAGAGGGTTCCCTTTTCTCTACACCCTCTCTAACATTTATTGCTTGTAGACTTTTGGATCGCAGCCATTCTGACTGGCATGAGATGGTACGTCATTGTGGTTTTGATTTACATTTCTCTGATAATGAGTGATGTTGAGCATCTTTTCATGTTTGTTCTTATTTTTTTGATAACTTTTAGCCAGTCACTTTAACTTTATAACACTCAGATATCAAGTAGGTGAAACAGTAAATAATACTGACCCCTTCAGGTTTCTAGAAAATTAATGATATAGCAGATGCCTTATAGTAAGAGTTCAATATATATTAACACACTAGTGTTTTTTAAAATTTATTTGGTTGTGCCAGGTCTTAGTTGCAGCAGGCATGATCTAGTTCCTTGACCAGGGATTGAACCTGGGCCCCCTGCATTGGGCCAATAGGGAAGTCCTTATTTTAGCATTCTAAACTCATCCCTAACTTAAATCCAGAAAGAATAAATATCTGATGAACCCTATGGGACAAAGAGGCATCAACTCCCTTCTTAGGGGCTCTGAGTCACTGTAGCCCAGGAAAACACCCTCTTCTGTCGCCCAAGGGTCATGTCATTGCTCCTCCCCTTCACGGGGGGCCCAGACAGCCTGTTTTCCTCTTCTTTGTGTGTTGCAGATATGTGATTTTACTGTCAGCATGGTGTTTCTAATGAAAGGCAAATGGTGTCCAATGTGACTTGGAAAAAAACGTACAAACAACAACAAAATTATATGTTCTTTTTTCCTGTAGTGTTCGCAGGGAGAATAGTGACTTGTTTGCTGTCAATACAGCTTATAATGACATGGTGCACAGAAGCACTGCCAAATGTGTGCGGCATTCATTATACACGTGTATTAAATGTAATGTGATACAAGTTTGGTGGCAGAGCAGATGAGAGCTGGCCTGGGGCTAATTTGGAGTTACAGCACCTCTTCCCATGGGATGATTAAGGGGGAAAGGGGAAGTGGGCAGCAGCATAGGCGTGTCACAGGGTGTCTTGAATTTTCTGGACTGATTCTGGGCTGGGTTGAGAGTAAAATATTGTTGCTCAAAGCATCCTTAAAGATTTATCTTCTTTGACAACAACAGCAGCAGAATCAGTTCTTGAGTTTCTACTAAGTGCCAGGCTTATAACAGGCTCTGGGAATAAGATGTTCACCAGCTTTCAAAAAGTTCACAGGTTGGTAGAAGAGAGAAGTAAGTAGATAGAATAACAATGAAAATGTTAGTTGCTCAGTTATGTCCAACTCTTTGGAGCCCCGTAGACTTACCCCACCAGGCTCCTCTGTCCATGGGATTCTCCAGGTGAGAATACTGGAGTGAGTTGCCATTTCCTTCTCCAGGGGAGCTTCTTGACCCAGGGATCAAACCCAGGTCTCCTGCATTGAAGGCAGATTCTTTACACCAAGATCAGTGTGGTAACAGCTACAGGATAAGTATAATATCAAACTGCAGAGGAAGACATCTCAACCAGCCTGATGTCACTTGTGCTGAGATACCTTCCCTGACCCCTCCTCTAGGGTCGAGTCACCCTGTGATTTGCTCTTGAGGCACTGTTGGCATTTCCTTAATGTCATTTATCATGGTAGCTCAGCTGGTAAATAATCTGCATGCAGTGCAGGAGACCCCAGTTAGACTCCTCGGTCAGGAAGATCCCCTAGAGAAGGGATAGGCTACCCACTCCAGTATTCTTGCCTGGAGAATCCCCATGGACAGAGGAGCCTGGAAAGCTACAGTCCAAGGGTTTGCAAAAAGTTGGACACAACTGAGCAACTAAGCATAAAGTTTCTTGTGTGTGTGTGATAATTTTGTTAATGTCTGGATCCTAGATTCTGAGACTCATGAAGTCAGGGACCTCTTTTATTTTGCTTACTTTATATCTCTGGCACCTAGGACAGTATCTGGCACATAGGAGTTGCTCCAATAATATTGTGGTTGAGTGAATGGATATAGTTTAAGTTAATTTTGAAAGACATGGTAGAAATAAGCCAGGTAAAGAGGGCGTGGGGAAAGGTGAGCCAGAAAGTTCAAACATGAAGCATTTATAGAGGTATATAAAAGTATGGAAGTGAGAAAGTGCAGGGCAGAATTAAGAGAAAGGCAGTAAGAGTAAACTTTTGAGATTCTCAACTGTATTATTCATATTTTCTCTTGTAAGGCAAAGTCTTACTTGAGAGGCCAAATGTCACTGATAATATCTGGGAGGAAACACTGGACTTGATGGAGATGTAATTTGGGAGGCAGATGGGAGACGAGACAAGTGTTTTGGTGATGAGCAAGACAGTAAAGGATAGTATGGCTGTTGAACAAACCATGTGAGAATGAGAGTTTAGCTAAAGAATGTTTAAGCAATTCTTCTCTAAGTGGTGGGATGGTAATAGGAAGGGGCATATCTGTTGCCTAGTTGATGAAGGTTATTGGAGGAAATAGCTAGACAACATTGTCCTGAATGAAAATGTCTCATTAAATGTACATCCAGATCCATGGAAAAATAAGAGGAATAATATGAGCAGTGACTAATGCCTTTGAGAAATGATTATATGCCAGAGAGGTACAATAATACTCAGCTTCCATGTGCTAATCCATCCAATATTCATAACAAGACCATAAGATAGGTACTAGGAATGCCCCACTTAAAGATAAGATACATAGTAGACCTAGTGAGGTTAAGTAACTTGTTCAAGGTCATCCAGCCAAGCAGAGGTATAGCCAGGACTTCATCTGAGATCATTTGACTTCTGAATCCACTCTTTCAAATACCAAGTTGCGAAACCAGGCTTTAAGACAGCCACAACAGATTGAATCCTTCATTGTCTGGACTTAAATTTGAGCCTGTAATCTCAGCATTATAAGACTATGTCTTACCCATTTATTAACCTTTTTGGAAAATAATTTGGGTCTTAGTTCCATGGTGGCTCAGATGGTAAAGCATCTTCTTGCAATATGGGAGACCCAGGTTTGATCCCTGGGTAGGGAAGATCCACCGGAGAAGGAAATGGCAACCCACTCCAGTACTCTTGCTTGAAAAATTCCATGGATGGAGGTGGCTGGGGAGCTATATTCCATGGGGTCGCAAAGAGTCAGACACTACTGAATGACTTCACTTTCACTTCCAGTTCTTTATGGACTTTAGATGTCCTTGCTGTCATATCAACCCTCATGATTTGGAGATTTGAAAAAGTTCCAGGAAGTGACTTTTGGGAACATTCAGGTCTACTATGATTCAGCATGATAGTGGTGGAGGGGTTCAGTTGGTCATAGATGGTACTGTAAGTGGGTGAGTCAGATCATGGGGAGCCTTATATGTCACAGGGAGGAGGCTGAGCCAACTGATAACTTATATAAAAAAAAAAAGTTGAAACGTTTAGAAGTTAAGGGTTTTCCACAGTACTTTGTAAAATCTATATGTGTTATACATGCATGTATCTTATACACACATATACACATATATTTGTACATATATACACATAAAATATATATGTGTGCATACACAATATTATGTTTTTGTTGTTATTTAGTTGGTAAGTCCTCTCCAACTTTTTGTGACACCATGAACTGCAGCACCCCAGGCTCCCCTGTCCTTCACTGCCTCCCGGAGTTTGCTCAAATCCATGTCTACTGAGTTGGTGATGTTGTATTTACCTATCTATCTAATATGTAATGTATATGGTATAAGTGTATAATATATAATATATATCACAAAGATATTATATACAAATATACATTATATACTGGGCTTCCTTGATGGCTCAGTTGGTAAAGAATCCACCTGCAATGTAGGAGACCCACGTTCAATCCCTGGGTTGAGTCCCTGGAGAAGGAAATGCCAACCCATTCCAGTATTCTTGCCTGAGAAATCCATGGACAGAGGAGCCTGGTGGGCTACAGTCCATGGGGTCACAAGAGTCAGACATGACTTAGAGATTAACCCACCATACATTTATATGCTTATGCATATGTTATCATTATTAAAATATATGTATGCATATATTTACCTTGAATTATGCCAGCTAATCTTTATTGACTTTTATGGACCTATGCTATCTTGTCTTCTCAAGCATTATGTCATTTAACCATCACAACATCCCAAGAAAGAAATCATTTTTATTTTAATTTTTCTAATATGGAAAAAAGGCTCAGAGAACTTAGGGCACTTGGCAAGACCTCAGTGTTAGTTAGTAGCTGAGCTACTTATTTGGTCCCCAGTCTTTCCAGCTCCCTCAGGCCTCTTCCATTAAAGGCCATGTGATTTTGCCTCTTACCTGCCACTACCTGTTTGCAGGTAGCTCTGCCAAAAGCTGCTCCTTTGCGACTTCTGAAGGTCAAGGCTGGCATCTACTCATCTTTGCTTCCGTGGCTTAGCCCAAGCCTATGTCAACACCTGTGAATGTTTGTGGAGTGAATGAAGGAATGAATTGCCCCAGGGTACCCAGATGTTAAGTCACAGAACTGGGCTAGAACCAGACTCCCTAAGCAGAGCCTGAGGATCTGTCTTCCAAAGTCTCTCTCTCCTGTGAAATCTAGTATCTAGTACCATTTCTTCTTTCTGAGTGCATCACCAGATTCTGTCCTGTGCCATCTTTCACACTACTTTTGCTTAATATTTAACACTTGCATGAATTTTCCTTTTTGTGAATTTGCTTCTTTCTCTTAATGGATCAAGAGCGCCTCAGTAGTTAAAGGGAGATAAAGGAAATTCACATTTGTTGAGTTTGTATAGCCTGCCAAGCATCATATCAAGGCTGTCACATATATGAGTTTATTTGATCTTCATGACAATTCTTAGAAACAGTTATTATATCTGCCTTTTACAGGAGAACCAGTTTGGGCTCAGAGAGTAACATGATTTGAATGATAACACACAGCAAGAATACAGCAAGCTGGGATTCAATCCCAGTTCTTTCTGATCCAAAGTCCATGACATGGGCACCGAGTTTCCCACCTTCACCTTAATTGCCACATGGCCTAGGCTTTCTCTGCCAAAGACACCCTCCACCCCTCCTTTCCCACATGCCTCCCCATAGCAGGACCTCATGGCAGTGAGCCCGGGCAGCGTGGAGGGCTGCAGCAAAAACGCGCTCTGGCATCTTAGAACATGGCACAAGGTATGCCAGCAAGAGGAAGAACAGTTGGTGAACAGTTGGTGAATGGATATTTTTATGCAAGGGTTGCCTAGAGAGAGGGGGAAAAGAGTGAAAAAAAACTGTTTATAAAGGAGCCACAATTAATAAGGTCTTTGTTAGCTTTTTGGATTTTGATTTTCAAGTCCATTGCTTTGGGTTTGAAAAAGAGCAGAAAGGTCCCTGAGAAGTCAAGCTCCCAGCTTCCAAAGCATGAAAGCATTTAGGAAACCAATCCAAGACTGTGTGTGTTGAAGATTTTAGTTATTCAGCAAGGAGTGCAAAGATGTTCTGAATTCCTTTGGACAGCTTCTCATCTGAATTGTTTATATTATGGCATGTTCGGTATGTGGGCTTAAGAGCTGCAGAATGACAAAGGAGGGCAAAAAAGGGGGGAAAGGAATACAGAGCACTATGCTTAGGATATCTGAGACACTGCAGCCACTCTAATCTCTTGCCTATCACTTTACATCCCTCTCCAAGTCTCAAAGTTCTCATCAGTAAAATGGGAATAATAGTATTCATCAAAATGGGTTATTGTGAGGACATGAAACATGCCACATAGACCTTGAAACTGTTTAGAAATTAGAATATTGGGTTTTATGGAGCACTTTTTGATATACAAGTGCTTCACATCTCTTTTTGCACATAAATCGATTTTGCAAGCATTTATAATACAGACTAGTGGCTACCATTTCGGAGAAGGCAACAGCACCCCACTCCAGTACCCTTGCCTGGAAAATCTCATGGACGGAGGAGCCTGGTAGGCTGCAGTCCATGGGATTGCTAGGAGTTGGACATGACTAAGCGACTCCACTTTCACTTTTCACTTTCATGCATTGGAGAAGGAAATGGCAACCCACTCTAGTGTTCTTGCCTGGAGAATCCCAGGGACAGGGGAGCCTGGTGGGCTGCCATCTATAGGGTCTCACAGAGTCGGACACCACTGAAGTGACCTAGCAGCAGCAGCAGCAGCAGCAGTGGCTACCATTTATCATGAAGTGAATATGCAAGGTCCGTATTTTGCTATATTTGATCTTGCAATGATCCTATGAGGTAGGTTCCATCCCTGCATCCCTCCCACCCTTTTTCAATTGAAGTAACTGCTGAGGCAGATTAAGGAATAAAACCCAGGTCTGTGAGAAGCAGCATCAGTGCTCAGAGACTGTTCTGGAGTGCAATGCAAGCATTTATAATACAGACTAGTGGCTACCATTTCGGAGAAGGCAACAGCACCCCACTCCAGTACCCTTGCCTGGAAAATCTCATGGACGGAGGAGCCTGGTAGGCTGCAGTCCATGGGATTGCTAGGAGTTGGACATGACTAAGCGACTCCACTTTCACTTTTCACTTTCATGCATTGGAGAAGGAAATGGCAACCCACTCTAGTGTTCTTGCCTGGAGAATCCCAGGGACAGGGGAGCCTGGTGGGCTGCCATCTATAGGGTCTCACAGAGTCGGACACCACTGAAGTGACCTAGCAGCAGCAGCAGCAGCAGCAGTGGCTACCATTTATCATGAAGTGAATATGCAAGGTCCGTATTTTGCTATATTTGATCTTGCAATGATCCTATGAGGTAGGTTCCATCCCTGCATCCCTCCCACCCTTTTTCAATTGAAGTAACTGCTGAGGCAGATTAAGGAATAAAACCCAGGTCTGTGAGAAGCAGCATCAGTGCTCAGAGACTGTTCTGGAGTGCACAAGTTGGTCCAGTGTGAGTGCCAACCACTCTGCTGTGTGCCCAGAGCCCCGGGGCCATCCTTAGAGCTGGCACAAGGCCAGGTATTCTGTTTGGCTTGAATTGTATCACCCCCCAAAAAACAATATATGCTGAAGTCCTCACCCCCAGGGCCTCGGAGTCACAGAGATAGCTATACACAGAGGGAGGAAACACAAGGAGAAGATAGCCATCTGCAAGTGAAGCAGAAAGGCTTGGAACAAATCCTCCCCCCCATACCTTCGGAAGGAACCGACTCTGCTCACTTCTTGGTTTTGGACTTTGAGGCCCACCCGCAACCCCTGAAAGCTTTCTTTCTAGCAACCCACACATGGGAGTAAAAGGAGGGATGGGGTGAATGACCATGGGATTGCTCAGGCAACCATCCAACCATCTCATTCTCTGTTGCCCTCTTATCTTGGTGGCTCAGATAAAGAATCCACCTGCAATGTGGGAGACCTGGATTTGATCCCTGGGTTGGGAAATCCTCTGGAGAAGGAAACAGCTACCCACTCCACTATTCTGGCCTGGAGAATTCCATGGACAGAGGAGCCTGGAGGGCTACAGTCCATGGGGTCGCAAAGAGTCAGACATGACTGAATGACTTTTATATCACAGCACAGTGTCAGAGTCGTATGACAATATATTTCTGTTGTTTAAGCCACCCAGCCGGTGGTGCTTGGTTATGGTCATTCTAGCACACTAATGCATAGTCTTCTTTTTTTTAATTAATTTTTATTTTTTTAGTTTGTTTTGCTTTACAATACTGTATTCGTTTTGCTACACACTAATGCATATTCTGAATCCCCTCTTCTGGATGAGACAGTGGGAAAGGAAGGGGACTTGCTCAGGTTGGTAAGTGGGATTCCAAGATTTTCACCCCATTCCTCCTTTTACTCCCATGCATGGGTTGCTGGAAAGAAAGTTCTCGAGGCGGGGTGGGGGCTGGAATTTCTCTTGTTCATTTTCCAGTAGTCATGTATGGATGTGAGAGTTGGACTGTGAAGAAGGCTGAGCGCCAAAGAATTGGTGTTTTTGAACTGTGGTGTTGGAGAAGACTCTTGAGAGTCCCTTGGACTGCAAGGAGATCCAACCAACCATTCTGAAGGAGATCAGCCCTGGGATTTCTTTGGAAGGAATGATGCTAAAGCTGAAGCTCCAGTACTTTGGCCACCTCATGCGAAGAGTTGACTCACAGGAAAAGACTTTGATGCTGGGAGGGATTGTGGGCAGGAGGTGAAGGGGACGACAGAGGATGAGATGGCTGGATGGCATCATGGACTCGATGTACGTGAGTCTGAGTGAACTCCAGGAGTTGGTAATGGACAGGGAGGCCTGGCGTGCTGCGTGCGATTCATGGGGTTGCAAAGAGTCGGACATGACTGAGCGACTGAACTGAACTGAACTGATTGCTATATCCCCAGCATTTACATCAGTACCTGGCATGTCATTCACTGATACTTGTTGGATGGATGAACAAATGAATGTTATTTCAAATTACTTACCCAGGACATCACAATTAACTTAAGATGGTTAAATACAGAAAAAGCACCTCACATTGGATCAAGAGTTCCCACCACTGAAAGTAATTGTCACAGCAAAGCATTTTATGCTTTGTATTCAAATATTCTTCCAACAATCAGATACAATTATGACCAAGTTTTCAGAGCAATTCCTCAGAAGTCTGGTTTTATACACGGTTAGGTGCAAAACTCCAAGGTCCTAATTCTTATTTATATTTGGAAGCCATAGACTTCCCTAGCTTCCTTCATCTCTGGTTACTGCCCACGTAGCAGTATTAGCAGATGATTTCTCCCTCATCAGCTCCTCCTTGGTTTTCCTTTATTGGTTCTTGCTCAGTTTCCCAGCTTCTAAACTCCTGAGTGTTCCAGGATTCTGCTTTCTCTTTGGCAGCCTCATCCTGTCTGTGGCTTTAAATCCTATCCATGTTCTTTGTGTTTGTTGTTGTTTAGTCGCTGAATTGTGGCCAGCTCTTCTGTGGCCCCCTGGACTGTGGCCCACCAGGCTACTCTGTCTGTGGGAGATTTCCCCTGCAAGAATCCTGGAGTGGGTTGCCGTTTCCTTCTTGAGGGGATCTTCCCATCCCAGGGAATCAAACCATGTCTCTTCCGTCTCCAGCATTGGCAGGCGAGTTTTTTCTTTCTTTCTTTCTTTCTTTTTTTTTTTATCATTGAGCCACCAAGGAGGCCCGTCTGAGGGTGAAGTCTCAGTTTAATCCTGTGAATAACCAAGCTCTTCTCCATCATTGTGCCAACACTCCCCCAAATCTGCCCAGGCTCTCTCCCAAGACAGGGTTTAACTAGATCTCATGTAGCTCCACACCTCATTAGAATATCCACTTCATTTGCATGTGATTTTTAGAATCATCATATTGCTAACAGGAGGAATAGCCAACTTAAAGTGGCCCAGTATCCGTCAAGCCTCTTACACTTCATCTGAGCGAAGCTTACCTCATTACGTTTTCGAGAAGGTACGTCAGCTGCAGTCTCCTCCTTGCCTTGGCTGTTTCTCTGAACTTCTTGGTATGCTGGATGTCCTGACTTAAGTAAATTGCCTCTCAATCCTTCTCTACTCTGTCCCCTGCCCCCTGGGGACAGAGTAGGTCAGGAGACTGACCTACATGAATCACATCAGTGGGCTCCGGTGCCCTAAGGCTTCTGGATGAAGTGGGGAGAGAAGAGAATCTGTGTCAGTATTTTTTTCTGGTTCCCTCCCTGTGAGGTCAGCTTGGGTAGGCTGTGTCCCAGATGTCACTAATCCTTTCTCCGGGGGCTGCTCTGCAGAACACCCTCTCATTTAGGTTCTGATAATGGCTCTCTCCCACCTCTTCCCTTCTAGCCTGGGAGTGTTAACCCCTGGGTTTCATCCCTGCTCCTTAGGGTTCCCTTCCTATACCTTTATAATTAGTTCCTCACTGAGCTATTCTCATATGAATGTGCCACCAGTTTCTTTCTGGGACCCTGGCAGAGATACCTGGTGGTCTGTAAATGTTTCCCTAACTTAACACATTTTGTCCATGGTAGTCAGATCTGATCCATGCCCATCCTTTAACACACAGATTCTTTTTCTGAGCCACACTACTCAGCTGAATAACAGAAAAGTCAGTCTCACCTTTAGGGGTAGACTTATGTGGCCAAAGTGATCTACCTTGTAATCTTGGATTAAACCGTGCCAAGTGCTGCATGGACAGAGGAGCCTGAGAGCTACAGTTCATAGTGTCACGAGTCAGGCACAACTAAAGCGACTTGTTACACACGCACACAAGTGCCATAACTTCCTGATGCCTCAATTTCCATCTGATCTTGAACTCTTTTAAATGGAATTTATATGAGTGATATAGACTGGTGCATAGTAGGCACTTTGCAAATATTAATTTATATTCCTTCTTCTTCACCTTGATGCCTTTGTTTTCCTAGCTTTTTTTTTTTCTGTTTCGTTTTGATTAATGTAATACCTTAAACTTCAGTGGAGCTGGTGGAGTAGCACAGCATGTAATTTGCAGTCAGATAATTTCCTCATCAGTGGGAGTTGCGCTGGTGCTAATTCGGGCTGTATCCTCTATTTCAGTCCTTTGTCTCATTTGTAAAGAGCACGCTGTATTGTTCCAACTTCTACAGTTTTCTGTATGAGATTCTACATCGTGACTGAAAGTGAGACGAGAAAATCCATTCCACCCTCAGACTCTTTGATTGCAGGGCCCATGTACAAAAAGGCATCCTTATTAGGGAAAATCTAAGTGCACCAATTTCTGAGCACAGGGTCTTTCTCTGTTCTTAGTTACAGCCTTGATTTGTTCTCAGTGGAGTCATTGTGGAAAGGACACTGGACGAAGGTTAAGTGGGATCCCCGATTCCATGACCTTCTGGGGCTGAAGCACTAGTTCACACCAAGCAGCACCCATTAGGCCTGCTCAGAAGAATGGTTTAAAGAGGGAGATGGATGAGCTGAAGCAAGAGGGGTAAAATCCGGAGGCAGAAAACCAGTTACAAGCCTCAAGATCAACAGCACATCATGGAGGCTAAAATGTGGAACACCAAGTGCCAGAGTTCGGGCTGGAGATTTCTGTAGACCAGATTGTATAGCCTAAAGGTCAAGAGCATAAAAATAGTTTCAAATCTAGAGAAGAGAGTGGAAAAATAAGAGTGGATATAAGCAAAGTCCACCTGGGAACAAATTGTCTGAACACAGTCATGTGCCTCTCTAAGGGAAAGCTTGGCATAGTCCCACCAAGTCAGAGACCAGAGCTGAAAGTGGCTTTACCTTTGAGACCTTGACCTCTCTGAACCCTGGGACTCATGTAGATTACAAGAGGTTAATGCTCTCTGCCCTATTCATCACCCAGGATTGTTGTGAGGATAAAATGAGAGAATAGATGTGAAAGCATTTCTCAAACCCTGAAACACTATGCAAAAGTGAGGATCCAGCAGACATTTCACCATGTAGAAGTGAACTCTTTTTAAGAGGTCCCATACCTGGTCAGTTGGAGTTAGAACAATCCTGAACTCCATCTTCAGTAGGAATGCATTCATTGGGAGAGAAACTATACTCAAAGAAATTGAAACAAAAAAGCCAACCAAAGGCAAATTGCAGGAAGATTGGTGTGGGCTTGACTTTAAGGATGAGAGGGGCCTGGTCTTCAAATATGAACCAACCTTGCTCCTTGTGAACTTTCTATTTCTTCCTATGGTTCAACTTCATCGGGTTCCTACTGCAGCCCAACTTTCCCCTTGAGGCTGGAACTCAGTCATGGCAACTCCCCGTGGATGCTGCCACTTCCTAGCATCACCATCTGAAAGGAGGAGACCCTTGTCCCTTATTTCCATTTCTGAAAAACCCTAAGAGAATTTCTGCTGCCTTGGGTCACATGTCCATCTATGACCAGGGCAAGGGGGGCAGTATGATTGGTCCTTTGACATATTTTGGATCAAGGAAGCAGCTATTGTTCAATTATGCCTGGAAGGCAGGATGTTAAAAGGACAAAAAAATAGATGAGCATTACAAGCTTATCATGTAATTAACATGATATCCCATTAAGGAGGTTTTGGAGACCAAAGCACCTGGATTTTTTAGAACAGACCCCTCTCCTCCCATTGGAAGCACATCAGGAAGAGGGTGATAATGAGTTAGTCTGTGTCCCCACATGAGGCATGGTACATTCAGAAGGGGATCTTAGAAGGCTTTACAGAAGGCTCTACTTACAGAGGTGCGGGAAGGATGAAGAAAAACCAAAAAGGATGGTAAAGTATCCAAAGGCTGTCACCAGTGGGAAGGCATTTCTGTTCTTGGCCTGAAAGGGAAAGGATGAGGGAGGGGAGCCTGAATCCACTGAGACAGGTAGCTTAGGGAAGGAAGGGCCCTGCACACGGGGACTCAACTATACCTGATGGACAAGTTGGGAGGGAGCAGAGAATACAACCACCTTCTTCTCCTTCCACCTGCCCATTCCCTGCCATGCACCTCCTTGGCTAGTCCCAACTAGAAGTCAGAAGTCAAGGCACTTAGCTTGACACAGTCTTTAACAGATCCCCAGGGTGAGGTGGAAAGAGATGGCAAGGGAACATGGAGCGCATATGGAGGACATCCAGCACGGGGCGCCTCTGCTCCCTTTGGCCCGAAAGAAGTTCATTCTGTAAAATGGGGCAGTTTTAAAAGAGCCATGGGAGTTTAGGGTTTATAAGGGCTGTGAGGCTCATTCAGACCTGAAGTTACAGAATTGTCTATATCTAGCCTCAGATGTGTTTTGCACATCTGACACAGCTTTAAAGACAAAACCAAGACAACAATAGGCAAACAAGCTCATATCTTCAAACTAGCATCCTTAAGGTAAGGATGCACCTTCCAGCTCCCCACAGTCATCACCATTCCTAACTGACTACTGCCTGCCAATGTGTACATTGATGTTTCCTAGAGTATTTGATTTGAGGACCTATAATTAGAAAAGTCAGATTTCTTCGTTTTTCAGATAGAGAAACTGGGCCTAAAAAGGAAAAGTAGTTTGCCCATGGCTACACAGCCTTGGTGGGAATTCTGTCTGCACAGACAAAAATAGGAATATGTAATTAGGAGGAGGGAATGAAAGTGTGGTCCGTATCCATTAAGCCAAAATCCGTCCTCTGTATACTGGTACTGAATTGAATCTCAGAGAGTTTGGGGTGAGGTAGAAAAGAATAGCTTTATTGCTTTGCCGGGAAGAGGGCCACAGCAGGCTTAGTTCAGTTCAGTTCAATTGTTCAGTGGTGTCCAAGTCTTTGTGACCCCAGGGACTGTAGCATGCCAGGTGACCCTGTCCATCACTAACTCCTGGAGCTTGCACAAACTCATGTCCATTAAGTCAGTGGTGCCATCCAATCATCTCATCCTCTATCATCCCCTTCTCCTCCTGCCTTCAGTCTTTCCCAGCATCAGGGTCTTTTCCAATGAATTAGTTCTTCACATCTGTTGGCCAAAGTATTGGAACTTCAGCTTCAGCATCAGTCCTTCTAATGAATATTCAGGACTGGTTTCCTTTAGCTAACACCTTCAAAACCATGTGTCCCAACCTGGAGGCAGTAGTGAGGAGTTATATAGCAATTGTTCAAAAAGGAGGGCATGATCAGCTTGTGACCATTCTTCTGATTGGTTGGTGGTGAGGTAATTGGGAGTCAGCATTTAAAACCTTCCGATTCCAGCTAGTCTGCGGTCTCTGTGCTTGTGGGAAGCAAATGGTTAACTTCTCCCACCAACTGGGGATTTCAATATCTGCAAAACAGCTAAAAGATATTGTTCTGTGTATCACTTGAGGGGGAAACCAGGACCCTGCCTCGAGGCTAAACTATCATTTCTTGACTGCTCATCCTTTGTATGGACATCCCTTCCCTTCCCTGAAAAGCAACTGTTTGAACTTGTCCTTGGCTTCCCAGGTAGCTTAGTGGTAAAGAATCTGCTTGCCAATGCAGGAGACTCAGGAGACAGAGGTTGGAACCCTGGGTCCGGAAGATCCCCTGGAGGAGGAAATGGCATCCCACTCCAGTGTTCTTGCTTGGAAAATGCCATGGACAGAGAAGCCTGGTACGCTATGGTCCATGGGGTTGCAAAGAGCTGGGCACAACTTAGTAAGTGGGCATGCATGCACACGAACTTACCGTCTGGAACTCAGGAAAGCTCTTGCAGGCTGAATGAAGCCTAATTCCTACAAGCAAGAAAAGGGGGACACAGAAAGACTTTGTGCCAGCAGCCCCACAGAGTCCTGCTAGGTTTCAGTGGGAGCTACCTTCACACATGGAAGCATGGATTATGCAAAGATTCTCCCCTCTGTGTGGCCTCAGGAAGTAGAGAGCTAGGACAGTAGGGTGATGATGGTCACTGCAGGTCAGAGCTTGCAGAGGGCTCTTCAGAATGGACTGAGCTGCCTCTCTTCATCCTGATTTCCCATCTGTGCAGATGGTCCATTAATAGAAGCGGACTGCCCCTTGCTAAGGACGCATTGGACTCTGTCCTCTGAGCCCCCCTCCTACTCTATGAATTGAGCTGATGCTGAGTTGAATTGGAATGAGAGGAATGTGTCTGCTTGGCTCTTTTTCCTGGATTATCTTTAATTTGATTCCATTCTTTTTTGGTAGCATGTGGGTGGGGAGGTTTTATTTTACCCTCAATTCAAAATTCCTAGTCTTCCTCCCTTCCTTTCTATGTGAAGGTAGAGATGAGCCTGAATGTGTGGGGACAGAGGAAACTGGTCTGAGTGGAGGAGGAATGAGAGATACTGGTGGTGACTTAAACAGAAAGAAAGGTGTGTGGCTCTCGCGTGCAGCATTGGAGCTGTCGGCCTGTCCAGATGGGAAAGGCGGCTGTGTTGCACAGGGTCACCAGGAACTCAGTTCCTTCTGTCCTACTGCTTTACCATCCCTTATTGTCTGCAAAAATGGTCAAAGAATGACTCTCCTCTACTATACCCTCATGCCACTTCTCGCAAAGGCAGAAGAAGACTTGCAGTACAAGCACATTCATTTTAGGAAGTGCTCTATAGCAACTTCTTATCATGTCCCATAATTCATAATTTATTCATGTGATCATATCTAGTCAGAGGGAAGGCAGGAAACAGTTTCTAGCTGGAAGCCACAGGTCCAGTTAAATAAAGGAAGAAGTATCTTAGTTATGGGAAGTCAGAATGAATAGATGTTAGGAGCCTGGTAACACATTCAAGGAAATGGCAACCCACTCCAGTGTTCTTGCCTGGAGAATCCCAGGGATGGCGGAGCCTGGTGAGCTACCGTCTCTGGGGTCGCAGAGTTGGACACGACTGAAGCGACTTAGCAGCAGCAGCAGCAGCAGCAACCTTCTGTCCTACTGCTTTACCATCCCTTATTGTCTGCAAAAATGGTCAAAGAATGACTCTCCTCTACTATACCCTCATGCCACTTCTCGCAAAGGCAGAAGAAGACTTGCAGTACAAGCACATTCATTTTAGGAAGTGCTCTATAGCAACTTCTTATCATGTCCCATAATTCATAATTTATTCATGTGATCATATCTAGTCAGAGGGAAGGCAGGAAACAGTTTCTAGCTGGAAGCCACAGGTCCAGTTAAATAAAGGAAGAAGTATCTTAGTTATGGGAAGTCAGAATGAATAGATGTTAGGAGCCTGGTAACACATTCAAGGAAATGGCAACCCACTCCAGTGTTCTTGCCTGGAGAATCCCAGGGACGGCGGAGCCTGGTGAGCTACCGTCTCTGGGGTCGCAGAGTTGGACACGACTGAAGCGACTTAGCAGCAGCAGCAGCAGCAGCAGCAACACATTCAAGACATATTTTTCTAGCCAGAAGTTCCTCCTTTTGCCCTCTATGAAACCAAAGCTCATCATCTTCCAAATATCAGTTTACATTTGCCCTCTCTTAAAGCTTACCCAAGAAACCCATTCTTCAAGATTGTCTTAAGCATTCTTAGAAGATCAAGATAATATTGTGCCTCCACCCAAGGAAAACATGAAGTGTTGATTCAGATGCAAACCCCTCCACCACCACTACCTTTGCCAATATCCCCAGTTCAGCAAAGGTGAGGAATGATACTACAAGCTGACATTTACTAGGCACCACTTACCAAGTACCAGGTAATCTGCTGTGTTATGAGCATCATTTCATTCAATCATCACAATGTCTCTTTGAGTTAGATACTGTTGTCAATTGGCAGATAAGGAAACTAACACACAATGAAGTTTCTTTCCAAATTCTCCAGCTACAAAGTGCCAGATTTAGAATTCAAATATAAGACCACTGGCTCCAAGGCTTATTGCTCTTTGCATCACATTTCAGCTTTCTATAAAGAGCTTTGCAATAGGGTAGCTTCCCAGAAATGAAACAGCTGGGTAACTCAGAGTTGATACACTGGTCAAACTGATCACTTGAATATGATACACAAGGCAAAACAGTCTAGCTAACTTACCCATTGTGCTCCTTTAACCTTCTAGGTGAGTGTATGTTGCCTCATGAATCAGGCCACTGCTTTGCTCTTGTTTTTTGTTGTTTAGTATCCAACACTTTTGCGACCCCATGTACTGTAGCCCACCAGGCCACTCTGTCCGTGGGATTTCACAGGCAAGAATCCCTGAGTGGGTTGCCATTTCCTTCTCTAGGGAATCTTTATGACCCAGGGATTGAACTCAAATCTCCTGCTTGCCAGACACCTTCTTTGCCACTGAGCGCCTGAGAAGTCCTTCTCTCTGTTTCAGAGGACTTACTTCTCCCCTCTGTTTCCATCCTTTCTTGATTCCTTCAGTGATGTTTTCTTGGGGGAAAGGAGCAGATTGAAAACTGTGGCTATATATGTAACCATTAAAATAGATGCTCTGCCTATAAAAACGAGCTTGTGCCAGGGCCTAATAAATTATGTGCTAACATTCCAGCTCCCCAGTCTACAAGGGAATTGCAATCATTTCTGATCAGAGTAGCATACTTCCAGCCTCTCCATTTGTTAGTTCCTTAACCCAGCACAGCTGAGGACTTCATCTGCATTCATTTCAACATTCTTGAGTACCACAAGGTGCTTGGTTATAAACTAGAAATTGTAGATCAGAAGTGGAGGAAACATAGGGTTTGCCCTCAGGGAGGTAAGAGTTTACAGCAGGAGAACAAAATAAAGGCAACAAGTAATTGTAGTGCCATGAGATTTACCCAAGGTGCTGTTGGTTTAAAAGAGCCTCTTAAGATAAAAGGAGGAGGAGAGGTAAGGTCTGAGCTGAATTTTGAACCTAGGATGTAATAAGATGAAGCTTTCTGGAAAGAACATTCCAGGCAGAGAGAACAGAGTATGCAAAGAAGGCAGGAAACACATCATGTGCTTCAGGAACCAGAAGCAGAGAATTTTGCAGTATCAAGTGATCATTCCAATGTAAGGACCTTATTTGATTGAAGCCAAGGAGTCTTAATATAGCTATAGTAACTTTGGGCTTCCCTAATAGCTCAGATGGTAAAGAATCTACCCGCAATGCAGGAGACCCCATTCGATTCCTGGGTTAGGAAGATCCGCTGGAGAAGGGACAGGCTATCCACTCCAGTATTCTTGGGCTTCCCTTGTGGCTCAGCTGCTAAAGAGTCTGCCTACAATGTGGGTAGACCTGGGTTCGATCCCTGGGTTGGGAAGATCCTCTGGAGAAGGGAAAGGCTACCCACTCCAGTGTTCTGAACTAGAGAATTCCAGCAATTTTTGAGAGGCTTCCCTGGTGGCTCAGATGGTAAAGAACCTGCCTGCAAAGCAGGAGACCCAGGGTCAATCCCTGGGTCATGAAGATCCCCTGGAGAAGGGATAGGCTACCCACTCCAATATTCTTGGGCTTCCCTTGTGGCTCAACTGCTAAAGAGTTTGCCTGCAATGTGGGAGACCTGGGTTCGATCCCTGGGTTGGGAATATCCCCTGGAGAAGGGAATGGCAACCCTCTCTAATATTCATGCCTGGAGAATGCCATGGACAGAGGAGCCTGGAGGGATAGAGTCCACGGGGTTGCAAAGAGTTGGACACAACTGAGCAACTAATACATATCATACCAAGGAGTTTTAAGTAGGAGAGTAAAGTGGCAACATCTATGTTTTAGAAATATCCCTCCTGGCGATATCAGGAGAGCCTGGAGAAATCAGGGAGACCTGTTAGAGAGCAGTTGCAATTATCATAGAGGAGAGAAGATAAAATGTAAGTGTGTGATGTCTCAGAAATAAAACTGGAGAGTCAGCTGATGTGGGTTAAGGATTTATTAAGCGTCAGGTATTATTCTATTTCCTTGCTATAACAGATTACGTCATCCTTACACCACTCCAAGAAGGTGGATACTATTACTGTCCCTGCTTTAAAGATGATGAAACTTAGATATTGAACCCAGCTAAGAAATGATAGAACTAGGATTTGAACACAATTTAAGAAGAAGGGCAGCACTGGCTCCTTCAGAGTCAGAGCCTACTCTCTTAAGCACTGAAGGGAATGCTTTCATTTTATTTTCTTACTGAAATATGAGGTTTCCTAAGTTTCTTTTTGAAGATTATAAGAAGAGCTGTCTGGCAGTGAGTTAGGAATAAGACTGAGAAGTTAACTAGCTTGATAACCTTGAAAGCATGGTAATCTATGTTCCCATCTGTGACAGGGAGATAATCATATATACTTCATAGGATTTTTCTGCAGATTTAAGGGACAGTGTACATACAGTGACTAGCACAGGGCCTTAGAAAACAGTTTTCAAATGTTAGTTTCTTTTGTTTTTCCTCCCCCTTGGAGGATGCTGGTAACTTGCAACTCCTATTAAGGTTCTTTATAAACAGAGATGAAAATTCTTAAAGAACTTGAATTCTTAAAGATCTTGAAGATAAATGAACTACCACTATGTGTAACAATATAGATGAATTTTGGAAAACTAATATTGGATAAGAAAAGCAATTCTCAGAAGACTACATATGGCGTTCTATTCCATTTTTATGAAGCCAAAACAACAAAATCTAAATAATGTATTGTTTAGGGACATGTGGATATGTGGCTTTTTTTTTTTTTAAAGAAAAGGACTACTTAACACAACATTAAATAGAGTTGCAAATAGTCAGACATGACTGAGCACACACACTCACACACAACACAACATTAAGGATGGCAGTTCTTACTGGAGAGGAAAGCAGGGAAACAGGATAAGGAGGGGCACACGGTTGGTGCAGTGGTAAAGGCAACAGTGTTGGTGCTGAGTTCATTGTCATTTATTTTATTATCATTATTAACCTCTTATGAGCATTAAATACTATTGCTGCTGCTGCTGCTAACCGCTTCAGTCATGTCCGATGCTGTTCGACCCCATAGACGGCAGCCCACCAGGCTCCGCCGTCCCTGGGATTCTCCAGGCAAGAACTCTGGAGTGGGTTGCCATTGCCTTCTCCAATGCATGAAAGTAAAAAGTGAAAGTCAATTTGCTCAGACTTCTTAGCGACCCTATGGACTGCAGCCTACCAGGCTCCTCCGTCCATGGGATTTTCCAGGCAAGAGTACTAGAGTGGGGTGCTATTGCCTTTTCATTTAATGTAGCATTAAATACTACAGATATTTAAACAGATAATGAAGGGAACAAAGATTTCAAGGAGGTAGAACAGGCTTCAGGCTTGGCTTGACTCGGGACCCAAACAAGAAAGTAGGGCTCTATCTCTCAGCTCTGCTTCTTCTAGACTAAAACTTCCTTAATCTGGACAGTGTGGCTTCACTGGCAACTGCAGTCATATCTTTCTGGCACTCAGTCCAGCAGAAAGCATCTTCTTCTCCCTTAGCTCAAGCAAGTGCTCAGAACTGAACCTCATCTCTCCCTCTGGCCTGCTGGGTCATGCTCAGTGCTGGAGTTAATCCCTGAGGCTAAGGTTTGCACTGAGTGATTTAGTCAGGGTCATATGCTGGAATCACATGGCCTGGATTGGAATCAACTCGAAGCACAATTTAAGAAGAAGGGCAGCACTGGCTCCTTCAGAGTCAGACTGGGATATTCATGACACGCCAAGGATGGATGTCAGCAGTAAACACGGTAAATGGCCAGAGGAACTATTTAAAATACCTGTGATTACATTACACGTGTTGACTATAAACTTTTTGGGAAGTTGAGAAAATTATAAAGGCATAAATAGAAGTCACCAGCCATCTCAAAACTCTGAGAAAACCAACATTAACATTCAAACCTATTTCCATCCTGTCTTTTAAAAAAATTTCTTTTGTTGCATTGATGATTGTAAATTCAATTATGTAAACTGTCTTCATTTAACAAATATATTGTTGATGTTTTATTAGGCTAATAAAACTTTATGTGTTCTTTTATCCAGTTAAGTTTTATTTACCAGCCATTAGTTAGCCCCTCTTAAGTTCTGGGTACTTTATGAAGTGTTTGGAATACTGAAATGATTGTCACTATTCTTGTCCTCAATTCTCAAGATAAATTCATAAGCTACTACTGAATAAGTAGTTAAGGGGGGAATATACATATATATATATAATATATACACACATATATAGTGGATGTGTGGGTATAGTATAATGTACATGTTTCAATATATATGTTATATATATATCATATATATATGATATGTATATATATATATATATATAAATTATGAAAGCCTTAAGCAGGGCCCCCTACCTAAGCAAGGGTTGCTAGCCATATGTTTGAGCTCTGGGGGTGTAGGATTGCAGTAAGCCTAGGAAACGGGTGGGAGGCTAAGGCCGCAGAGTAAAGGTCCAAGCAAAGATGACAGTATGAGCAAGGACACAGGTGAAGGCACTGTAGTGTTTCTTGAGCCGAAGATGCAGGGTGCAGAGTGAAGGGAGACGAAGCTGGAGAGAAGGAAACTGGAAGGCCTTACACTCTCTGCAGGAGAAGCTGGACTCCTCAGAGGGAGGCCACGGTTTATTCTAGTTTGGGGATGCAGTCTGTGCTCCGGCTCGGGACACACCACAATCTGAATTGCCTTTCTTTCAGGCTCTCTATATGCCTGACTGAGTCTTACACATTCTTGAGGACAAAGTAATGGACTGCCCACTCCATATAGCCTCCTTCCCCCAGCTAAGGGGAAGCCAACTCCCTCCAGTCTCCATGGGTACCACCATCCTTCTGCTGTTGTCTTGGGCACTTTGATGGTGATGTGTTAAGGTGTGCATGGAAGTTGGTTCTCTGCACACCTCTAGATTGCCCTCCCTGGATGGAAGGCATGCTGAGGTCCTGGTTTGAATCATCTTTATGTTTCCTGCTCTGTCTGACACATGGAATGTGAGTTAGTTAAACATTGTGGAATTGAACTACATACCAGGAGCTTTCAACTGAGAGAGATTTTTCCCCCATGAGGCATCTGGAGAGGTTTAGAAACATCTTTAGGTGTCATGACTGATGAGGGAGGAGATACTAGATATGTAAGTGGGTACAGCCAGGGATGCTGCTAAACATTCTACTATGCACAAGATAGCCCCTGCAACAAAGAATTATCTAATCCTAAATGTCAATCATTTTGAGGTTGAGAAACCCTGAAATATACTGAGTGAGGTATAGGGGTTATTGGCTGGGTTGTCCAGAACACTCTTTTTTTTTTTTTTTTTGTCTTGGCTCTGTAGCTTTTTTCTTAGGTGACCGTGGGCAAGTATGTATTCTCTGGGTCTCTGGGCCATCGTTTGTAGGGTGTCTAGACAGCATACTAAAGAGCAGAGATGTTACTTTGTTGACAAAGGTCCATCTAGTTAAGGCTATGGTTTTTCCAGTAGTCATGTATGGATGTGACAGTAGGACCATAAAGAAAGCTGAGTGCTGAAGAATTGATGCTTTTGAAATGTGGTGTTGGAGAAGACTCTTGAGAGTCCCTTGAATTGCAAGCAGATCAAACCAGTCAACTCTAAAGGAAATCAGTCCTGAATATTCATTGGAAGGATTGATGCTGAAGCTGAAACTTCAATATTTTGGCCACCTAGTGCAAAGAACCGACTCACTGGAAAAGACTCTGATACTGGGAAAGATTGAAGGGAGAAGGGGAAGGGGATGAGGTAATTGAATGGCATCACTGACTTGATGGACATGAGTTTGAGTAAGCCCCAGGAGTTGGTGATGGACATGGAGGCCTGCCGTGCTGCAGTCCATGGGGTTGCAAAGAGTCAGACGTGACTGAAGAACTGAATTGACTGAACTGATAGTACGGAGACCATATGCTTGAGTCGGTTAAAGGTGACCTCAAAGTTTCACTCAACTCTCTACCCTATGTGAGGTCCTGGGCAAATCAGTCTTTCTGTCTCTGTTTCCTCTTTTATAAATATGGATTATGGTGCCTACCTTGGAAAAGTTTGAGGAATTTTATGTAAACCCTTACATAAAATTTATGTAAACCCTTACATAAAATTTTATGTAAATTACATGAGGAACTTTATGTAAATGAGATAATTTATGTAAACCAAGACCCATAACACTTGACCCATAGAAGATGCTCAATAGTAAAGATTGTTACGATACTACTACCACTGCTGTTAATAGAATAAAGGGCTTAGTGATGGACTCTAGGGTCTTTTCCGACTCTAATAGGTTTTAGAGGACTCCTGCATCTGTTTTCTCTGCATGGAAATGTTCAGTGTTTTTGATCAGCTGGAGTAAGGGTGGTGGCCACGCATGGGTATCTGATGGGGTTTCAGCAAGTAACATATGGCATGCTCAAACTGGGAAACTTGCGTTTATGAGTGTTTAGTCACTCAGTAACGTCCAGTGCTTTGCAACCCCATGGACTGTAGCCTGCCAGGCTCCTCTGTCCATGGGGGGATTCTCCAGGCAAGAATACACGCATGGTTGCCATGCCCTCCTTCAGGGGATCTTCCTAGCCCAGGGATCGAACTGAGGTCTCCTGTATTGCAGGCAGATTCTTTGCCATCTGAGCCACCAGGGAAATTTTGAGGAAGGGTTTATTAAAGGGATTATTATAAAGAGGTAGGCAGGTTTAAGAAACCAACAAAGAGTAATTCAGGGTTACACTATCCACCTAAAAGACTTAAGGAGAAAAATAGTTATCAGGGTCCAGAGAAGGTAATTCTGGGGAGATGGGTTCCTTATAGTAGCTACAGTGAAACTTCATGGAGAGAGCCGGGGAATAAATGTTAGGCTTCCTCTTCTTTCCTCTCTATCTCTCGCCTGGGTCTCCCATTATCCATATCCAACAGGAAGCTAGAGGGCAGAAAGCCTGTTGATGCAGCTGTTTTGTCAATTTCCAAGGTCATGGGTCTTGTTAAGAAGATGGGTAGAGTGGATCTGAAGAGGCAAAAAAATATCAGTTATAGCATAGTCTTAGAGTCTATGGAGTAGCAGTAGTCTGGGGTTTGGGAATCATGACCTGCTGTCAGATCAAAATGTTAGTAGTTAGCTCTTGGCAGGGGGAGAGATAGCACCAGGTGTGACCATCTGTCCCACTCTGGGTGCATCTCACTCCCCAGAGTCAGGGGGAAATACAGTTCTGATCTAATAAAGACTTCAGTAACTTTGAGTAATGCCTGCATCAGAGAAGAGAAGGAACAGAGAATCTACATGCTGGGATGTGGAACATGGTGGCAGCTGCTTTGGGAAATGGCATGACTTGGTGGAACCCTGGTGACCTGTGTCCCAGTTTTGATTCTCTCACTTGCTGGCTTTGTGGTCTCTGGGACTCAGTTTTTCCACCAGTAAAATAGGATAGCAGTCTCTAGTTTACAAACCTGTTTTGTGGATTAAGAAGACTTGAAAGAGTGTAGAGCCTGTCCTTGACAACTTGTCATGCTCACTAAGACCAGTTCAGTTCAGTTCAGTCACGCAGTTGTGTCTGACTCTTTGCGACCCCATGAATTGCAGTACGCCAGGCCTCCCTGTCCATCACCAACTCCCGGAGTTCACTCAGACTCACGTCCATTGAGTCCATGATGCCATCCAGCCATCTCATCCTCAGTGTTCCCTTTCTCTTCCTGCCCCCAATCCCTCCCAGCATCAGGGTCTTTTCCAATGAGTCAACACTTCGCATAAGGTGGCCAAAGTACTGGAGCTTCAGTTTTAGCATCATTCCTTCCAAAGAAATCCCAGGGTTGATCTCCCTCAGAATGGACTGGTTGGATCTCCTTGCAGATTTCATTTATTTCACATTTATCAAATGACCAGTTACTGGGTGCCAGTCTTGTGCTTGAAGTAAAATCATGATGACTAAGGTAAGGCCCCAAACTTTAAGAAAATTGCAGTCTATAAACAAGGTGAAAAGACAGCCTTCTGAATGGGAGAAAATAATAACAAATGAAACAACTGACAAACAACTAATCTCAAAAATATATAAGCAGCTTATGCAGCTCAATTCCAGAAAAATAAATGACCCAATCAAAAATGGGCCAAAGAACTAAATAGACACTTCTCCAAAGAAGACATACGAATGGCTAGCAAACACATGAAAAGATGCTCAACATCACTCATTATCAGAGAAATGCAAATCAAAACCACAATGAGGTACCATTTCACACCAGTCAGAATGGCTGCGATCCAAAAGTCAACAAGCAATAAATGCTGGAGAGGGTGTGGAGAAAAGGGAACCCTCTTACACTGTTGGTGGGAATGCAAATTAGTACAGCCACTATGGAGAACAGTGTGGAGATTCCTTAAAAAATTGCAAATAGAACTGCCTTATGATCCAGCGATCCCACTGCTGGGCATACACACCAAGGAAACCAGAATTGAAAGAGACACGTGTACCCCAATGTTCATTGCGGCACTGTTTATAATAGCCAGGACATGGAAGCAACCTAGATGTCCATCAGCAGATGAATGGATAAGAAAGCTGTGGTACATATACACAATGGAGTATTACTCAGCTATTAAAAAGAATACATTTGAATCAGTTCTAATGAGGTGGATGACGCTGGAGCCGATTATACAGAGTGAAGTAAGCCAGAAAGAAAAACACCAATACAGTATACTTACACATATATATGGAATTTAGAATGATGGTAATGATAAACCTGTACGCAAGACAGCAAAAGAGACACAGATGTATAGAACGGCCTTTTGGACTCTGTGGGAGAGGGAGAGGGTGGGATGGGTTGGCAGAGTGGCAGTGTAACATGTATGATATCATAAGTGAAACGAATCGCCGGTCTAGGTTTGATGCAGGATGCAGGATGCTTGGGACTGATGCACGGGGATAATCCAGAGAGAAGGTGTGGGACGGGAGGGGGGAGGTGGGGGTTGGGATTGGGAGTTCACGCACACTCGTGGCTGATTTATGTCGATGTGTAGCAAAACGAATACAGTACTGTAAAGCAAAACAAAATAAAAAATAAAAATTAATTAAAGAAAAAAAGTTAAAAAAAAAAAAGAAATCATGCACAGCTATGTGAAAAAGAGTCCTGTGCATATGAATAATATTATAGAAAAATAAAATCCTGTTTAATAAACTTGACACACTATCAAACTCTTAAAAAAAATAAAAAAGTTTCCATCCTGGGATGAATAGGAAGGCTTTGGAGATTCTGTACTCTTGAAACCAAATGCAGAAAATTGTACATATATTATATAGGTCTGTGCATTTATCTAGAAAGATATCCTTAGGTTCTCTAAGTTAAGAATCACTGAAGGAGAACTTTTAGACAAGAATTCCTAAGAGAGCAAACTACAAGCCTCTGATTCAGCAGAACAACAATTAAATAAACAAAAAACCCAAACAATACTTAGTGTTGGGAAAATGCAATTAGAGGATGCCTCCATAATTATGTCTTTTGTGGCCCTACCTGGAAGCATTTGGGCTTCAGATGCAAATTTCAGGAAGGAGATATAAGCTCCACATAACAGATTACTTTCCAGTAGTCAAATGTCAGGAAGTTGATTGGGAGGATCTGACACAGTTAAGAAGATGCTGAAAGATTACTTACAAAGCTTCTATATTGGAGTATGTGACCTGGAAGTTCCCTCGCAACTCTCAGGGTTCACTATCTCAGCAGGAGAGCATGTAAAGATAATGGTGGTGACCTTGTAAACCACAGCCACATAGAAACACATGCCTCTTTTCTTTTGAGGTATGTGTTTCTACGTGTCTGTGGTTGCTGTGCTCTCTGTGTGAGGTCTCATGATTACCTGTAAAGTGAGATGTAACAAGCTGGGGAAGTAGGTCGCTGATAAGGTACAGGAAGATAGATGAGATAGTGCTTTTTGGAGTGTCTTGCTGAGCTCACAGGTGTGTCCATGTGCAAAAGTTGTTTAAACAAGCATATATTATTAGATACTTTCCAAGCCAACTGAAGAACTTTGACTCTGACCAAGGCTGGATTCCAAGATTAGGTTCCATGGAAGTTTCTGTTCTCTAGTTCCAAGAGCTGAGACCCATGACAAGTAGTATCTTTAAAACATCTTTACAGCATACATTCCCAAATCACAGATGACTATTGAAGTATTCACTCATTGGATGTTTATTGAGCACATTTCATGCGTCTGAAAGTGTACCAAGCATTAGAGATACAGGTGTGGATATGAGGGAGGGATTGAGCCAAATTTATTGAATGAAAGGTACTTAGTAATCGTTATCTGATTTAACCCAGATACTATGCTTGCAAGATGGATATCGAATTCGTTTTAGCATTTATAGGAAACAGACTAAGCAACTTGTCCAAGGTTTTTTTTTTTTAATTAATTTTTATTTTTTTAGTTTGTTTTGCTTTACAATACTGTATTCATTTTGCTACACATCGACATAAATCAGCCACGAGTGTGCGTGAACTCCCAATCCCAACCCCCACCTCCCCCCTCCCGCCCCACACCTTCTCTCTGGATTATCCCCGTGCATCAGTCCCAAGCATCCTGCATCCTGCATCAAACCTAGACCGGCGATTCGTTTCACTTATGATATCACACATGTTACACTGCCACTCTGCCAACCCATCCCACCCTCTCCCTCTCCCACAGAGTCCAAAAGGCCGTTCTATACATCTGTGTCTCTTTTGCTGTCTTGCATACAGGTTTATCATTACCATCTTTCTAAATTCCATATATATGTGTAAGTATACTGTATTGGTGTTTTTCTTTCTGGCTTACTTCACTCTGTATAATCGGCTCCAGCGTCATCCACCTCATTAGAACTGATTCAAATGTATTCTTTTTAATAGCTGAGTAATACTCCATTGTGTATATGTACCACAGCTTTCTTATCCATTCATCTGCTGATGGACATCTAGGTTGCTTCCATGTCCTGGCTATTATAAACAGTGCCGCAATGAACATTGGGGTACACGTGTCTCTTTCAATTCTGGTTTCCTTGGTGTGTATGCCCAGCAGTGGGATCGCTGGATCATAAGGCAGTTCTATTTGCAATTTTTTAAGGAATCTCCACACTGTTTTCCATAGTGGCTGTACTAATTTGCATTCCCACCAACAGTGTAAGAGGGTTCCCTTTTCTCCACACCCTCTCCAGCATTTATTGCTTGTTGCAACTTGTCCAAGGTTTTTGAAGTTGTTAGATGTTAGACTCAAGGCAGAATCACTCCAAAGCCTGTGAGCCATTGAGTCTCTGCCCTTAAGGTGCTTACAGAATCCTGTGGGGCCCACATGCCATAAAGAAATACCTGCTGGCCAATGGAGAGTGGCATGATGGTGGGCTGAGCGAGTGCTGAGGGGCCAGCCAGCTCTAGTGTTACCCCCATCTCTCAACCAGGAGCAAGCTGGGTCCCTATTGGACTTTTTCTTTTCTTGGCAGAACTCTCACTGGCCCTTTCTCTCATTCTGAATGTCTTCTAATAAATCAGGAGAAAATGCCCCAGGGCCCACGCACAGCTCTCTTGTTATCATAAATCTCGGATGTGAGTATGGTGAATGGTGGGTTTAGGTAATTACATAATATAAAATGGCTCTTGCCTTTCTCAAGTCTGAAGAATTGTTATCTGTGTATCTCCTTCTGCAATTTATGGCCATTCTGGACAAGCGGGAGCATTCTCACTGCCATTGCCTGTAAATTATGTGCTTTCCCACTGGTGAATATTCCTGATGGTTAATGACTATTATTTCTGTTTCTGTAGGCTGTACTCATATATACATAATAAATATAGGCATGTTAGATGATGAGGGTCAATTTATCATGACTCCTAATTTAGAGAGCAGGGGTAGTGGGGGCAGAGATAGGATTTGCGCTTCTCTGAACAGCCCCTTCCAATGGAACAGGGGCTTCTTTCAAGGGGACTTCTGGGAACTTTTGCCTTCCAACACATACCAGCTTATTTCAAGGTGGTTCAGCTGTAACAGCTCAAATAATAATTGCTTGTGTTGATTTTACCACATAATTAACTGGGCAATTGGGTTTACTCTTGCATTATACTTTCATTGTTTCTTGATTCTTAATCACAGCATCATTTCTCAAAATGAGGACAATGTCTTCATGTCTCCTGATTCGATATCCCCAGCTCTTGTTTGGTGCTCTGTAGATATAGCAGAAGGAATGAAATTTTTTAGGCAGTCAGCCAGTCTTCATTTTGTCCCTAATCAGCCATTTATTAGCTGTGTGTGTAACTTCCAGCAATTTACTGTATGTCTACAGAGCGTTACCATTTCCTCATCTGTGTATGAGGATGGCAAGGATCTTTGGCTTCCTTCTGTGGACATTTCAATATTTGTTTTCATCATACTATGGAGGGATCAGTCTTCTGTATAAATAATGGTAATAATCCAACCTTTCATGGTGTTGTGTTAGCTCTGCTTAAGGGAAGTTTCTTACCGTATGTTGTGAGGCTGTTTGTTCATCCAGCACTTATTGGAGCCCTAATGCATTCCCCAGACACAGTGCTGGGTGGATGGGACAGAGCATCAGATAGGCACAAGCCTGGCCCAAACCAGACCTCAGCACAAAAGTTGGCTCCTGTATTTACCAGATGTACACCAGGCACGTTCCATGGCCTTGTGTGGCCTTGCTTCCCACATCTGTATAAAAGGATGGTGAAAAAAGAAAAAAAAAGGGGGGGACTTCCCCGGTGGTCCAGTGGTTAAGACTTCGCCTCGCACTGAAAAAGGCACAGGTTCGATCTCACATCCCCACAATGTGGAGGATTATGATGCTTCGTGGAGAACCATACTAGTTCACTCAGCACCTTCCAGGAGCTTGCAGAGGTGGGGAGACAAGACCAGTGGGGGAACAAGATTATATATTCAGCCCTTTCCTGGCCTTCAGTGTCAAGGTTTCCTGGAAGAAATGACCTCAAGGCTGAGACCCCCATGGACAAAGAAGAGTTGGCTAGAAGAAGGCAAGAGCGGAGAGCAGGTGGGGCAGAAGGGAGACATTTTCTGAAAGGATGCTCAGCATTTCAGAGTTTTAAAGATGAGCCAGAACATGATGGATTGAGTCGTACCAAATTCCTAAATATACACCTGGCTTGTTAGATAGCTCTATGGGGCACAGACTGCTGTGAACTGAATGCTGCAGCCCAACAAATTTCTACGTTGAAGCTTAAATCTCAAGTGTACTGGCCTTTGGAGATGCGGCCTATGGGAGGTAATTTGGTTATGAAGGTGGAGCCCTTGTGAATGGGATTAGTGTCCTTATAAGGGGTTTCCCAGGTGACTCAGTGGTAAAGAATCCACCTGCCAATGTGGAGACATAGGAGATAAAGGAAGATTCCCTGGAGAAGGAAATGGCAACCCGCTCCAGTATCCTGCCTGGAGAATCCTATGGATAAGAGAGCCTGGTCCGCTATAGTCCATGGGGTTGCGAAGAGTCGGACACGACTTAGCATGCAACACTCAAGAGGATGAAGAGACCAGAGTTCCATCTGTCATGAGAGGATACAAGAGAAGACAGCCATCCAGTAATCTCTAAATCAGCAAGAGGGCTTTGGTCAAAAACCCAGCCATGCTGGTACCCTGGTCTCAGACTTCCAGCTTCCAGAATTGCAAGAAAGAAAGAAGCATTTATTGCATAAAACCCAGTCTATGATAGATATCCTGTTAGAGCAGCCAAACTAAGACATTCACCTCATTGAAAATTTATTTTAATACTGTTTGAATACTGGAAAGTGATGAGTAATTAGGGGGCACTGAAAAGATTTAATAACAATTGGCTTGGCCCAGCATTGAGGAAGCAAAGGGAGGCAGCAAGAGCAGGAACTGGGACCTGCACTCCCCGTCCCTCAGGCAGGTGTTAACCCTTTAGTCACTGGATGTGAGGAGGTCCTAGGGAGGGACAGTGGCTGCCCCCTGGCCACTTGGGGGCAAGTAGGGGCTTGTGTCAGTGGCTGTGAAATGGATGGTATGAAAATATTTCAATGTTGTAAGAACCAGTGTGATTCCTGCCAATATTTACTGCCTGGAAATCAGTCCTGATTGTAACTGTATTTCACATTAGTTTAAATCCCTGTACTGAGCATGACTTAACTACAACCCATTGTCCTGAGAAATTGCTCCTGTCCTCAAGAATCTCATAATCCAACAGAGAAGACAGATTTGAGAGTGAAAAATCTCAGGAGCAATGTGATATGTTCAACAACAGAGCACTTCCCGTCTCATGACCACTGTGGGAAGCGAATGTACACAGTGTCATCCTACTTATACAGCAAGAAGCAGGGGAAGTTCAGGAGCATCCTGGGCCATGCTTGGAGTTACACAGCAACAAGAGGTGGAGCCTAAATATCTCTAAATCCAGAGGATCCCATAAAAGGGATTTCCATGACAGGAAGGCTTATTAATTTTGTTTAATCACAGCCAGAGGCCCAGATTGTTCTTTGGACGTGGTACAATCAATTGGCCCTCTCTCTGGGACCATCTGAACAGGAGTTCATCTCTGCCCATGGGCAATGTCATGCACAGGTCCCATGGCCACTGAACCGACTGACCTCAAGGCTTGACAGCAGTAGCGAGGGTCCCAGTGTCCTCCTTTTCTCAAGAGAGAAGGGCAGTCGGGAAGAGCATCAGACTGGAAAGGGCAGGGCCTGCTCTGTGACATCAGAAGCCAGTAAGACATGGCCACCGAGAAGCAGGAAAGGAAGATTTGAAAGCTTCAGGCCACTGACCTGGCCTGGATACTTTTACATGATCAGCAGCAACCTTTAAAGCTCTTGGTATTTTAGGTTGGAGATGCTGTTTTGCTCAGAGCACTTGAAGTGGCCAGGGGATATAAAAACTACACCTCTGATTTCTGGCTCTTGCCCTGTTATTTATCTAGACCACCTCCCGTCTCCTTTCCTCCAGCCTCCTCTCTGCATCAGCCTCACCTGCCTCCTTTGGTATCTGGATTCCCAGGAGTCACCGAAGACTCTGCTGTAGAATCTGATGGCTTGTTATGGACATGCAACTCTAGCTCATTTCCCCCCTTCTCTCATGAGCAGTTTTGCTATTTGTCTTTTGGTGCTAGTGGGATGCTAGCTAAGAGGCTCCAGGCTGGATTGGTTTGGCAGGTGTAACTGATTAAACTGATTTCAGGCAAGCCCTCCTCTCATCCCCATTTCCCCCATGCCCAGCAATCAGAGAGAGCATCTAGGAGAGGTTTGCTGTGTTCCTTCTCCATGTGCCGCCCCTATTATCTCACAGTTCCATAATTAGTAATATTTATTTGTACCTTTCATAAATATTGACCAAATGCCAATTATGTGCCAGGCCTGTTTTTAAGGCTGGGAATAATGAGATACTAAGGTAAGGCCTCTGCTCTCCTGGAATTTACATTGTAGTCAGGCAGGACAGCCATCAGAAAGTAAAAGAAAAATACTAACCCTGAACAATATCAAATAGTAACCACAAAGAAATGAATCAAGGTGATGGAATTCAGGGCAAACTGGGGGCATTCACCAGGGAGATTCTTTCTAAATAGATATTTGCACCAAGATTGAAAATGAGAAGGAGTAGCCATGTGAATACTTACAGGGAGTGCATCATGGATGAAGGGAAGTGCCGGTGCAAGAGCCCTGAGGTAGGGGCAGCATGCCTGAGTCACAAAGAGAAGGAGGGCAGTGTGGCAACGATGAGGCACAAGGGCAGTCAGCAGCAGAGGGAAGAGTATTAGATGGGGTTGGTGGGGTCCGCAGGGCCTTGAACATGATGGTGCTTTAGGCCCTTTGCAGAGAGTTTGGATTTAACTGTAAAAGCAGCTGGAAACAAGTAATAGATTGCAAGCAGGTAAGTGACATGATCTACCTTGTAGTGGGGTAAAGAAGCAGAGAGAAAAGCAGGAAGACTAGCTGGACTCTAAATGAGTGACCTGGTCAAGAACTGATGGTGGCTTGGACTGAGAGAGGCAGGGGAATGGATCCATTCAGAATATAGTCTAAGTTAAATGTGACAGAGGCCCAGGTTCCAGCCAATGACCACAGACAACAAATCAATTAGCAAATGTGAGTTACAGCTGTGCAGCCTTTCTTTCTCAAAGCTGATTATGTATTTAAGGGCTGCTATCGTCTTCAGAATAACGTGCCTATAAGGCTTTAGATTTCACTATATAGTTGCCTTTGGGATCCTCCAAAAATGTGCCCACTTTTTAGATAAGAAAATCATGGTTCAGGATGGTTAATTAACTGTCCCAAGGTCACTTGTTTAGATAGCATCACCAACTCAGTGGACATGAATTTGAGCTGGAAGATAGTGGAAGACAGAGGAGTCTGGAGTGCTGTAGTCCATGGGGTCACAAAGAGACTGTATCTAACTGTGGTTCAGTTAGTGACTGAACAACAACAAGCAAGATCACCCTTCAGGAAAGATATGAAACCTGAAATTAAAGCAGATCTTTCAATGATGGAGCCATCCTTTGATTTATACATGTTTCTTTAACATTACTTTCCATCCACAACAAAACAAGATCCATTTCAAGTTTCCTTCTCTACTTACCAAGTGAAACAGAGTTAGTCCCCAGAGTTTCCAGCAGTTGTGGACAGCCCAGTATACCATCTGCCTAGGGCCCTTTCTTATGAAGTCTTTTTTTTTTTTTCTGATGAAGATTCATCCTGACTCTGACCTCTTTATTGCCCTTGGTAATGTTATTTACCAAGCTGACTATAGCTCAGATCATGAACTCCATATTGCCAAATTCGGACTTAACTTGAAGAAAGTAGAGAAAACCACTAAACCATTCAGGTATGACCTAAATCAAATCCCTTATGGTTATACAGTGGAAATGAGAAATAGATTTAAGAGACTAGATCTGATAGAGTACCTGAGGAACTATGGACGGAGGTTCGTGACATTGTATAGGAGACAGGGATCAAGACCATCCCCATCGAAAAGAAATGCAAAAAAGCAAAATGGCTGTCTGAGGAGGCCTTACAAATAGCTGTGAAAAGAAGAGGAGCAAAAAGCAAAGGAGAAAAGGAAAGATATAAGCATCTAAATGCAGAGTTCCAAAGAATAGCAAGGAGAGAAAGAAAGCCTTCCTCAGTGATCAATGCAAAGAAATAGAGGAAAAGAACAGATTGGGAAAGACTGGAGATCTCTTCAAGAAAATTAGAGATACCAAGGGAACATATCATGCAAAGATGGGCTCAATAAAGGACAGAAATGGTATGGACCTAACAGAAGCAGAAGATATTAAGAAGAGGTGGCAAGAATAGACAGGACAGCTGTACAAAACAGAGCTTCATGACCCAGATAATCACGATGGGTGATCACTCGTCTAGAGCCAGACATCCTGGAATGTGAAGTCAAGTGGGCCTTAGAAAGCATCACTACGAACAAAGCTGGTGGAGGTGATGGAATTCCAGTGGAGCTATTTCAAATCCTGAAAGATGATGCTGTGAAAGTGCTGCACTCAATATGCCAGCACATTTGGAAAACTCAGCAGTGGCCACAGGACTGGAAAAGGTCAGTTTTCATTCCAATCCCAAAGAAAGGCAATGCCAAAGAATGCTCAAACTACCACACAATTGCACTCATCTCACATGGTAATAAAGTAATGCTCAAAATTCTCCAAGCCAGGCTTCAGCAATACATGAACCGTGAAATTCACACATTTGGAAAACTCAGCAGTGGCCACAGGACTGGAAAAGGTCAGTTTTCATGCCAATCCCAAAGAAAGGCAATGCCAAAGAATGCTCAAACTACCACACAATTGCACTCATCTCACATGGTAATAAAGTAATGCTCAAAATTCTCCAAGCCAGGCTTCAGCAATACATGAACCGTGAAATTCCAGATGTTCAAGCTGGTTTTAGAAAAGGCAGAGGAACCAGAGGTCAAATTGCCAACATCCGCTAGATCATCGAAAAAGCAAGAGATTTCCAGAAAAACATCTATTTCTGCTTTACTGACTATGCCAAAGCCTTTGACTGTGTGGATCACAATCAACTGTGGAAAATTCTGAGAGAGATAGGAATACCAGACCACCTGACCTGCCTCTTGAGAAACCTATATGCAGGTTAGGAAGCAACAGTTAGAATTGGACATGGAACAACAGACTGGTTCCAAAGTGGAAGAGGAGTACGTCAAGGCTGTATATTGTCACCCTGCTTATTTAACTTCTATGCAGAGTACATCATGAGAAACACTGGACTGGAAGAAGCACAAGCTGGAATCAAGATTGCTGGGAGAAATATCAGTCACCTCAGATATGCAGATGACACCACCCTTATGGCAGAAAGTGAAGAGAAACTAAAAAGCCTCTTGATGAAAGTGAAAGAGGAGAGTGAAAAAGTTGGCTTAAAGCTCAACATTCAGAAAGCTAAGATCATGGCATCTGGTCCCATCGCTTCATGGCAAATAAATGGGGTAACAGTGGAAGCAGTGTCAGACATTATTTTTGGGGCTCCAAAATCACTGCAGATGGTGACTGCAGCCATGAAATTAAAAGATGCTTACTCCTGGAAGGGAAGTTATGACCAACCTAGACAGCATATTAAAAAGCAGAGACATTACTTTGCCGACTAAGGTCCATCTTGTCAAGGCTATGGTTTTTCCTGGGGTCATGTATGGATGTGAGAGTTGGACTGTGAAGAAAGCTGAGCACCAAAGAATTGATGCTTTTGAACTGTGGTGTTGGAGAAGACTCTTGAGAGTCCCTTAGAGTGCAAGGAGATCCAACCAGTCCATCCTAAAGGAGATCAGCCCTGGGTGTTCTTTGGAAGGAATGATGCTAAAGCTGAAGCTCCAGTACTTTGGCCACCTCATGCGAAGAGTTGACTCATTGGAAAAGACCCTGATGCTGGGAGGGATTGGGGGCAGGAGGAGAAGGGGATGACAAAGGATGAGATGGCTGGATGGCATCATCAACTCGATGGACATGAGTTCGAGTGAACTCTGGGAGTTGGTGATGGACAGGGAGGCCTAGCGTGCTGCGTTTCATGGGGTAACAAAGAGTTGAACATGACTGAGCGACTGAACTGAACTGAACTGGATGTTACTTAGGGCTTCTCTGGTTGTCCCGTGGTAAAGAAATCACCTACCAATGCAGGAGAGCAAGTTCCATCCCTGCGTTGGGAAGATCCCCTGGAGAAAGAAAGAGCAGCCCATTCTGTTATTCTTGGCTGGGAAATCCCATTGAGAGGGGAACCTGTCAGGCTACAGTACCTGTGGTAACAAAAGAGTCAGAAATGACTTAGAAACGAAACAATAGATGTTTCTTAACCACTTTATGACTTGCTTTTCTCATCTGTAAAATGGGAATGTTAACCTCCCTCTGAAATCATTATAAACATGAATTTCGTTCAGTATTTTGCTGGTGATGGGTAATTGATTGTTCCCTTTTACTTCTTCTACGTTCACCTGTAGACCGCTCTCTACCCCAGCAGTAACACTTTCATGTGTTAATAATCTCAGATAAAGACAGAAAACAGTAGACAGTCATCATAATAATCACCAACATGTCTTGAGCACTAGGTCATGCATGTGATGAATAGTTTAATCATTAAACTCAATTAATTCTCAGAAGAGCTCCATGATATATGTATTAGGGTTATTATGCCCACTTTACAAAAGCCGAAAGTGAGGTCCAGCAAAGTAAACAACTTACCAGGAGTTACACAGACTGTGATACAGTCAGGGATCAAATGCAGGTCCCTCTGACTCTAGGAATGAAGTGAAGTCACTCAGTCGTGTCTGACTCTTTGCAACCCCATGGACTGTAGCTCATCAGGCTCCTCCATCCATGGGATTTTCCAGGCAAGAGTGCTGGAGTGGAATTCCATTTCCTTCTCCAAGGGATCTTCTTGACCCAGGAATCAAACCCGGGTCTCCTGCATTGCAGGCAGACGCTTTACCGTCTGAGCCACCAGGACTCTAAGAAAGATGGTCCTAAGCTCTCCTGCTGAGCTGAGCTCTCCTGCCTCTCATGCCAGACTCACTGTGCTGTGCTAAGTGCCAGGCTGCTTTGCTAATTATCCTCTCCAGCAGATATTAGTCAGCATAGGGCCTGAAGCCACTGGCAGGGGATGTACGTCTCAATTCCACTTTGAGTTTAACTTCCAGAGAAGGAACAGGAGATTGAGTCTCAGAAGTTGCTAAGTGAATGAAATTGAAACAGCCAGAAATGACTTGCCTTAAGGGAGGGTGACTTCCTGGGTCATAGAAATTTTGTTTCCTCTCTCTGGTAGTGCACTGAGTTAGCAAAAGTCGTACCCCTGCCTTACGGTTTGCTCAGATGGAAACTTTAAGGAAGCTTGGAAATCTGATCAGAGAGAGGGATCCAGCACAATGTCCTGCATCTCAGGGTTACCCTAAGGCAGAGTGAGGCAGTACCAAGCCCCCAGCATGGGTCTCAGTTACGTAGATGTGGGTTCTAGTCCTGTACCCACCATTTACTGGTCTTGAGCGAGCCAGATTCTTTATCTATGAAAAAAAAATGGTATCCAAAACTGACTTGGCAAAGCTCTAGAGAAGATTATGTGAGATTAAGTTAGTAAAGTGCTGGTACTTAGCACATAGTAATCACCCGATACATCCTAGTTACTGGGAATTTATGCATGTAAAGAGCTTAGAAGGGTGTTCTTAGAACATAAGCATATTATACCAGCTATACTTATTATCTTTGTGCTTTCAACATTGACAGAACATGATTTCTTTTTTTTCCCTCTAACCCTCTAGTTCTGCACATCCCAAAATAATACGATTAGAAATAAAACTCCTTGAAAACTTCTGGCTCAAAGATGTTTCATTTATTTTCACACAATTTTGAGTCTTTTAAAAAATCTGTTTTCTCACAAGACACCACTAGACACCCACCCAAATGGCTAAAATTAAAGAGACTGACAGTGCCAAATGCTAGCAAGCATGTACAGCTACTACTGTGTGTTGGTAGGAGTGGAAAATGACACCAAAAGACAGCGAAAAGGGCCTGTGGCCTCTTATAAAATTGAACATGGATCTACCCTGTGACCCAGCAGATCTGCAAAGTGCCAATTACTAAAGAGAAGAAAAACACACATCTGGAAAAGACTTGTGTAAAAATATTCATAGCAGACCTGTTCATTCTAGCCAGAAATTAGAAATAGGTGCCCATCAGTGAGAGAATGTATATGCAAGGAGTGGTGTATTTATAAAAATAAACACTGGCCAGCAATAAAAAAGAACAATTTATTGATACATACAATATCAAGGGGGAGTCTCAAACATATCCTGAATGAAAGGAGCCTTGCATAAGACTACATATTATATGATCCCATTTATATGAAGTTCTAGAACAGATAAAACCTACTATTAAAATGAAAAAGGAAGTGTTGCTGCCTCTGGAGTCTGAATGATAATGGGCTTCTGGGGTGATTGCAATGTTTCATATTTCAGTCAAGACCTTGGTTGTACAAGTATATGCATTTGTCAACACTTATTTAGTGAGAATGTTCATGTAAGATTTGAGCATTTCATTGTATCTAATTTTTCTTCAGGAGATAAAAAAAAAAAAAACAAATGTTCCACTCTAGTTAATGATATTCATGCAAAGTATTTAGGGAGAAAGTATACAGATGTCTTCAATTTAATTTAAAATGCATCAAAAAATAAGATTGGTGGTTGGCAATAAAAATGGATAGATGGATAGCTAACGTGATAAAATAAGCATAGGAAAATGTTAAGTGGGAGGTACATGGGCGTTCATTATAAAATTAATCTGTATGCTTTGAAAGTTATAGTACTGTTGGAGAAAAAAAAAAATCCTTCCACATTTACTAGCCTTCCAAATAAAAAGAATTCTAGTGCTCATGCTGTTGTTCAATCGACTCTTCACAACCCGCTGAACTGCGGCACGCCAGGCTCATCCCTGCTGGTCATACTGGTAGCCCCACACAGGTGCGCCATTGAAAGGAATGCGCCTTCAGGCTTTTAGGTTGGCAAACCCTGATTTATAGGGCACTTAAAATCAGAATGAAATGTGATTTAGTGAAAGAATTGAATGAATAGCTCACAATCCCACATTCTAGCACTGCTAGGAAAAGTTTTAAGACTTTTTCTGAGTAGTTTTAGAGTCATTTTCAGTAAAACTGAGTTACAGATTTACTATATAACCCATGCCCTATGCATGTACTGGAGAAGACAGTGGCAACCCACTCCAGTACTCTTGCCTGGAGAATCCCAGGGACAGAGGAGCCTGGTGGGCTGCAGTCCATGGGGTCGCGAAGAGTCAGACACGACTGAGTGACTTCACTTTCACTTTTCACTCATGCACTGGAGAAGGAAATGGCAACCCACTCCAGTGTTCTTGCCTGGAGAATCCCAGGGACGGGGGAGCCTGGTGGGCTAACGTCTATGGAGTCACACAGAGTCAGACACGACTGAAGCAAAACAGCAGCAACGCATATATGACCTCCCCTGTCATCAGCATCACTCACCAGAGTGATGCATTCATTGCATTGATCTACCTACATGAACTCATCATTATCACCCAAAGTCTACAATGTACATTAGGATTTATTCTTGGTGTTGTACATTCTGTGAGTTTGGACAAATGTGTAATGACATATGTGGTGTGCTAATTAGCTTTAGCCGTGTCTGACTCTGTGTGATGCTATGGACTGCAGCCTGCCAGGCTCATTTGTCTATGAGATTCTCCAGCTGAGAATACTGGAGTGGGTTGCTATGCCCTCCTCCAGGGGATCTTCCCAACCCAGAGGTCAAACCCATGTCTCTTATGTCTACCCTGCGTTGGCAGGTGGGTTCTTTACCACTAGTGCTACCTGGGAAGCCCATTTATCCACCATTATTGTATCATATAGAGTAGTTTCACTGTACTAGAGAAGTTTTTGCCACTGATTTGCTCCTATTAAATCAGGAGGGGACTCTGGTAGCTATGAATGGTTTCTTTAAGCCTGACAGTTATGACTCACTTACCCATATGAACAGTCATGGAGGGGGACTGAGGCTGGAGCTCTCAGCCAATGGGGCAGCTGACCTCTATCCCTATATCTCAGACTCTTCAGGAGAGGTTGCTGTAAAGCTGTAAAAAATTTGCCTTCTTTATGGAAACGAAAAGAGTTAGCAGATTATTCATGTATAAGAAGAGAGCCATTCTGGATGTAATGCTTACTCTGAGCTTCATTTACTAACCACAGGGTGGTCATCATCAATTGCATTTCACAGATAAGTAAACTGGAGCTCAGAGAGGTTAATTCATCTGCCTGTAGTCAATTAACTATGGAGTATAAAGGTGGGAATTGAATCCAGCCTTCGTGGTTCCCAAGTTTGTGACCCTCTTTCATTTAAGGCTGTTGGGAAGGAAGATGTCTTCTGGGGGATTTAGAATCCAGAATACATTTTTCTTGACAAACTGTGATTGAAGGTGATTACATATAATGCAATAGTGCCTTTAATCCTGTTGTTTTGTTTTTGATTTTCAGTTTTCTGCAATTTGGGGCTAAGTGGGATTCTCTAAGCTTGCCTGGGAATCTAACTCCTAAACATGACATTATTTTGAATAGTGTTGGTATCCCAAAATTTCAGTCTATGAGTTACAAACTTTGGAGACAAGTTTTCCATAACTAGAGACCGTTGTAAAAGTCACATCTGATGCTTATACCTGGCTTTGCTATTTGGAAAATACCTTCATGTCTGTGTCTTGTGTGAGCCTCACATTCATACTGCAAGGCAGGGAAAACAAAGTAGGATCATTATTTCCATTCAGTGAGGGTCAGGGAGACCAGGAGAGAGGTCCAGAAGTTTGTCCAAGGTCACACAGCAGGGAAAGGGTTTAAGCTAAGTTGAGAACCGAAGCCCCTTGACACTTCATTCACCAATGCCTCATACCTCCCCCACTTTGCATCTCATTTTGGCTCCGAGACCCAGGCTAATTTATATATGAAACCTTGCAAATTCTTGGTAGGTGACCAATATATAATGTGTAGCTAATGAGATAAAGTACAGTTTCACTTTGGTTACAAAGGAAGGGGAACTCTCGAAGGGATCATAATAATCGGGTCTTTCTCAGCAGAACTCAAGAGAGTTTTATAGGCCTGGCAAAATGATCCATCCTCTCAATGGACCCATGTGTCTGGGACCTCCCACTGTCCCCGCCATTCTGCAGAGGAGGAAAGAACATTAAGAGATTTGGTCCAGGGTCACCAACACCCAGGTCGTCAATCACACAGTCTCAGTGGCAGAGCAGGGAGTGGACCCAGGACTCTGTGTAACCATCCGTGAGAATGTGCTCCAGCCAGCACATTGTGTAATGTATTTTTAAATAGCCCAAAGAGCTCTCGTCAAGGAGCAGAAATGGACATCCCCTACGATAGCCTTGAGACTCATTCAGCAAGCCCCATGCCCAAGGTCAAAAGGAAATCAGGGTCAGCCCCAGAGAAACCTGCACCTCTTAATATCACTAACAGATGAGCATTCGTACTTTGTATGACCATGCTTTTGCTTAAGACCTCTAGTCAAGCCCGCTGTTTACTTACTCTGTGACCTTGGATGAGTCACTTGACATTTGGGGCCCTCAGTTTATGCCTCTGGAAAAAGACAGTTGGACAAGATGGGCTATATTTTTTAGAACCAGGAGGAAAGAACAGTCTTACCCAGTAACTTATTTTTCTAGTCTGAAACTCTCTGAGAATAAGGATGGTGTTCTGTTCTCTGTGGCCCTAGAATTCAACTCCATTCCTGATACATAAAGGCTGTCTGATGAATGTTGAGTGAGTGAATAAAACTGACACAGCCCCTTTGCTTAGGATGAACAATGTTTCCATAAATTCTGTACATCGCAGGCAGTGTATTTCAAGTGTGACACATTTCATGCTGGAAACACAGCTTGTTAATCATCCCAAAGATGTGTCGGAATATAATCATGGGCTCCAAAAGGTCCTCGTGGTACAGAAGGCCAAAGCTTGCTCTTGGTGACTCTAGAGGTCTGAACAGTGACTCAGAGTGACTGTGAAACCCAACTCAGGGCACACTTCTCTAACTGTCCTGAAGGGTTAATGTTTTTAAATATTTACTTATTTGTTTGGCTATGCTGGATCTTAACTGAGGCGCTCAGAGTCTTCCATTTTTGTTGTGGCATGAAAACTCTTGCATTCAGGATCTTCAATCTTTGTTGTAACATGCAAACTCTTGTTGCAGCATGTGGAATCTAGTTTCCTTATCAGGGATTGAACTCGGGCCCTCTGCATTGGGAATTCGGAGTCTTAGCCACTGGACCACCAGGGAAGTCCCAGGGTTAATTATTAAAGTAGGGAGGAAAAATCTTGATGAGAGGCAGGATGACCACTAGATTGCTGCTAAGTCGCTTCAGTCGTGTCCGACTCCATAGAGTCGGACCCCATAGACAGCAGCCCCATAGACAGCAGCCCACCAGGCTCCCCTATCCCTGGGATTCTCCAGGCAAGAACACTGGAGTGGGTTGCCATTTCCTTCTCCAATGCATAAAAGTGAAAAGTGACCACTAGATTACTTGGAGGAAATCTGAAATTGATGGTTGCTGAGTTTCCTTCTAGACCCATGATCCTATGTTTCTCAACCTATTCTGTATTTTGGCGTGGAAAGTACACAGATATTCATCTGAAAGGATATGGCTTTGAATCTTATTCTGAAACGTATTGATCTATGACTTAAGGTAAATCTAATACTGGGACTCAATAATAACATTAATTAAACTTATAATGTATAAGCATTTAGCTGTACCTGTCAAGAGCTTTGTTGATAATTTTTTAACTTTACATTAACTCACTTAATCCATTTGAAGAAGGCTCATTGTTACTATCCATCAGATGAGTAAACTGGGACACAGAGAATCTAAGGCATTCATGCTCCCAGGTCTCCTAGTGAGAAGTGGCAGGCCTGGAGACTCACTCTCCTGTGTATGTGGCTCCAGTCTTGGAGTTCTCAATAAGTAAATCTCTGTTCGTCAGTTTGTTCAACTGTAAAACTGACATTGTGATGTCTCAGCATTCTTACAGGTAGCTACAAAAATCAAATGAGATAGGTTTCCAATTGTTTGTCTCTTGCATCAGCTCATGAAGGTGCAAGTTTCATGTGGGTCTCCTTCAAAGTGGAGGATTCCTAAATAGCACCCATTGAATACTGTTTGAATAAATGCATGAGTTAATGAAGAGATTAGAAACTGCCTTATGAAGAGTCGAGGTACTATATGAGTGTTATTTACTTAGTTTTTGGTGTTTCAAATCTGTATTCAGCCTTGTTTGACATTTTTAAATTTGCAAGGTAACCATAGAAAGAAAGCTGCTGGACTTCCCTGGTGGTTCAGTGGTTGAGAGCCTGCCTGCCAGTGCCGGCAACAGGGGCTCAGTCCCTGGTCTGGGAAGATCCCACATGCCGCAGGATGGTGGGCCACAGCTACTGAGCCTCCATGCCCTAGACCCCGTACTCTGGAACAAGAGAAGCTACTTCAGTGAGACGTCTGCACACCGCCACTAGAGAGTAGCCTCTGCGCTCCGCAGCTAGAGAAAAGCCTGAGCAGGAACAAAGACCCAGCACAGCCAAAAATAAATAATTTTTTTTAAAAGAAAAAGCTACTTGTTAGTCCAGTGACTTTAATGCCCAAATGTTAATCTGTTAGGAACATTTCTTTCTAATTCTCATCTCACTTGAATTGGGCTTGATTTGCTCTGATGAAATTTGAAAGTGAAAATTATGACCTGTGTTTGCACTTTATCCATTCCTACTAAAATCCCATTCCTATTTGGGAAGTGTTTATTATTAATGCTATATCTGAGAAAACAGAAGGGTTTAATACTTAACCTATAAAACTTCCCAGAATAACCCTATGAGGTTGATAGTTTAGCTCATTATACACTGGATGACCCCGAGAGCAGATTCATTCAGTGCTATTGCTGATTCTTTCACTCATTCATCCTCAGGGTCTGTACTGAGGTCCAGGGTTTGTACTAGGGTCTAGCATATGAAGTCACTTCAGACTCCTCTGCCTTAAAGGATTTTTTGTGGAGAATAGCTTATAGTTCAGTGAGGGGGCAATTGTTACCTTGTCTAATGGATTGCTAATTGCCGGTTGTAGATCCAGGACTACACACTAGACTATGGCCTGATGTTTGTGATTATTGGTGCCTCCAGGTCATAAACATTAAAATGGAGAAGTGTGATTTGCTTAACCTATGCGATCAATCCGGTTGTCTTTCCCTTCTCATGAAGTGGCTTGTGGGTGTTTGATCGCATATAGCCAACCTATTTATGGCTTCCCAGGTGGCAGTGGTGGTAAAGAGTCCACTTGCCAATCATGGGTTTGATCCCTGGGTTGGGAAGATCCCCTGGAATAAGTAGGATCCACCCACTGGCATCCCACTCCAGTATTCTTGCTTGGGAAATTCCATAGGCATAGGAGCCTGGTGAGCTATAGTCCTAGGGGCCACAAAGAGCTGGAGACGACTGAGTGACGGAGCACACAACACAGCCCACCCATTTAAACAGTGCACCTCCACTCACCACCAGGAGATACACTTCCTCACTCTGACCTGATTTTCAGGCATCGTCATTTTTCACTTCTGTTTGATAACTGTGGGACAAACCTGTTTCAGTTTCTGTATGCAAAACTGACAGAGGCCCATCAGTTCAGTTCAGTTCAGTTCAGTCGGCTAGTCTTGTCTGACTCTTTGCGACCCCATGAATTGCAGTACGCCAGGCCTCCCTGTCCATCACCAACTCCTGGAGTTCACTCAAACTCATGTCCATTGAGTCCGTGATGCCATCCAGCCATCTCATCCTCAGTCGTCCCCTTCTCCTCCTGCCCCTAATCCCTCCCAGCATCAGAGTCTTTTCCAATGAGTCAGCTCTTCGCATGAGGTGGCCAAAGTACTGGAGCTTCAGCTTTAGCATCATTCCTTCCAAAGAACACCCAGGACTGATCTCCTTCAGAATGGACTGGTTGGATCTCCTTGCAGTCCAAGGGACTCTCAAGAGTCTTCTCCAATACCACAGTTCAAAAGCATCAATTCTTCAGTGCTCAGCCTTCTTCACAGTCCAACTCTCACATCCATACATGACTCCAGGAAAAAACATAGCCTTGACTAGACAGACATTTGTTGGCAAAGTAATGTCTCTGCTTTTGAGTATACTATCTAGGTTTGTCATAACTTTTCTTCTAAGGAGTAAGCGTCTTTTAATTTCATGGCTGCAATCACAATCTGCAGTGAGTTTGGAGCCCCCAAAAATAAAGTCTGACACTGTTTCCACTGTTTCCCCATCTATTTCCCATGAAGTGATGGGACCAGATGCCATGATCTTCATTTTCTGAATGTTGAGCTTTAAGCCAACTTTTTCACTCTCCTCTTTCACTTTCATCAAGAGGCTTTTTAGTTTCTCTTCACTTTCTGCCATAAGGGTAGTCTCATCTGCATATCTGAGATTATTGACATTTCTCCCGGCAATCTTGATTCTAGCTTGTGTTTCTTCCAGTCCAGCGTTTCTTATGATGTACTCTGCATATAAGTTAAATAAGCAGGGTGACAATATACAGCCTTGACGTACTCCTTTTCCTATTTGGAACCAGTCTGTTGTTCCATGTCCAGTTCTAACTGTTGCTTCATGATCTGCATATAGGTTTCTCAAGAGGCAGGTCAGGTGGTCTGGTATTCCCATCTCTTTAAGAATTTTCCACAGTTTATTGTGATCCACAGAGTCAAAGGCTTTGGCCTAGTCAATAAAGCAGAAGTAGATGTTTTTCTGGAACTCTCTTGCTTTTTTGATGATCTAGCGGATGTTGCAATTTGACCTCTGGTTCCTCTGCCTTTTCTAAAACCAGCTTGAACATCTGGAAGTTCACGGTTCACGTATTGCTGAAGCCTAGCTTGGAGAGTTTTGAGCATTACTTTACTAACGTGTGAGATGAGTGCAGTTGTGCGGTATTTTGAACATTCTTTCGCTTTGCCTTTCTTTGGGATTGGAATGAGGCCCATAGATTTCTCTTATTCTTCTTGTTCCACTTCCTTATAGACAGGGTAGTCATGCTGAAAGCCTCAGGAGATGATGACTGATTGGGCATGTGATTGATCTAGAGTTTCAGCCTGAGTCTCTGCTCTCTCTGTTCTCTTAATGGTCTTTTCTTTTTCCATTCAGACAAGAAAGAAGGAAAGAAAGAAAGAGGATGGAAGGGAGGGAGGGTGGGAAAGAGAAAGTTAAAGAAAGGAAGAAGCACTATAGTCAAAAGAAAGCTTGGAGCATAGAGATAACAGAACCCTTCACTGTAACAGTTTGCGTTATGCTGTAAAGTTTTTATTATTCTTGTGGGTGAGCACCATTATTTCCACAAAGGTTTCATCGTGATGAGGATTTCTTAGCTTCTGATTCATGGAAATTCATTCATGGGAGAAATAGGATGATTTGTTGGAATGGTGGTTCCTCAGCACAAAGCTTCCCCAGACATCTGGCTTCCAGGCCATTCACTCTACTCAGCATCTGATTTTTTTGTCTTTAATTTCTTTCTCCATATTTTTCAGTGATTCCTGAACATTCTCCTTTTTTCCTTTCTTCTCTTCTTCCTCTCTCCCTCACTCTGTCTTTCCTTCACTCTGTCTTTCCCTCCTTCCCTATCTTTAACTGCAAGCCTATACCATTTTCTACAGAGACACATGGTTGACACGAAGCCTGTGCCTTTGAGGGGCTCATGGTCAATGCAGGGGACAGACACATAAGGAATACACAGTGCGCATTGTTTGGGGGGTTGTAGTAGAGGAGTATGCGTATGGTGAAAATAGAAAGGAGGAATGAAAAGGGGTTGAAGGAGATAATTTTTTAGCTGTCTCGAGAAGTGAGAAGAGAGTATTACATGAAAATGGGGACAAGTTCATTTCTGTCCATTGAAACAAACTAACAAACAAAAACCCAAGGAATTTTGGGTCATAGAACAGCCTGGAATACCTGGAAAAGAGCAAGTTTGACTGGAGTGTAGGATTCACGGTGTGGATGGAGCAGTGGACTGGTGATAACTTGAGAAGCACTGTGGGAACCTCAGGAGTGTCTGAAGGCATGATTAAGTCCTTTCTCCGTGTATCATAACAAAAACCTTTCTAACTGCCTTTGTTCCACATGAATAAATCCGGATTATCTGCTGACTTTGTCATAGCTAGACAATAATGCAGCCTTTTCCAGTGTATAATGTGTTGAATACTCGTCTTTTGAAATGAAGCACACCCATGCACCCACACATATATGCCAACACGGGTATGCAATTTATCTGAGAAAAAATAAATTTGGGGAAAGGCCCATTGGCACATTAAAAACTGAAAGAAATGTTTTACCTTCGCTCTCATTTTTTGTTGAGGAAAATATATTAGTAGTCCATAGTACACACTTTAGGAAAATATTTCCAACTCTTTGGAATTCTGACAATGGTGCCTTGTGTCAACCTTCTGAAACCACCAGAGGCCTAGAAACCCTGGGCTGGCAACCATTACTGCCATCTGAGGTTTAGAGAAGGGAAGAGACCTGCTTGATGTCATCAGGCATAACTGAGCAAGAACAAGAGTTCAGGTTTAGGTCTCCTTTTTCTGGTCCAGTTCTCATCTTATTGTGCTAATAAAAGGCCCATCTGGAGTCCACAGGCATTTATCGGTGACTCCTCGTGTCTACCATTGTGTTCTGTGCTAATAACACATGTTGAAATTCTCACTAGAGGGGGAGATGACACTACACAAACCAATGAACAGATAGTGCCAGGGGGAATGTTGCCATGGAGAAGAACAAGGCAGGAGGAGAGAATGACGAGTAATAGGGGTGTTCTTTTGCAAAAGTGAGGAAGGAAGAGTAGGTGACATTTAGGGAAGTGAGAGCCAGACATGCAGATCTACATGGGGAGTACCTTCCAGGCCAAGAATAAGTTAGTGTAAAGGTAGGAAAATGTTCTAGAAACACCAACAGGCTGGTATGGTTGGATCAGAATGAGCAGGGTGAGGAAGTTAGGAGATGCGGTCAGTGGGGTGGCTGGGGCTGTAGTCATGTGGGTCCTCAGGGCCCACGGTAGGGATATCTGTGCCATTTGTGAGTTATGAGCAGAGAATTCAGTTCAGTCACTCAGTTGTGTCTGACTCTGCGACCCCATGATTGCAGCATGCCACACCTCCCTGTCCATCACCAACTCCTGGAGTTTACCTAAACTCATGTCCATTGAGTTGGTGATGCCATCCACCCATCTCATCCTCTGTCATCCTCTTCTCCTCCCACCTTCAATCTTTCCCAGCATCAGGATCTTTTCAAATGAGTCAGTTCTTCGCATCAGGTGGCCAAAGTATTGGAGTTTCAGTTTCAGCATCAGTCCTTCCAATGAACACTCAGGACTGTTCTCCTTTAGGATGGACTGGTTGGATTTCCTTGCAGGCCAAGGGACTCTCAAGAGTCTTCTCCAACACCACAGTTCAAAAGCATCAATTCTTTGGCACTCAGCTTTCTTTATAGTCCAACTCTCACATCCATACATGACTACTGGAAGAACCATAACCTTGATGAGATGGACCTTTGTTGGCAAAGTAATGTCTCTCATTTTTAATATACTATCTGCTACTGCTACTGCTAAGTCACTTCAGTCGTGTCCGACTCTGTGCGACGCCATAGAGGGCAGCCCACCAGGCTCCCCCGTCCCTGGGATTCTCCAGGCAAGAACACTGGAGTGGGTTGCCATTTCCTTCTCCAATATACTATCTAGGTTGGTCATAATATACAGCCTTGATGTACTCCTTTTCCTATTTGGAACCAGTCTGTTGTTCCATGTCCAGTTTTGAGGCAGGTCAGGTGGTCTGGTATTCCCATCTCTTTCAGAATTTTCCACAGTTTATTGAAGTCTTCTCCAACACCACAGTTCAAAAGCATCAATTCTTTGGCACTCAGCTTTCTTTATAGTCCAACTCTCACATCCATACATGACTACTGGAAGAACCATAACCTTGATGAGATGGACCTTTGTTGGCAAAGTAATGTCTCTCATTTTTAATATACTATCTGCTACTGCTACTGCTAAGTCACTTCAGTCGTGTCCGACTCTGTGCGACGCCATAGAGGGCAGCCCACCAGGCTCCCCCGTCCCTGGGATTCTCCAGGCAAGAACACTGGAGTGGGTTGCCATTTCCTTCTCCAATATACTATCTAGGTTGGTCATAATATACAGCCTTGATGTACTCCTTTTCCTATTTGGAACCAGTCTGTTGTTCCATGTCCAGTTTTGAGGCAGGTCAGGTGGTCTGGTATTCCCATCTCTTTCAGAATTTTCCACAGTTTATTGTGATCCACACAGTCAAAGGCTTTGGCAAAGTCAATAAAGCAGAAATAGATGTTTTTCTGGAACACTCTTGCTTTTTTGATGATCTAGCAGATGTTGGCAATTTGATCTCTGGTTCCTCTGCCTTTTCTAAAACCAGCTTGAACATCTGGAAGTTCATGGCTCATGTATTGCTAAAGCCTGGCTTGGAGAATTTTGAGCATTATTTTACTAGCGTGTGAGATGAGTGCAATTGTGCAGTAGTTTGAGCATTCTTTGGCATTGCCTTAATCAAGATTGCTGGGAGAAATATCAATAACCTCAGATATGCAGATGACACTACCCTTACAGCAGAAAGTGAAGGGAACTCAAAAGCCTCTTGATGAAAGTGAAAGAGGAGAGTGAAAAAGTTGGCTTAAAGCTCAGTATTCAGAAAACTAAGATCATGGCATCTGGTCCCATCACTTCATGGGAAATAGATGGGGACACAGAGGAAACAATGTCAGACTTTATTTTGGGGGGCTCCAAAATCACTGCAGATCGTGATTGCTGCCATGAAATTAAAAAACGCTTACTCCTTAGAAGAAAAGTTATGACCATCCTAGATAGTATACTCAAAAGCAGAGACATTACTTTGCCAACAAATGTCTGTCTAGTCAAGGCTATGGTTTTTCCTGGGGTCATGTATGGATGTGAGAGTTGGACTGTGAAGAAAGCTGAGCACTGAAGAATTGATGCTTTTGAACTGTGTTGTTGGAGAAGACTCTTGAGAGTCCCTTGGACTGCAAGGAGATCCAACCAGTCCATTCTGAAGGAGATCAGTCCTGGGTGTTCTTTGGAAGGAATGATGCTAAAGCTGAAGCTCCAGTACTTTGGCCACCTCATGCGAAGAGCTGACTCATTGGAAAAGACTCTGATGCTGGGAGGGATTGGGGGCAGGAGGAAAAGGGGACTACAGAGGATGAGATGGCAGGATGGCATTACCGACTTGATGGAGGTGAGTTTGAGTGAATTCCAGGAGTTGGTGATGGACAGGGAGGCCTGGCATGCTGCGATTCATGGGGTCACAAAGAGTCAAACACGATTGAGTGACTGAACTGAATTGAGGTTGGCCAGAGCTCTCCTTCCAAGGAGTAAGCGTCTTTTAATTTCATGGCTGCAGTCACCATCTGCAGTGATTTTGAAGCCCCCCAAAATAAAGTCTGTCACTGTTTCCACTGTTTCCCATCTATTTGCCATGAAGTGATGGGACCAGATGCCATGATCTTACTTTTCTGAATGCTGAGCTTTAAGCCAACTTTTCTACTCTCCTCTTTTACTTTCATCAAGAGACTCTGTAGCAGAGAATCAGTCTGATCCAAATTAGTTTTTCAGGAAGTTCAGATGGCTCTTTCTCGGTGGGGGAAGAGACTACAGAGTGAGAACGGAAGCTGGGGACCAGTGGGGACGTGAGCACAGATTCTGATTCTGGATCTGTGTGAAAAGTGCAATGGATAGCCGTTGTAGGTAGTTGTATCTGAGAGGAAGAGAAGACACGACAGCTCTGAGGATGGGCACGGAGTGGCCACTTTTTGAGACAAGGAGACTGATGTGCTTCTGCTCTCTTGGAACTTGATTTACAATTTGAGAATCAGTATCTTTATGGTACTTTTATCACTGTTCCTATAAAAGAAATGCATCTTCTGGCAAAGATAATATAAATGGTACCAAATGCATCCAGTAAAATTCATTTCCCTGGTTTATTTCCCAAGAAGCAGCCACTGTTACCAACCTCTTGTGTATTTTTCTAGACTAAGAGTACAGATGTGTATATGTGTGTGCATAATATATTCACTTTTCTTTTTTAATACAGTGGTCTAGACGGTATATCCTATACTGTAGCTTAAATAATTTATCTTAGAGATTAGTTTTTACCTGTATATATAGAAAGAGTTCTATATATGTTAACAATGCCACAGTGTACTTCACTGTACTGCCATATTATGATATTTAATTAATAGTGAATTAATTCCTACTGAAGGACCTTGTTTCTGGTGTTTTTAAATTAATAATGATAAAGTGATGAATAGCATTATATTATAATAGTATCTTTGAACATATTATACACATGTAGGTGTGGATCTGTAGAATAAATCCCTAGAAGTAGAATCTGCAACTCAAGAAGAAAGTGTATATTTAAATGTTGGTTGATAGAGCCACTTTGTCCATCAAGAGGGTTGTGCTAATTTACAGGCCAGCAATAATGCATGATGGTACCTGCCAAAGTGAAAGCCTTTATAATAGTGAAGGTAATGGTAACTTACAAGTGTGTGCTGCTTTATATTTGCCACAAGTGCCTTGTTACCTATTATTTATTTATTTACCAAAATAGCTCTTGGAAGTAAATCTTGTGTATTCTAATTCTATAATAAGGATAGGGAGCTTAGAGAGATTGATACTTGCCCAGCTAGTGAATAGCAGGGCTGGGATTTGAACCCAGGTCTCTCAGACATCCAAGACCAGACTGCCTGCAATTCAGCCTTGTCAGACAAGGGTTTCTCCAAGTCCACACTTAGATTCCTCTCTCTTATAGACTACATTCCGCATCCCTGGAAGCATTCAGGTGTTTGCTGGATAAGGCCTTGGCAAAATGCTGTTGAAAGAATTATGGCCCCAGCATGAGGATCTGACTATAACCTTCAAGGCCCCTTTCTGTCCCATCATGTCCATGGAGTAAACTGCCTTCCTCTCAGGCTTAATAGCTGCATCAACAAAATGAAAATAATATCACCTGCCTCTAACTGCATTGGAATATCATAAAGGTAAATCAGATGGTACACCTGAAGCACTTAGAGCAACTTAAGAAAAATAAACTCTATAAATCTGTGTTAGAATGACTGCAATGCCATGGAGATGCTCAGCCCACCCAGCCTCCCCTGGGCCTTTATTAGGAGCAAGTTCCTTTAACTGGATTTGTCTTAAATGCAAATACAAGTATGCACATATGCTCACTCTCACACACTGAAATACTTCTTCCAACTCCCTTGCCCATTATTAGAGAGTCACAATTTTTTTTAAATTAAAATACAGTTGATTTAGAATATTATGTTAGTTTCAGGTGTACAGATAAGTGAATTGTTTATACATATATCTATTCTTTTTCAGTTTCTTTTTCCCATATAGATTATTGAAAAATATTGGGTATAACTCCCTGTGCTATACAGTATATCCTTGTGCTATAGAGTATATACAGAAATATATTTCATTTATATATTTAAGACTCCTCCTAATCTGACATCTAGCTTAGTCCCTAAATTCATTTTAAGCTTAACCATCAAAACAAGTTTGTTTATTATCTCTTGTAAACATCACAACAATATTGCAAGTAAAGTGTTATTTTCTGTGCTATGCTTAGTCATTTGCTCGTGTCCAACTCTTTGCCACCCCACGACTATAGCCCACCAGGCTCCTCTTTCCATGGGATTCTTCAGGCAAGAATACTATAGTGGATTGCCATGCCCTCCTCCAGAAGTTATTCCCAACCCAGGAATCAAACCAATGTCTCTCACATTGCAGGCAGATTCTTCACCATCTGAGCCACCAGTTATTATCTCTTTTTTTCTGGACAGACGTCAAAGCTCAGAGAGGTGATGTTTCTTTGTCAAAATCACATAGCACATTGGGATGGAGCAGGGATTAGAACCAGGTTGTCTGATGTGGAGTCTGTCCTTTCATTTGCCAAGGCTTCATTCGAACTATATGCCCTCTGGCCTCTGGGAGGACACCCAGACTGCCCTTCACCCCATGCTGTGAATGGAACCCCATTCACATGCTTTTCTAGACCTATTTAGGTGTCCCAGGCTGCTGTGTATGTTCATATAGAAATGTACATTTCCATAAGCTCCAGTGAACTGGACAGCTGCCTGAAGGTAGGGATACTGGCTACTCCATATCCTAAGTGACCATGCTTGCATAGGAAAGAAGTGCCAATTTTGAGTGCCTCTTTGTGTCAGGCATTTGTGAATGTCTTGAATTTTAACCCTCCCAATGAAAAGAGGCAGTCCCATCAGTATTTCCCAGCAGGGGAAATTGAGACTGAGAGAGCAAATCACATGTCCGGGGACACACAGTGAGTGGAAGGACCCAGAATTCAAACTGAGTTCTGTCTTTCTCCAAGTCCTGGGACCTTGCCAAGACACCATCACCCCTACAACCACCCCATGTGATTAGCATGAAGCCTGCACTTAGTTATGGATTGTTTTTGCTTTTGTATGTCTGCTTTTACTGGAGCATAGCCACATCTACTTGTTTACACATCGTCTGTGGCTGCTTTCTTTTATTTTAAAAGCAGTTCTATTGAGATACAATTCACATAACACTTGATTCAGCCATTTAAACTATAAATCTAGTTTTAAAAAATTATATCCCATTCTTTCAGGACAGGAGGACGGTAGGAGACTGTCTCCCAATGGTGTCTAGAGCCTGAAGCCGTGTTCACGTGCACATCTGTGGTGTCAAATAGGACAGAGCATACAGGGAAGGGAAGGCCGGGTGCATCACAGTCAGGTCCTGACCCAGCCTTTCATGCTCAAGACTCTGGGACAACAGCAGATGAGTTCCCAGAAGTACAACTACAGCTAATTTCAGAGCATCCAAGGCCTCCCCGCTTTGAAAGGAAATATACTAACACAAGTCCCTTACCCAGGTGCCTGCCTCTTTATTATGCAGCAAGGGAGGGGCTGTGGAGAGGAGCCAAGGATGCAAATAAGCACAGAGAAGGAAGAGAAGGTTTCAGTAAAGCATGCTCTGGGAGTTCAAAGGAAGAGGCCATTGCACAAGTTACTAACACCCTTCACATCATTTTCTCATTGAGCCTTTTTTCCAACTGTATGGGGCAGGACTCTTCTCCTCGATTTACAGATGAGGAGCCTAGATGAACCCTCCTCTTTTAAAACTTAATGGACTCTAAGCCCAGAGCCCTGAAGCACTGTCAGTCAAACACTGACCCCTCTGGGCTCCCTTGGGGGCACCTCCCTCCATCCAAGGTTGCCCTAAGCTTAGATTTGGCCATGGACCTGGGAACCAACACATCATGTTTACTCAGTGGGGAGGAGGGAGCACCAGGGAGAAGAAGGTGGGTAGGGCAGACACATTTAGAGAGAAGTGTTCAGAACAGCCTGGTAGGTAGGTACCATGCTTTATAGGGGTGACTGGGAAGCCCCGTCATCACAGGTGTGCGTGTGTGGACTGCTTGTGGAATCACCTTGCCTGGTTCCAACTCTGATTCTCCCACTTATTAGCTGTATAATTTCAAGTGAGTTCCTTGACTATTTATTCTATCTGTACCTCAGTTTCCCCATCTGTAAAATGGGGCTTATTATTTTCTCATGTTTTTTATTGAAATATAGTTGATTTACAATGTTGCATTTGTTTCAAGTGATTCAAATATGTGTGTGTGTGTGTCTGTGTGTGTTTGCACATGCATGCATGCGTGTCAGTTGCTCAGCTGTGTCCAACACTTTGTGACCCCTTGGACTGCAATCTGCCAGGCTCCTTTGTCTGGGATTTTCTTGGCAAAAATACTGGAGTGGGTTACCATGTCCTTCTCCAGGGGATCTTCCCAACTCAAGCATCAAACCTGTGTCTCTTGTGTCTCCTGAGTCTCCTGCTTGACAGGAGGATTCTTTACCCTGAGCCATGGGAGAAGTGTATAGATAGATAGAGATATTAAGATTATTTTCCACTATAGGTTATATAAGATGTTGAATATAGTTCCCTGTGCTTTATAGTATGTCCTTGTTTATCTATTTTGCAAATAATGGTGTGTATCTGTTAATCATGGGGTTATTCTGAAAACTAAATGAACTACTTTGTTTTAAAGCCCTAAAAATATTGCCTACTACCGACTGAGCACTTGAGACAACTTGGTTGCTGTGATTATCACACTGTAAAAATTATTGGTTGGAGCTAGAATATGAAAGGACTTGGATCCCAGGCTGTGGCATCCTTGATTTTGTAGCTCTTGGTTTTTGAACCAGATGAAAGCCGGCTTTAGGGGAGGTTTACCTATGTTAGAATGAATTAAAGTAGTAGGAAAATCGGAGTCGAGAGACTGGCGCAGGGGTTGCTGCCAGGGTGTTTATGGAAATTTCATTGTCTGAGAGAGAGGCAGGCTGGCCTGATGACTGCGCCTGGGCTTTGTCAGTGCCGGTCAGATCATCTCCGAGGTGATGGTTTGGCTGTTATGGCCCAATTCCACTGTCAGGGAGCACTTTCCCTATTACCTTATAGGAGATTGGGAGCATTCTCTTTCACCTGCCTGGGAAAGGGACTGTCTTTATGGAGCCTTGAGGACTGTGGGCCTTTGGCCTCTGTGTATAGTTGCCAGCTCAGGAACTGGCAGCGGGCTGAAAGCATCAGCCCCTACCAGTGGCTCAGCTGAGCTGGATTCTATTTTAAGGATGTTAGAGGGTTCACCTAAAATTCTCCTCCTGGGACACAGCCTAACAGCACACCTTACGCTATTCCTAGGTAATGGTAGGCTCCGGGCTCGGCTGCAATGAGAGGGTCTCTCCCAAGATCAATTCCGGCCACATTTGCCATCCTCTCGCTTTCTCCTATGGCAATAATTGTTGCAGCCTGTCGGGGATTGGACTCAAAGGGCTCAGAGCTGATCGACTGCTTGGTTTCTTTTTTTCCCTCCTGGTCACTCGCATAAAATATTTATATATTTAGTATATTGTGCATGAGTTCTCTCCGACTTTGCTTCTCTAGTCTGAGCAGGACTTTGGCTAAATGTGGTGCCCAATAACTTCAAGGGATCAAGTGCTTTTGAGAAATTTTTCTCCTAAGAAGATGAGCTGGGGGGAATTGAAAGCAGGGCTGCCGGCTTTGATGTCTTAAGTATGAAATTTCAATGGCTTACCAGCTGCCAAGCTCTGGTTTTCATCCAGACAGGGTAAGATTTAAGGAAATGATCACATCACAAACCTGATGGGTGACAAATAATGATTGGGAAACTGCCCAAGGAACCCCGGGAAGGAGAACTCAGAGAGCCTAACCCTGAGTTTTTAGCTGGAATGGGTGATCTGATGAAAATCTCTTTTCTTTTTCAGAGATGATTTGGATTGGTATTTTTCCATTTTAAAACACATGCTTATTTTCAAATATTCAGACACTATGAAAAATCAGGTGGCTCAGACAGTAAGGAATCTGTCTGCAATGTGGGAGACCTGGCTTTGATCCCTGGGTTGGGAAGATCCCCTGGAAGAGGGTATGGCAACCTACTACAGTATTCTTGCCTAGAGAATTCCAGGGAGAGAGAAGTCTGGTGGGCTACAGTCCACAGGGTAGTAAAGAGTCCAACATGACTGAGTGACTAAGTACATGGAAGATCGGAAAGACAAAGATGAACAGTGATTTTTGCCCTTCCCCAAAGAAAACCATTTTGGTATATCTCCTTATAGTTCTTTACTTATGATTTTTTAAAAATATATATTTATTTATTTGATTGTGCCAGGTCTTAGTTACAGCATGTAGATTTAGTTCCCTGACCAGGGATTGAACCCACGTCCCCTGCATTGGGAGCTTGGAGTTTTAGCCACTGGACCACCAAGGAAGTCCCCTCTATGATTTTTTTTTAAGTTATTATATTGGTTTACTTCTCTATGTATCTAATTGAATTATATCCTTGTCCTAGTTTTTTGTTTATTTGATTGATTGGTTTTATTTTTGTTTTGCCTAGCCAACATGGTAAAATACATCTTTCACGTAAGTATAAAATATTTGCACTTTACATGAATCATGGATGGTCTCAGTTCAGTTCAGTTCAGCGCTCAGTCATGTCCAACTCTTTGCGACCCCATGAATCGCAGCACGCCAGGCCTCCCTGTCCATCACCAACTCCCGGAGTTCACTCAGACTCAGTTCCTTCAAGTCAGTGATGCCATCCAGCCATCTCATCCTCTGTTTGTCCCCTTCTCCTCCTGCCCCCAATCCCTCCCAGCATCAAAGTCTTTTCCAATGAGTCAGCTCTTCTCATGAGGTGGCCAAAGTACTGGAGTTTCAACTTTAGCATCATTCCTTCCAAAGAAATCCCAGGGTTGATCTCCTTCAGAATGGACTGGTCTAGGGAATCCCAAAAGTTAGGGTGCATGACAATGACCTGAAGAACTTATGAAAATATAGAGGTGGTGTGTCTGAATTTTAAAAACCATTTGTGGTGATTTTGAGAAGTGTGGCTCATGGACCACACATAGGGAAACCTTTATATCAGGCTAAGTATGGTGGTTATATTGATCCATTGAGTAGATTCTCCATGTGCTTATCCATTTTTATCATAGTCAATATGTGGGGTGTTTATTGCTTATCATTAAATATAAGATGTAACTCCAATACTTTGGCCACCTGATGTGAAGAACTGACTCATTTGAAAAGACCCTGATGCTGGGAAAGATTGAAAGCGGGAGGAGAAGGGGACGATAGAGGATAAGATGGTTGGATGACCTCACTGACTCAATGGACATGAGTCTGAGTAAACTCTGGGAGTTCATGATGGACAGGAGGCCTGGCATGCTGCGGTTCATGGGGTCACAAAGAGTTGGATCACCACTGAGCGACTGAAGTCAACTGAACTTAACCGAACTGAAACAGTGTCACAGTGAACATCTTTGGGCATTCATTTATTTATTCATTCAACACCTAAACAAGGTGTTTTTTGAGCACCTGGACAAGGTAAGCCTTCCCAGGTACTGGAAAGACCAGTGATCAAACAGACCCAGTTCATGCTGTTATTGAGCTTTTACCTAGTGGAAAGAAAGACAAACAGAATCACAATATTAGATTATGGCAAATCATAATGCTTGTTGTGAAAGAAAGATTCAAACTGCTATGACAAGGCAAAGAACTTAGCTTCAGAGGCCACAAAAGCCTCTTTGAGGAGGTGACATGTAAGTGAAGCTTGAGGGAAGAATAGAGTTAGTTGATGTCACTTTTAAGACTTGCAGAATTACTGGATTAAAGGGTGCTGACTTTTAAGACAACTTCCTTTATCTCCCCTCCCCCTCAGGTTTCAATGCCCAGGTTCAAATACACAGGTTATACATCAGTCAGGGCCTAGCGGGAACAGACCAACTGTCTGTGGGACTTCACATGGAGAGAGTTTGGTGCAGAAGATTAGTTATAAACAGTTTGAAAGGTTGAAGGAACAAAAGGGAAAGGTGAGGTAGATCCGAGATTAGTGAGTACCAGAAGTAGCTACCACACCTAGGCTGAGTGAACACAAGGAAGCCAGGCAACCCCTTCCTGCTGAGCTGTACTGCCCAGGAATGGGGACCCAGCCCATCCTGGAATCAGCGAGAAGGGACTGCTGAGGCCGGGACCAAAGAGAAGGCACAGCGTGGCTTGTACTAGGATATCCAGGTGGTGGGCTATAGTGCTGAGCTGAGGAAGAATTCCACAAGTTGGTGATGAGAATGCAGGGTTAACACTGCATGGCTGGTGCTGGGGTTTCAGGGGGCACCACTTCTAAGACTGAGATTGTGGAGGACCGTCTAAGTTCTGGCCCCAGGATCCAGAAAGAGGTTTGCACTATGAGAGAGGAAACTGCCTAGAGATACTGGAGAATCCTAGCTGTCCACTGCTACTGGAGGGATGCTGGCAGAAATTGGAAGCAAGGAGTGAGTTCCTGCTCCCTTCCTCCTGCCTTGTAATGTCCTACCAGATCTTCCTATTGTTGAAACTGAAGCAAAAGCCACCAGGCAAAAGGACATCAGAAAAGCAGATTTGGGAGTCCAAGGCAGAGAGGGGCAGAAGCGGGACCTGAGACGAAACAGGTATATGGCCAGCACATAGAGAAAGGAGACATCCTTTTACTGATTCCCCTTCCTCCCCAACCTTCAGTACTGCTCCTAGGGGGAAATTAAACCAGTTCAGTGGATATCAATTCCATGACTCCACTATCCTCAAAATATTCTTTCTTTTCCAGATGTCTTTGGGCATAAATCTGAATAATCGAAGTCAACACTTATAAAAGCTGATTGTGTGGATGAATAAATTGTAGCTGTTCCTGCTGCTGTTTAGTCGCTAAGTCATGTCCCACCCTTTGTGACTCCCATGGACTATAGCCCTCCAGGCTCCTCTGTCCATGGGGATTCTCCAGGGAAGAATACTGGAGTGGGTTGCCATGCCCTCCTCCAGGGGGATGTTCCTGGCCCAGGGATCAAACACTTATCTCCTGCTTGGCAGGCAGATTCTTTACTACTGAGCCACCTGGGAAGCCCACTGTTGCTCCTAGATGTTGCTTAGAATCTGGTATGGTGTAAATGCCTACACTCATTCTTTTAATCAAGCCTCATATCTGCCTCTACAGGGAGGCATTGTCACTCTCAGGCAGTGAGACTGAAGCTCCAAGGGGTGAGTATACTTGTTCAGCATCACATGTCTGCTAAGTAGTGATAAAATCCCAACCCAGGACTGTTGGCCTCCATAGCTTCAGAAATTTCCATAATGTAGACCCACATTTAAAGGCCATTTTTCAGTGATCTCTAAAGGCAAGTGGAGAGTGGCTTGTTGCACATACCCAAGTTTCCATGAGACTATATTGGAGAAGCCTAGAAGCTAACTGACCCTGGAATTCCAATGGAAATGACAGCCTCGCCATTCAAGGCCGTGACATGGCTCTAGGCTCCTGTCTGAAAACCCTCCTCTGACCTTTTTCTGACATTTGGCATTTTATTGTTCTGTTGATTACAGATCACGTATGTGCAGCACACAGTTGACTGTTTGTTAAAATGAAAAGTGAAAAAAAATAGAAAGTACATGCTTGCCAGAGCAGTGCTGTGTAACGGTTGTTCCCTAGGTATTCATCTCTGTACGTCTAAACACCTATAATTAAACTAGCTTTGGAGCAGTGCCTCTTGGAGAGGGCAGAAGAATCAATTCTGCAGCATTTGGATCTTGTTCTTTCTATACACTGCTCAGCAGTGAAGATGTTCAAAAAAGACCAGGCGCTGTGACTCGAGAATGCAATTACCCACCTATCAGTGTGAATGGATGATGGTCTAGTCTTGGGGACATCTGAGCTCAGGGTAGCAGGGGCAAAAAGACAAGTGATAAATACGGTGACCTCCAATTCTCTGTGTCCGTCCCCCAGTCTCATTTCCTGCCTGGGAATTTTATTTTTGTACCTTGGATGCAGTGGTCACTGGGTAGCTTTGTGTTAAGCAGCTAATTAATGGCAACTCAAGTCGGCTCTCCCATTTATGAAACACTGGAGCAGGCAGAAGCACTTTGGTCATCTGGAAAAATAAGTTGGGATCAAGCTGCATCAACTATATAAATATGTGAGGCGCTGCTGTCAGACTCCAGTACCAGCCAGTGCTGCCTGGCTTCACATGAATCATTGAAATGACCCAAACCCTCAGTCTGAGTTGATTGTAGCTAATGTGTGCTATATAATCTCATATGCTCAGAATGTCTTGTGAACCACACATGCTATCAAGATACAGTTTTAATTAACATTTGCTTTTTAGATAATATACGCAATTTATTTTGGCAAGAGTTCATTGAATGTAAAATCTACATAATTAAGATACTAAACCTGTAATATTTTTTCTTTGCAGTATTTCTGCTAAATGACACAGATTCAGCAACATTTATTACTCTGTAGATAGCTGCAACTGGCAATCTCAATTTCATACTCTCCTCCTCCCCTGCAACCCCCCTCCCATTTTTCTTCTCTAACCAAAGGATACAAAGTCATAAAGTTGATTTTGTTCACTTTTTAGATTTGAGAGTGTCAGATTTTTTTTTTCCTTAGTTCAATTTGACTTTAAAAATAAAGCAAAAGGGACTTCCCTGGAGGTACAATGGTTAAGAATCCATGCTTCCAATGCAAGAGGTTAGATCCCTGGTCATGGAACTTAGATCCCATGTGGTGTGTGGCAAAATAAATAAATAAAAGATCATCATAGATCACTCATTAAAAACAAAAAGAAGAAGAATCTTAAAAAATATAGAGCAAACATTCATGATTCTCTTGTACAGAGTCTAATAAAAATAAGATTTATTTTAGACATGAATATTGTCTTATGAGGTTATATCCCTGTTTTTCACTGCTGTAATGGGACTCTCTGTCATGATCAACTGAGGCTAGAAATGCTGGGAGAGACTGCAAAGATCACTGAGGTAACTCCTCAGTTTACCAAGGCAGCCCCGGTCCTTGAGTTTCAGAGTGGAAATATGACTTGCCCAAGGTCACACCACACAGAAATAAGACTAAAACTCATGGCCCTTGACCAGTCTAACTTGTTTTCTACTGTTCTAGCTGCTTCTGTTTAAAAATATCTGCCCTCCCTCGGCCCATAAAGAGTCTCATCCACCATCTTCTAAATTTAGAAGTGCCTTGGTATCACATATAATAGGCATATTTGGGGAAAAAGGTGGAAAATAGACCTGCATGCCCAAACCCTCTTCCAAAGTGAAGAGCAGCACAATGGCTGAATCCCAGCTGCTTTGTTCTTTGTGATAATCCATATAATTGGGTCAGAGGGCCAACGACTTGGCTTCAGGAATCTGAGCCATATGCCGCCATGATTTGCAGCCAGCTGCGTGCCTGCAATGAGAGGCGTTCAGGACGGAAGCCTAGGGCGCAGCTGATGGAGCCACGGCCAGACCAGAGCTGGGAGCAGGGAAACAGAACGGCCTCTGGTTATGAGGCCATTTTCTAGACCCTCCCTCCACCTCTTCCAATCTGCTTGGTTGCTGAGCTGCCAAGTCCTTCCCAGACAAGCCCTTGACAAGGGCCTTTCCCAAAGACTCTGTACCCAGAATGTGGTAGGCAGGGATTGCGCGTGTCAGTCTCTTCCCTCAGATCTGTAGTAAGCTGCTAATTAGTGTCAGTAATTGCTGGAGGAGAGGATTGCTGGCTGCCCATCAGCCCCGAGGAAGGGGGGTGCTAGGGCCCGCCTCCCTCCCTCCCAGCTCCCTCCTCTCTAGCGTTAAGCAATAAATCTATATCGGTTAAATCGGCTGTTGGGCTGCTTGTTGAAAAGGATGTCAGTGGAGTCGTGTCAGGTTAATGGGTTTAGCTAATGTATGGGCATAAGGATGAGTAACCCGATCAGGCATCGCAGCCAAAGGCAGCAGGCTGGAGGTCTCCAAGAGTCTTCAGAGTGGAGGGCACACCGATTCGCTTCAGAAGCCCTGGTTTTCTGGGAGAGAAGTCCCAGAAAAGCTGCTCCTTGGGCAGCTCTGTTAAAAGAAGAAAACAGTGCTTTATATCTGTGAACAACATGCCACAGATGGTGGGGAGGAAAAGAGGGTTCAAATTTCATGCAGCTTTGGGTCCCACTACAGTGCTACCCGGAGAAGGCACTGGCACCCCATTCCAGTACTCTTGCCTGGAAAATCTCATGGACAGAGGAGCCTGGTGGGCTGTAGTCCATGGGGTCACGAAGGGTCGGACATGACTGAGTGACTTCACTTTCACTTTTCACTTTCCTACATTGGAGAAGGAAGTTGCAACCCACTCCAGTGTTCTTGCCTGGAGAATCCCAGGGACAGAGGAGCCTGGTAGGCTGCTGTCTATGAGGTCGCACAGAGTCGGACATGACAGAAGTGACTTAGCAGCAACAGTGCTACCACTAATAGTTGTTACCTGGGGAAAAGTAGAACTTCTCTAATCTCAACTTTCTCTTCACTGTAATGGGGCTAAAAAGAGCATCTAGCTCACAGGGTCATTAAAGTTTGAAATGAGCAGATACACAAACAGTGCTCACTGCATGCTTATGCAGTCACTGTTCTGAAAGTGAGCACCTATTAAATATTGTGAATTAAGTTGGGCTTCACTGGTGGCTCAGTGATAAAGAATCTGCCTGCTAATGCAGGAGATGTGGGTTTGATCCCTGGGTCAGGAAGATCCCCTGAGAAGGAAACGGCAACCCCCTCTGGTGCTTGCCTGGAAAATTCCACGGACAGAGGAGCCTGGCAGGCTACAGTCCAGGGGGTTGCAAAGAGTCAGACATGACTTAGCGATTAAACAACAACATGAATTAGGTTAAAATAACACACTGGTCACGTGGGTGCTTGTGTGTTAGTCAGTTTCACCATAATTTTGGACAGATCTTGGAGTGTATTTGTAGTCAGATCTTGCTGGAGGCCTGCAGTTTCTGATTACTCCATGGTCAGCTTTTTTCATCACCACTCCTTTCCCACCTTTTCAGTATGGGTGTGTGTTATGTACAGCCCCCCATGTATGTACATACATTATGCATTAATCCCAGTGTGGCAGTACTGAGAGCCCTGCTTATGTCCTGATAAGTCATTCTAAGACCTACTGCAAAGCCTCAATCATTTGGATACAAAATATCCAATGATTCGCAGCAGCATTTTCATTTTATGTGATATAATTGTAAAATAATGCTGTTGATATGTGTGTCTGTATGTTTTTACCTTCCATTTTTCAAAGATATAGGTATTTTCTTTGCCTATAATATTCATTTGCTTAGCAAATATAGAACATATATTCTTATTTTTATATGTATGTTTGCTAAGAAAATGTGTTTTGCCTCTGTGCATACACATCTGTTCATTTATTCATTCAACAAATATTTATTGAGCACCAAATGAATTGCAGAATTTTAGAGCTAGAAGGGACTTAAGCGGTCATGGTATCCAGGGCTTCCAGTTTATAAAGCGGAACCTGGGATCTTAATATGACAAGGTCTGCCATCCTTCTGGGTACCCTCCTTGCCTGTCCATCAATATAGTCAGCGGAGTAACAGGCCTCGATAGCTTTCACTCTCCTGTTCTGTCTTACTGCACTGTTCAGACCATGGTTCTGTGGAGCCAAGCTGTCTGTGCCTCTGCCTACCACCAGAACAGCTGCATACAGCTGGATAAAAGCACACAGTCAGGCTGCCCAGTTGTTCATGCGCTGAAACCTCCATCTTAAGGAGTCTGGCAGAGCAGTTAGGAACTAAGCCACATTGCTCCTGGGTTCATATATCCTGTCATGTTCTAGCTGTGGGGTCATGAGCAAATTAGTTAACCTCTCTGTGCCTTATTTTTCTCATGCAACGTTAAGATAATAATCTTTATCTCATCAATTTGTTTTAAGGTTTAAAGAATTCCAAATATGTAAGGCATTTAGAGCAGTACCTGAGATGCTATAGCCATGTGTTTATTTTTATTATGCAACACTCTACATTGTGCCAACTTCTCTACCATGGCTGCTGGAGCACCCACCATCTAAACCACATTCCAGGCAGTATGAAGGGAAAGGGGCTTCTGCCTGTTGAGTCAGCTCCTTTAAGGATCCTTCTCCAAAATTTCTCACAACACTTCTGTTTACAGAACCTGGCTTCATAGGCACATTTAACTGTGAAAGAGACTGGGAAATGAGATCTTTATTCAAATGGTATTGTGCCCCAGTGGAGATGCTGTGACTAAGGACGAAGGGGGAATGGAATATTTGTAGGCAGTGGAAGCCTCTGTTATATCCACAAGGCCACATTTAATGGAGTCTTCTCTGCTTTCCTCTGACTGAACTGCACAGGAACTTACCTCTCTTAACTTCTGATAGCGTACACTCCTGGTTGTCTTTCTACTTCTTCCTGGGCCACTATTTTTCCATCTGTTTTTTCTGGCTTCTCCTCTGCTTCAGTCTGTGAGTGAGCGAACCCTAGTGTTGCTTCCTCTTTTCTCTTTCTGACTACTTCACTCTGTACAATAGGCTCTAGGTTCCTTGTCTATTAACCTCTCCATATCTGTCTCTCATTCCACCTTGGCAATCACTGCTGTAGCCCAAGCCAGGTATACTCACTCCACTGGTGGTGGTGAATACCCCACTCAAGCTGGTGATCCCCACATTCCCATCTCTAACCCAAATTTATACTCTGAGCCCTACACTCATACCTATTTGTCATCTCTTCTCTATTATTTATTGAATAGCTACCACAAATTTTACAGTGAAGCATAACTCTTGATTTCCCATCAAACGTGTTTCTCTCCCAGACATCCCAATCTCAGCACATGGACATGACACCCGTCTGCTTGCAGTTCAGCACTTCAGACAGTATCCTTGATGGCTCCTTGTCTTATTTTAGTTTTTTATTGCAGAATATTTGCTTTACAATATTGTGCTGGTTTCTGCCATGCATCAACATGAATCAGCCACGAGTATACCTACGTCGCCTCCCTCTTAAACCGCCCTCCCATCTCCCACCCCATCCCGCCCCTCTAGGTTGTCACAGAGCACTGGGATGAGCTCCATGTGTCACGTAGCAAATTTCCACTGGCTGTCTATTTACAAATGGTGATGTGTATGTTTCCACGCTACTCTCTCAGTTCAGCCCACCCTCTCCTTCCCCCACTGTGTCCTGCAGGGACACGAACAGGACAGAGAATAACAGAGTCTGTTCTCTATGTCTGCATCTCCATTGCTGCCCTACAAATAGCTTCATCAGTGCCATCTTTCTAGATTCCTTACACATGCATTAATATACAATATTTGTCTTTCTCTTTCTCACTGACTTCACTCTGTAACATTAGGCTGTATGTCCCTTGTCTTTTAACTTCTGCAAATCTGTCTCTCTCTTTCCACCTTGGTGATCACTGCTGTAGTCCAAGCCAGCAACACTGTTACTGAATGCAAGTTCCTTTTCTTGACACAGTGAGGCCAAAAAAAAGGTGGTGTTTTTGTTTTTGTTTTTGTAGGGCCATGCAAGGAAATTGGTACTTGTGCCACCCCAACACCCGTGGAAATCCTGGTAGTTCCAGCAAAGCCCTTTTTAAAAAAATGTTTATTTGCATGTTTTATTTTTTGGCCGTGGTTGGTCTTCATTGCTGCAGGCAGGCTTTCTCTGTTTGCAGTGAGCGGGGTCTTCTCTTCATTGCCCTGTGCAGACTTACTGTGGCAGCTTCTCTTGCTGAGGAGCACAGGCTCTAGATACACAGGTTTCAGTAGCTGTAGCATGCAGGCTTCATAATTGTGGCTCCTGGGCTCTAGAGAGCTGGCTTTGTAGTTGTGGTGCACCGGCTTAGTTACTCTGCAGCGTGGGATCCTTCAGGACCAGGGATGAAACATACATCCCCTGCATTGGCAGAAGGGGAAGCGCTCAGCAAAGCACTTTTAAAGGCAAGATGAGGAAAGGGCATGGTTAGTTGTTACAAACTTCTTGGTTTTGGAACCCTTTGTTCTTGGAATCATTTATTGCTCCTATAAACCCAATAAGACCCCATGTTTTTCTCTGTTCTGCAACTTTTTATCTCTATATGAATGGACTCTTAAAGATCACAACCCTGAGAGTAGGCTATCCTGAATATTTCAGGCTATTGGTAACATTCTTTTACAAAAGGTACAGAGCCACCAAAACGAAGCACCAGCAATAGAACAGATCTAATATGGAGTCAGGTTTGTTCTCTCTTTTACCGTATCTCCCACCTTGACAGGAGGCAAGTCTGCCCTAATGAATTACCCTGCTTCCATGCTTTCTCTTGAGGTAAAGTGATATAGTGCCAGAACTCCAGAACCAGGCTGCCTGGGTTCAAATCTTAGCTCCAATATGTACTAGCTATGTGACTTGAACAAGTTTATTAACTTTTTTCTCATCTCAATTTCATCTATAAAATGAGAATAATAACAGTACCTGTTTCATAAGGTTATTGAGAGCACTAAATGAGTTAATATATGTAAGCACTCAGAGCAGTGCCTGGTGTATAATAAGCACAATCAATAAGTGTTAGCTATTATCATTAGTGTTATTACCATACATTTTTCATGAAGCAGCCAGAGTGCTCTCTTAAAAACATACATTAAATCTTATCGTTCTTGTGCTTAAAACTCTCCAGTGGTTTCCCATTTCAGTTGCAATGAAATTCTAGCACATTACCATGGCCAAAGATCTTACATGACCTAGCCCTCGACTCCTCCCATCTCTGCTCAGAGCTTCCTCCAGTCTCTCACTATCTTTAAGTCACACCTGCTTTATTTTAGGTCCTTTAACATTCAAACTCTGGGGCATTGCCCCCTTTCTCTTTCTTCAGCCTCAAATGCTCTTCCCTCCCTCTAGTTTTTCATAGGGTCAATTTATTCTCTTTTTTCAGATCTCACCTCAATTTATCTTCCCCTTTGAAAGTTCCTCCCTGACTAGGTGCCTAAAGGATGGCCCCCTCCTTGGTCATTCCCCCTCTTCATTTTCTGTGGTACATACTGCAATTGTCAGTGTTTATGTTGGTTTGTGTGTTTGCTTATCTTATAGTCTCTCTCTGCTAGACTGTGGAGTTGTTGAGAGGACAGATCGTATTTTTATGGTCCACTCATAGATTCCAGAGCCTAAACCAGCAATGACACATAGTAGGTACTCACAAACCAGGTGGCAAAGGAAAGAAGAGATAACCCTTGAACAAGCTTTTAAAGAATGAATGGGAATTTTCTAGACACACCAGGAGAGGTGGGGACTCGAAGCAAAGAGAGTAGCATTTGCAAATGCATTCTGACATGAAGCAGAGTAGTGCCTCGCTGTTACAAACTGCAGTGTGGTCTCCGGAGGAGTGGCATCAACCTCACCTGGGAGCTTGTCAGAAATGCAGAATCTTAGTCCCCAGCTCAGACCCACTGAATCAGAATCTGCTTTTTAAAAAGAATCCTAGGTGATTCCTTTGAGAAGCACTGGAGTAGTGTGTTCAAGGAACCAGAAACAGCCATCCTGACTAGAGTGTACAGTAGGGGAATATGTTATCTGGGATATAAGCTCAGCTGTATGTGACAGACCCAGAATACAGTGGTTTAAAAACATCAGATACTTTTACTTGCTTCTCACATAAAAGTCCAAGCTAATATGGCAGCTTTTTGGTAAATTTATCAGGAACTTGGTACCTTCTAAATATTCTGTAAAAGTGAATTTTCCTTCACTGCCCTCTGATAAAGATTCTCTGAGATTTTGAGCTGCTGCTTTGCACTCATTTGAAGCAATCATTCTTGGGTTCCTTTCATGATAACCAGGGTGCATGTACTAATATTCAGGTACCACGCGAGGTGCTGGGGACACAGCCATGAGGTGTGACTCCATCCTTCAAGAAGCTCAGCTTGGTAGTGGACATCGGGATACAATGTCGGAGCCTTCTGTGTGACTTCTCAGACTTCCCTGTGAGGAATACAGTCAGCAGGGAATAGGAGGGACCGACATGTGAACTCTCAAATGACTGAGATTAGGGAGAATGAGGATGGGAAGGAGCTAGAAAAAACTTAGTATTTTCTCCTTCCAAGATCCTTGATTAGAGCAACAGAGTGAAGATTGGCAACAAGGGGTTCTAACATACTTGTTATTCAGTTGTCCAGTTGTATCCAACTTTGTGACCTCATGGACTGTAGCACGCCAGGCTTCCCTGTCCTTCACCATCTCCCAGAGTCTGTTCAAACTCATGTCCATTGAGTCGATGATGCTATCCAACCATCTTATCTTCTGTTGCTCCCCTTCTCCTCCTGCCCTCAACCTTTCCCAGAATCAGGGTCTGTTACAATGAATCCACTCTTCACATTAGGTGGCCAAAGTATTGGAGCTTTAGCTTCAGCATCAGGTCCTTCCAATGAATATTCAGGATTGATTTCCTTTAGGATTGACTGGTTTGATCTCCTTCCTGTCCAAGGGACTCTCAAGAGTCTTCTCCAGCACCACAGTTCAAAAACATCAATTCTTCAGCCTCAGCCTTCTTTATGGTCCAACTCTCACATCTGTACATGACTACTAGAAATAATATAAAAAGGAATCCATGAGTCTAGAGTGACACTAAAAATTGAAGAGGAGAGGGAAAGTTCTTTTTGCAGAAAAAAAAGCTTTTGTATGAGGAATGATAGAAATATAATAGTACTATTTTGTAACCACTGCTATAATAACTGATTTAGGTAAGTATTATCAATGAATGCTTAAGCCATTATATTAAAGTTGTTTGGGTAAAGGATATTCATATGGTCTCAAATATCTTCCCATAGAATACTGATTAATTACTCAAAAACAAAATTCAACTGAATAAATTTTAAAGATCTTATTGGCTTTATTCAATGATTCATGAATTAGGCAGCATTCCGTCTAGCAGATAGAAAGGAGCTCTGAGGAGCTGTACACAAAGGCAGAAAGGAGCAATGACAAGGAAGTTATACTAGGCAAAAATGTGGATTGATTATTGCAAGATTATTGTCCTTTAGGGGAGGCTAGGGGTCTATCAGGTAGATTACCTACCTAGTGCTGATCAAGCAATTGCTGATTGACAGATTTAAGATTCCATTTGTGGGAGAGCTGAAACTGTAATTAAGTTAAGTCTCTGTTTGGTGATGTGGGGCTTAGCATAAGTGACTCCATTTCAGCCTTGCTGCTTTTTTTTTTTTAACAAAAGAGGAAAGATACTTTTACAATGAACAAATCTGATACATACCATATTTAATCATGTGATAAATCTAAGGTCTCCAGTGATGGGGTGAACTGGAATCATGTGACTCAAGTTGAAGACCATTCTAAAAAACAAACCTGGCTTATGCTGTTCAAAAGCATTAACACCATGGGAAAAAAGAAAAGGCTGAGGACCAGTTTCAGATTACAGGCTAACAAGAAATGGCATTTAAATGCAACACGTGATTCTTGATTGGGAAATCAAGATTCTTGATTCTACATGGGAAAGAAAGATTTGAAGGACATTATTGGGATAGTTGGGGACATCTGAATATACACTGTACATTAAATAACAGTTCTCTAATGTACCCAGTGAGATCAGTATTTTGGCTATGGGGAATATCCTCTTGTTTTTAAAAGATATATGCTAAAAAAATTAGAAACACTTCATAATATTGTCAACTTATTCTCGAAGGGTTTAAGGAAAACGTAGAATGTATATAAAGATAAAACAAATGTGGCAAGCTACTGAGTGGATGACTCAGATATTTCTTGTTTTTTAACTGCAACTTTTAAGTAGCTTTAAATTTTGTTTTAAAAGAGCCTGTTACTCTCTGTGGTGACTGATCCTGTGTAAATGAAGTTCAGTATATACAGTCGAGTCCCTAAATTCGCATCATGAGATTTGACTTAGTCTGGCCACTGGCCCATCAGTGTGCACACTGGGCAGTGGGGCTGGCTGTGAGCAGAAGGGACGAGGGGACCCGGGGTTCCGCGGGCTCAGATTGAGCCTCTGTCTGAAGCCTGCTTCCCCTGCCTTCTCTCTGGAGGGCCCGAACTAGGAAGCCAGGCATCCGGTGCCTGGCAGGCAGGGAGACACAGAGGATGAAGCCTGTTTCCTTTTAAATCTAAACTGAGGCCTAGAGCCACCACTGGATCTGGTCTTTCTTGCTGACCAGGGAGGATCTGGGAAAGAGAGGCAGATCAGCAGTTCTGGGGGCTTTATTTTCGGGGGTGGGGGTGTTAGCATGGGGAAGTGAGATAAAGATGAGATGAAATTCTAACTGTGAGAGCTGGGGAAGAGTGCATTTCAAAGAACATTTTTAGTCACAGATGGTTGAGGAGAAATAGAGAGAACAGGCCCCAGCACCTCATCTTCCTGGCTGATGGCAGGGAGGGGGAGCCTGCTAATGAACACATTGATTTCCCAGCTCCTCGGAACAATAGCAAATGTTTTTTGCAGTTATTAATTGGGATCTCGCAGCAGGTGTGGGGTATGGAAGGTGCTGTGATTCTAAGTTTATCTTTGGGCGTTTGGTGAATAGAAAGAGAATTTAAAGAGCAAGGAGGAAGAGCTGGGCTGGGTGGTCCCAACTTGATGAACTCTCAACTTTGCTACTGGGCAGCTTCACTGCTTCAATCCTTCATTTTCCTCTTTGGCAAAAATTAAAATAATACTCTTCTTCATATGGATCATGTGAGAAATAAAGAATTTAATTAGTACATGTAAAAAGTACTTTGGGAGCTTTCTAGGTCTATAAAATATTTGTTTTTCTTGTTCATTTATTTTTAAGTGATTTATTTATTTATTTTAAAGTGTTTATTAAGCACCTACTGTGTACAGTAGGTACATAGTACCTTTACTGTATACCTTCACTGTACCATTCATTTAAAAAGTAACACTTGTGCTAGATTCAAGGAATATGGCAATGAATTGGAAAATATAGTCCCCTCACCTCCTTGTAAATCTAGTGATCTAGCAAGGAAGAGGGGAATTGACCAAGTGATTACAAATGCACTGAGATATACCTGCTGTCTCCCAGGTGGCAGAGTGGAAAAAATCTGCCTGCCGTTGCAGGAGACGCAGGAGACACGGGTTCAGTCCCTGAGTCAGGAAGATTCCCTGGAAGAGGAAATGGCAACCCATTGCACAGGGGTCACAAGGGTCAGACACAACCGAGCGACTGAGCACGTGCACACAGACCCGCTGCTATTCCCGCAGGAAACCCAGACAGACTGGAAAGTCAGGGAAGGCTCTGAAGACAGCAGCCTCATTATAGAGACCCGTCAGAAACAGTGACACTGCACCCTTCTCCTGGAGCAGGGCCAGGGACTCAAATGCTGACCCAGGTTGGCCAGATGGACAAAGGTCTGAAACTTTGCGAAGGATGGGTTGACTTAGATTTCTCCATTGAGGGGAGACAAGCCAGTCTGTCTTCAGAGTAGCCCCTCCTGCCTTGTTAACCTTGCTTGTTTCCGTGCACACTCCTTGAGTACTGGCTGACATCCTAGAACAGGGTGTTCCTCATTCTTGTGAGGCTCTCACCCTGATAACAATGTCATGCTTTACCTAAGTGGCCTCCTTGCTCCCAAATAAAGAGGCAGCAAGGAATTGATGTCTTCTTGGGTCCAATATGCCCCAGTACACAGCTCCTGTGAGAGACTGCCCCATCCCACTAGCTAAGGGCCTGCAGTTTTCCCGAAAGCTCGACCATGAGCCTGTGACCCATGGCACTTGTAGTATTTCTCTCCAATTCTCATATAAAAGGCTCAACACTGCCTTTTATAAAAACCATCCTTGAAAAACAGGACTTCTGGAAGATGGCAGGGTAGTCTGGGATGGAAAGTGCATGTTAGCAGATGGGAGGTTTGCATTCAGTTTCATTGGGGATATATTTCCTGAGTAGCCGCTAAGAGATAAACTCAGTTCCAAGCAAAGAGCATTAAGAGGTAAATATACTTCCAGTCTAGTTAGGGAGAAGGACTGTTAAATACTTACATTGTGCAAGAATTAAAATAAAGATTTGGTGAAAGTATCATGAGAGTTCTGAAAAAACCTTTTTGCCTGCCGTTCATTCTGTGGTTAGCTTTGTGGCAATCAGCAAACACCTGCCATTTTATGGACCTTGGTGTTGTGGTAATATTGGAGGTGGCGGTAATGATGAAGGCTGTAGAGCTGTAAGTAATGATAGAGGCAGTGGAGGTGCTGGTAATGATGAAGATGGTGGCAATGATGACGTGGTGATGGTGAGGATGGAAGTGCTGGTAGTGATGGAGGTGGGGGTAATGATGGGGCGGTGGGAGTAATGATGGAGATGGTGGCAATGGTGATGGTGGGGATGGCAATGATGAAGGAAGTGGTACTGATGGAGGTGGTGATACTGATGATGGAGGTGGGGGTGGTAATGATGGAAGTGGTGGTGGTGATGATGATGGAGCTGGTGGTTGTCTGTGCACCTGAGTGGTTGGGGAGTAGGGAAGGGTTTGTAGTGGGGGGATGTGAGCCCAATAACACCTAAGACATCTTGACAGGTTTGACTTTTATTCAGTTAAACCTAATCATTTATCAGTCTATAAAACAAGTATAAGCACTGCTTGTGTTCTTTAGAGAGAGATTCCTTGAACAGGGCAAAATGAGACAATTTTCTAAGATTCCCACATCTAACAATGGGATCAGATCAAGATCCAGAAGCAATCTCCATCCCTATTTTTTTAATTCACTTATTTAATTGGAGGCTAATTACTTTATAATATTGTAATGGTTTTCTCCATCCGTATTATTAATAATTTAGAACACATAAACTATGCACATAGATGAAATTAGGAAATAGCTTCTATTTCATGATGATTTTCAAGAAATCATGTACTTTCTATTCAAGACTTCCCAAAAGAAAGGAATAAAATTTACATATTTGCAGGAAACTGCTGGTATCTTTGAATATCTTCCCATTAGCAGGGAAATTGGGTATTTTTTTAAAATTTGAATTTTCCATGTATGAAAGAAAATGTTTATTAATGATATGGATTAATCAAATCATTAAGTAAATGTATAGGTTTAAACAACAAAGCTATACCCTCATTCCCAGTTTCTGTAACAATCTAATCCCCACTCCTGCCCTGCCCTCAAAGGGAAAGGAATAGGTGAAAAAAGATTGAGCTTTTGTTTTCCAAGTCAGTACATAGGCAAACATATGTACATACATGCCAAGAATACAAATGATCAGTTGACTATATGTTCTAAGCATTTTATGTGCATTAACCCATTTAATCCCACAATAATACTATAAGCAACGTGGCTATGACCACCCTTTTTTCCCACAAGTGTGGAAACAGAGAGACCCATTCACTCACTGGGGATCAGAAAACTGCGAAGTTGTGGTGTTGGATTTGACCCCAGGCAGCAGAGCTTTAATGCCTCAAATGTATACCACTTATAAATAAAAGACTTGTAAAGAATTATAAGGTTTATTATATCTAGACCATTATAATTCCCTTGGTCCAGAGTCTTTCATATCAAAAAGTTGACTATCATATATATGGGACCTCACTATTATTTCCATAATTTCATGTGAATCTATAATTACCTCAATAAAAATTCCATTTAAAAAGAGTTGACTAGCACCATATATATCTCTAAGCAGTTTCTACTGGACAAGTGAATTAACACTGAAGATACAAAACTACTGATTTTAGAGGTAAAATCACTTTGTAAATGTAAAGAAGTATTTTATGGAAATATCCCAACATTGGAAGTGGAAGGCTTGGAAATGAGACATGGGTCAAATCAACGGCCTTGGAAAAGCTCCCTGGCTTTCTAGGCCACAGTTTTCTAAATATGTAAAACGGGGTAGTAACACCTATTTTACTGCCTTGTTAGGAAAAGGCAGTTTTCAAGTCAGGTTTGTCTGAATCCAGAGTCACTTGCTCTTAGCCACTTTGTGTGTCACTGAGTGGAGGGGCAATGGGTACCAGCTGCAGGAAAGAGGGCCTAATGGAGCATGTCTGTAGCCTCCCTGTCAGTTACCCCTTCAGCACCTTTTATCTAGCAGTTTCCCCAGAACCTTTTCCTTCTGGCAGGACCTGATCTCAGATTGTCGTGTCAACTCCATTGAATCTTCCCAGCTCAACTTGCTTCTTTTTCTGGATTTGGAGTCAGCAGATCTCAGTTTAAATCTTGCTTTTGCTGGGTATCTTCTGGAAAGCCATTTCCCTAGCAGGGTCTCGGGTTTCCCACCCATAATGCGAAGTGTCCATGGCAGGGTACATGTTCTTCATGCTACAGGAGGAATGAGAAATGGCTCCTCCACCTTTATGTGCAGTGCCAAAGCTGCACTCCCTTGCCTTTCCCTGCTCCCTTTAAAAATACTGTGACTAGGGCACATGAAAAGATGCTCAACATTGCTAATTACTAGAGAAACGCAAATCAAAACTACAATGGGATATTAACTCACACCAGGCAGAATGGCCGTCATAAAAAAGTCTACAAATAAGAAATGCTGGAGACAGCATGGAGAAAAGGGAATCCTCCTACACTATTGGTGGGTGTGTAAATAGGTTCGGCCACTATGGTGAACAGTATGAAAGTTCCTTACAAAACCAAAAATACAACTAGATATGACCTTGCAATCCCCTCCTGGGCATATACGAAGGAAAAAAAAACTAATTCAAAAAGATACATGCACTCCAATGTTCGTTGTAGCACTACTCACAATAGTCAAGATGTGGAAGCAACCTAAGTGTCCATCAATACGTGAATGGATAAAGACGATGAGTATGCACACACTGGAGAAGGCAATGATACCCCACTCCAGCACTCTTGCCTGGAAAATCCTGTGGACGGAGGAGCCTGGTGGGCTGCAGTCCATGGGGTCGCCAAGAGTCGGACACGACTGAGCGACTTCACTTTCACTTTTCACTTTCATACATTGGAGAAGGAAATGGCAACCCACTCCAGTGTTCTTGCCTGGAGAATCCCAGGGACAGGGGAGCCTGGTGGGCTGCTATCTATGGGGTCACACAGAGTTGGACATGACTGAAGCGACTTAGCAGCATCAGCAGTGTACACACACACATACACAGAGGAATATTACTTAGTAATAAAAAATGAAATGTTGCCATTTGTAGCAACCTGGATGGACCTAGAGTTTATCATACTAAGTAAAGTAAGTTAGACAGAGAATGACAAATGTTATATGCTATCACTTACATGTGGAATATAAAAAGATAACACAAATAAATTTATTTCAAAACAGAAATAGACTCACAGACATAGAAAACAAACTTAAGGTTACCAAAGGGGAAGGGAAGAGAAATAAATTAGTAGTATGAGATTTAGGAAATAAATTTGGAAAACTCAGCAGTGGCCACAGGACTGCAAAAGGTCAGTTTTCATTCCAATCTCAAAGAAAGTCAATGCCAAAGAATGCTCAAATTACCGCACAATTGCACTCATCTCACACTCTGGTAAAGTAATGCTCAAAATTCTCCAAGCCAGGTTTCAGCAATATGTGAACCATGAACTTCCTGATGTTCAAGCTGGTTTTAGAAAAGGCAGAGGAACCAGAGATCCAATTGCCAACATCCGCCAGATCATGGAAAAAGCAAGAGATTTCCAGAAAAACATCTATTTCTGCTTTATTGACTATGCCAAAGCCTTTGACTGTGTGGATCACAATAAACTGTGGAAAATTCTGAAAGAGATGGGAATACCAGACCACCTGACCTGCCTCTTGAGAAACCTGTATGCAGGCCAGGAAGCAACAGTTAGAACTGGACATGGAACAACAGACTGGTCCAAATAGGAAAAGGAGTACATCAAGGCTGTATATTGTCACCCTGCTATTTAACTTCTATGCAGAGTACATCATGAGAAACGCTGGACTGGAAGAAACACAAGCTGGAATCAAGATTGCCAGGAGAAATCTCAATAAGCTCAGATATGCAGATGACACCACCCTTATGGCAGAAAGTGAAGAGGAACTCAAAGGCCTCTTGATGAAAGTAAAAGAGGAGAGTGAAGAAGTTGGCTTAAAGCTCAACATTCAGAAAATGAAGATCATAGCATCCAGTCCCATCTCTCCATGGGAAATAGATGGAGAAACAGTGGAAACAGTGTCAGACTTTATTTTTCTGAGCTCCAAAATCACTGCAGATGGTGATTGCAGCCATGAAATTAAAAGACGCTTATTCCTTGGAAGGAAAGTTATGACCAACCTAGACAGCATATTCAAAAGCAGAGACATTACTTTGCCGACTAAGGTCTGTCTAGTCAAGGCTATGGTTTTTCCAGTGGTCATGTATGGATGTGAGAGTTGTACTGTGAAGAAGGCTGAGCGCCAAAGAATTGATGCTTTTGAACTGTGGTGTTGGAGAAGACTCTTGAGAGTCCCTTGGACTGCAAGGAGATCCAGTCAGTCCATTCTGAAGGAGATCAACCCTGGGATTTCTTTGGAAGGAATGTTGCTGAAGCTGAAGTTCCAATACTTTGGCCACCTCATGCAAAGAGTTGACTCATTGGAAAAGACCCTGACGCTGGGAGGGATTGGGGGCAGGAGAAGAAAGGGACGACCGAGGATGAGATGTCTGGATGGCATCACTGACTCAATGGACGCGAGTCTGAGTGAACTCCAGGAGTTGGTGATGGACAGGGAGCCCTGGCATGCTGCGATTCATGGGGTCGCAAAGAGTCAGACAGAACTGAGTGACTGAACTGAACTGAACTGATACATATATATCCGAATCACTTTACTGTATACCTGAAACTGACACAATCTTGTAAATCAACTATATTTCAGTTTTTTAAAATTGGCCCAGGGAGGAGGGGGGTCAGTTATGAGACTCTAGTGTCCAGGAAAGGGTGCTTGCTGGGCAGTGTGAGGTTTCTATCAGAAAGGCCTGAGGCAGCCTTTCACCCAGGGAATTGAGAAGATGCTATAATTGGAGAGACTCAGTGTTGCTAAACTGAAAATTTTGTGAAATCAATTGAGAGAAAAATCAATATGAGATTTTTTTTTTTTCCACGATGAAAAGACAAGATTCCCACACAATTAAGAACTGGGCCGCGATTTCCACGCTCTGCCTGTCATGTTCTCGTGGTTCTGTGCCACAACTGTTCATCAGAAATAATTAAACATGTTCCCATGGGCAACAATTACTTGCTTAAAATATTATGAGTAAGGAGAATACATTTATAATTACCTAACCTTTCTGAAGGTGAAAATATATATTATCCTTTGATAGAAGAGAAAAAGCAGTTTCTGGATTTGCCAGCTCTATGTCCTGAATACGCTAATTGCCCTGAGGAATGGAACAATACTTTTTATACACCCCAACCTTCTCTTTTATTTTCTGTAACGTTTAGGCATCAAATAACTGTTCCTCTTTCTTGTTGTCTTTGTAAGTCATTAAATAGCCAGCCTGTACCTATTAGGATGGCCAGACAGCCTCTCTGAACTGCCTCAGTGCTGTGATATAATGAGAATGGCAGTGTCTTGCTTTTCTTTGGAGTTGTTTCACTGTGAGCCACAGACACAAACCAGGAGCCCAGCATCTCATCTTGTCACTAGTTTCCTGATTTTGCATCAAATACCCACCCAGTGAAAACAGCAACGTGATAATCACAGATAGTTAACACTTAACCGAGCGCTCACATTCTGTCAGGAGTGTCTAAATGCTTTAGGTATTCTATCTCATTCAATGCTCATGATAATTCCGTGAAGCAGGTTATTATGAACACTCTCAACTTACTGATGAGAGTAGACCAGAGATGTTAAGTAACTTGCTCAGGGTCATGTAGTTAGTAAGTGGTGAAGCTGGGGTTTGGTCCAGGGTCTATCCTTTAACCACTCTACTGAAATATCTCAGATGTCTCAAGTCATTTTGGTCTAATATTTTATGTTAACTGACAAAGAATATATTTACTGTGAGATATGTCTCAAAAGCTAGACTGCAATCATGCTTTTTGTTAAGGCTTTTTTTCCTAAGTTGTTTGGCCTTACTGCCAATTTTCAAGTCTATAAACATGTAATAATAATAGCAGCAGTAGTAGTGATAATCATATTAGCAGCAGTTACTACTTACTGATTATATATCCTGAGCTAAGTGCTGATCTAAGATCTTTATTTCCATCTTTCCCCTTCCCTCATATGCATGGCAAAGACAGAGTAGATATTATCATCCTTGGTTTACACACAGATAAACTGAGGCCCATGAAGGAAAGTTACATGACCAAGGTCACACAGCAAGCATAGCAGGGACTTCAAGGGATCTGCCCATCTCACTCAGCCAGTTTTATCCCACATATTGATGCTTTTGAACTGTGGTGCTAGAGAAGACTCTTGAGAGTCCCTTGGACAGCAAGGCATTCAAACCAGTCAATCCTAAAGGAAATCAACCCTGAATATTCATTGGAAGGACTGATACTGAAGCTGAAGCTCCAATACTTTGGCCATCTGATGTGAAGAGCCAACACCCCAATGCAGAGAAAGACTGAAGGGAAAAGAAGGGAATGACAGACAGTTAGATAGCATTACCAACTCAATGGATGTGAATCTGACAGACTCCAGGAGATAGTGAAGGACAGGGAAGCCTGGGATGCTGCAGTCCATGTGGTCACAAAGAATCAGATATGACTTAGCAACTCAACAGAACAGAACAGATTTTATGCCAGGTACTGTCCTTGGCTCTGGCAATACTATTGTGAGTTAGGCCTCATCTGTGATGCCAGCCAGGGGCTTAGTTGGCTCAACACCCACCATGTTTGGGGGATGATAGTTGGTACAGCTACATGAGTGCTTTCCTCTGGAAATTTCTTTCCCTTATTTTAGAAAAACTGAGTTTGGGTATCTCTTCCACAGTATTAAAGTCACGTGTAATTTTGTTGAGATTCTGCAGTCTTTCAACAACATCAGCATGCATTTTTGTGTTTGTGTATGTCATTGGCATGAGGATATTATCTTAGAACTCAGTTCCTGCCTCTGACTTGGTGTTTTTTCTTACTCCATTATAGGGGGCAATGAAGCTCAGTATCCAGGTTCAGCTCATCCTCAGAGACAGATTATTCTGTGTCAGACATTATGGTAGGGATACAACAAGATTTAAAAAGTGGGGCCTCCTTCTCTCAATAAGTAAACATGCTTCATATTGAAAATTCTCTGGAAGCAATAGTATGATGGCTAACACTCTGGAGCCACAACTTTGGACCTAGAAGCTCTGATACCAAGCCTCAGTTTCAGTAGTTACAAGAAGTGTGATCTTGGGCAAATTACTTACCCTTTTTATGCCTCAGCTTCCTCATCTATCAGATGGGAATAATGGACTCATAGTGGCTACTTCTGGTTTCCTGAGTGGCCGAGCTGGTAAAGAATAAGCTTGCAATGCAGGAGACCCTGGTTTGATTCCTGGATTGGGAAGTTCCCCTGGAGAAGGGATAGACTACCCACTCCAGTATTCTTGGGCTTCTTTGGTGGCTCAGACAGTAAAGAATCCACCTGCAATGCAGGAGACCTCGGCTAGATCCCTGAGTTGGGAAGATCCCCTGGAGGAGGGATGACAGCCCACTTCCAGTGTTCTTGCCTGGAGAATCCCCATGGACAAAAGAGCCTGGTGGCCTACAATCCACAGGGTTGCAAAGAGTCAGACACAACTGAACAACTAAGCACAGCACAGCACAGTGGCTACTTCATGGGTGATTTGAATGAGTAAATATGCACAATCATTTAGGACAATAGGGCTTGGTGTGTGGGCACTATGTAAGTGCTGACCATTGTTACTGATGGTCATCCATGGACTTGAATTTCATTATAATTTGAAAAAGACTTATTTTGTAAGAAAAGAAAATAGCATTTCACTATCTGCTTTTCCAGCTCTCAAAGGGTCACTGATTCTTCAAATCTGCCCTTCTTGGGATTATACACAGCCATTCTGTTGAGAATATTCTAAAAAGAAAATCTTCTATGGCGTTTCTGGCAAGCTGAAGGCTTGCATTGCAGCACTTTGCTACAACTAGCCTAGACCAGTTTAGTATGTTGTATTTAAATAGTGCAATGCAAGTGGATTATCTGATCAGGCTGTAAAGTTTTATATTGGTACCAACTTTACATTGGTACAACTGATAAACCTCTCCCTGCTCCCATCCATCCCCCTGCTGCTGCTGCTGCTACTGCTAAGTCGCTTCAATCATGTCCGACTCTGTACGACCCCATAGGCGGCAGCTCACCAGGCTCCCCTGTCTCTGGGATTCTCCAGGCAAGAACACTGGAGTGGGTTGCCACTTCCTTCCCCAATGCATGAAAGTGAAAAGTGAAAGTGAAGTCACTCAGTCGTGTCCGACTCTTAGCGACCCCATGGACTGCGGCCTACCAGGCTCCTCCATCCATGGGATTTTCCAGGCAAGAGTGCTGGAGTGGGGTGCCATTGCCTTCTCCGATCCACCCCCCTACCAGCTGTTAAGTGTTTCAGGTAGCCCAGTGCATGGAGAAATTAACTCATCCTTTCCCTTTTGCTGTAGCCCCTTACAAAACTTTCTCCACAGGACAGTGACCTTTTTCAAATGCAAACGAGATACGACACTGCTGCTGAAATCCTTCTGTTGCACTTAGTCCCTCAGTCATATCCAACTCTTTGAGACCCCAGGGACTGTAGCTCACCAGCTTCCTCTGTCCATGGGGATTCTCCAGGCAAGAATACTGGAGTGGGTTGCCATGCTCTCCTCCAGATCTTCCCAACCCAGGGAGCAAACACAAGGAGCAAACCCAGGTCTCCCACATTGCAGGCAGATTCTTTACCAGTTGGGCCATTATGGAAGCCCTAGTTTCTTCCTATTATACTGAGAATACAATTCAGAATCTCCCGGTGCGATACAAAGCCCATCTCATGCCTGTACTCCTGGCACCCTGGCTTTGATGAGCTCCTTCTGATATCAGGGTGTTAACCTTTGTGATTCTCTCTGTCTGCAATATTCTTTTCTGGCTATTCACAATGCTGTATATTTTCATTCGTATGGACAAACCTAGACAGCATATTAAAAAGCAGAGACATCACTTTGCTGATAAAGTTCCATATAGTCAAAGCTATGGTTTTTCCAGTAGTCATTTTATGGATGTGAGAGTTGTATGATAAAGAAGGCTGAGTGCTGAAGAATTGATACTTTTGAACTGTGGGGTTGGAAAAGACTCTTGAGAGTCCCTTGGAGAGCAAGGAGATCAAACCAGTTAATCCTAAAGGAAGTCAACCCTGAAAATTCATTGGAAGGACTGATTCTGAAGCTGCAGCTCCAATACTTTGGTCACCTGTTGGAAAGAGTCGACTCAGTAGAGCACTGTCTGATACTGGGAAAAATTGAAGGCAGGAGAAGAGGGTGACAGAAGATGAAATGGTTGGATGGCATCATTGACTCAACGGACATGAGTTTTAGCAAACTCTGGGAGATAGTGAAGGACGGGGGACCTGGCGTGGTGCAGTCCACAGTGCCATGAAGATTCAGACATGACTTAGGACTGAACAACAGCAAGGGGCTCAGTTTCAGACAGCTGATTTAACTGCTTCTGGAGCACCTAAAACCAAAGTCTACATTTGCTTTTGACTTCTGCTTTAAATGTCACTTGCTAACTCACCTGATTTCTTTTTTTCCAATAGAAAACAAAACCAGTTACTGGGTGGGTTGTTAGTACACTGCTACGATGGTTGATACTTTTTTCATGCTCCTAAACAGAAGAGGTAAAAATTCCCTTTGATCTCAGAGAATTTTGATAGTCTATCTCTGAAATATGGCATGCTGTTGAGTGCTTTAGGATCTTTTGTGTAAGAAAATTGAGAATTTACAAGGAGTAACTGAAGCAGTGGTTGTGAAAGTGTGGTCCTCAGACCCCTGGCAGCAGCACTGTCACCCAGGAACTTGTTAGAAAAGAAGGCTTTCAGCAGCCTCCAAACCTCTTGAAGCAAACTGGGGGTGGAGCCCAGCAACCAGAGTTTTAACAAGCCCTCCAGGTGATTCTTATGTTAGCTAGTGTGAGGAAGAGAAATAAAGTAACCTGTGTCAGAGAGAAATGGAAAATTTGCTAAATTCTGCAAATGTTTATGTAGACCAGTAGTATTTTAAAACATGTAATTAACATCTCTTTTATCCCAGGAATTGTCTGGGGGTGCCTGAGATTCAGAGGTAAGGCAGAGAGGAATTCTTGCCTTAACTTGAAGCATTTGCCTTAACTTGAGGATCTTGAGGAATTCACTGTCCAGTAGCAAGTAAACAGTCTATTGCTATATATTGTGTGAGCTGGGATGGGGGAAAGCAGAAAGAGCTGAGGAAGCAGAGGCAGGACCCTATCAGTTGAGAGTCTCTGAGCGTAGCATAAGATAAGGATACAAATGTGAGCTTCAGAGCCTCGCTTGAGCTTAAGGCAGCTTTGATTATTTACCAGCTATGTGACTCTGGGTAAGTTACTTAACCTCTCTGTGCTTCAGTTTCCTATTTTAAAAATGAAAGTGATAATACTAATAGTAACCTATTTCATAGGGTGGTTGTGCTGGTTAAATGAAAAATACTTTCATTGTAAGCACTGATTACAAGCAAAGGCTATCAGATGTGCCTAATTATTAGTGTAGGTGTGTGGAGGGGGGGGGGCTGTTATTTAGGCAAGGTTTCCACTGTAATTGTTGGCAGATCTTGCTCCTCAAAGTGTGGTCCCTTCACCAGCAGCATCAGGGGGCTTGTTAGGAATGTGGAATCTCAGGCTCTTCTCAGACCTCCTGACTCAGAATCTGCCTTTTAACAAGATCCCCAGGTAATTTTTTTTCCTTTTATTTTTTTATTGAAGGATAATTATATTACAGAATTTGGTTGTTTTCTGTCAAACCTCAACATGAATCAGCCATAGGTATACATATATCCCCTCCCTTTTCAACCTCCCTCCCATCTCCCTCCCCATTCCATCTCTCTAGGTTGATGCAGGTCTTTGAGTTTCCTGAGCTATTGATACAGTCTTTGAGTTTCCTGAGCTATACAGCAAATTCTCATTGGCTCTGTGTTTTACATATGGTAATGTAAGTTTCCCTGTTACTCTCTCCATACATCTCATCCTCTCTTCCCCTCTCCCCACGTCAATAAATCTGTTCTCTATGTCTGTTTCTCTATTGCTGCCCTGTAAATAAATTCTTCAGTACCATTTTTCTAGATTCTGTATATGTGCATTAGAATATGATATTTATCTTTCTGTTTCTGACTCATTTCACTCTGTATAATAGGTTCTATGTTCATCCATAAAACAACTGACGAAGGATTAAATTCCCAGGTAATTTTGTAAAGCAGATTTTCAAACTGGAGAACCACTGGTGTAGGAAAGTGATTCTGAGACCTGACTGCACATACCTGAAGAGGGGATATCCAGGCAAAGGCTCTGAATCCTGGGACAGGAACACCTGCAGGCCCGTGTTGTGGGACAAGAGCTGGGGGCTGGGGGGAGGAGAAGAGGAGGCACACACGAGGAAGGCCATGCAGAAGGGCCGAACCTCATCCCTGGGCAGGTTGGCAGCAGTGAAGACAGGGCTGTGGTCCCTTTTGAGCTGGGAAGCCCAACATGGTGACCCTGCGAAGGCCAGAGGGAGGAGGGCTTTCAACTGCCCTGAAAGGAAGGCTGAGACTTGGAGTCAGTGACGGTGGAGGGAAGGAAATGAGGTTGAGGATTATACAAAGACGACTCAGGCAAGCAGGACTAAGCGTGGGAAATGAGGGAGGCAGAGAAGTCAAGCATGACTCAGCCTTTGAACTTAACGTGACTGTTTAAAAAGCTGCTTTTTGGAAGTTTTTCTTCACAGCTCCTTTCCAGTGTTTCTCTCTTTTTCAGTTTCTAAAGACTGCCCAGTGAAGAACCTTCTATTCCTATCCACCTATGGACTTCTTGCAACACACTTAAGAAGCTTTTGGCATTGCTTCCAGCCATACAATGGTTTGGGACAAAATGTCCCATCAGATCCTGGAATGATGGTGGAGTTCTTCCACCTTTGTCTCATGTCTCTTGTTCAGTTCTAACAAAACTTCAGTTCCCCAGGTCACTTACAGAATGAATTGTTCCATGTAAGCAACATTTTCAAGTAGCTGAGAAGTAATCTTTTATGAGTTAAAAAAAATTTATTGAAAATATTACACTGTTTTTGAGGATATATTTTAATGCCTTAGTTTTCACACTTTCTTAAAGCAATGGGACTTTTCTAAAAAAAAAATAATTATAGAATCTCAGTATATAAAACAGAATAAAGAGAGTTACTTTAAGGAAGTAAGGAGCAGGCCAAGCCCTTGGCATTTGCTTTCTGATTTCTGCATAATTTATTTCCGTAGAGTCTTCCATACACACCTTGGACCCTGTCAAACAGTTTGAACTTCTTTGTTTTAAAATGAACTTATTCTGTTCTGATTTCTTAAACATAAGAATCAAGTGTAATTTTTTTCTGACTGGAGGCTTTGTCATTAGTATCATTATCATGGTATGATTGAGTTGGTACAGATATCTTTCACTGTAAATGATAGAAATCCAACTGTAATACCAGCAAAATGATGAATATATTGGTACATATAACTGGGAAGTTTTGAATGATGATATAGAGATATCAGGTCTGGTTGTATCCAGGTATTAAAATGTCTTCATCAGGGTTCATCCTCTCTCTTTGTCTGTCAATTTCAAACTCTTTCTAAATGTGTGAACATTTAGCAATATTTACTCCTGCCAAAGGGAGTGCTATATATGCTGCATACAAGAAACTTTTGGCAGTTTGGGAGCCAGGTAAAATTGTTATGGGTCTTGGAACAGAAAACCTCTGTATAGCATTTCTTGTGGAAGGTCTCTTTAGTTACTCTGCCTGGGTCAATGCCATTGAGATTGACAGTTGCTCTAGAATCATAGAATGTGCTAGCTGTGAAAAGGATACTGTACAGACAGTGGCCATGTAAGTCTGCCACTGTGCTGCAGTCTCCTTAAAAAAAAAAACTGAATTTGTACTGAACCTGTGGCAGAGACCAAGGATGAAACAGAAAAACACCCAGAATTGAGCAGTAAGGGTATCTGAGTAAACCACAGACTAATGTTAATATAATGTGAAGAGTTGTGTCTGAGAGGAACTCTTCTGGAAGAAATACTTGGGACTAAGTAAATGAACAGTGAACTGTGCTGGAGGAAATCAGGAACCGTGTCATGCAGGAGGTGATATCCAATGGCGTTTGCGTGGGGGAGGAGCAATGTGATCTCAAGTAGAAGGATCAGAGCGTGGAAAAGTATGAAAGAGGTTGAGGCAGTCAGAGGTGAAAAGCTGGGGCTATATTCTTGGCAGCAGAAGTCACTCTCTTCCCTCAATTCATCCACATGCCCCTTCCCCCTTCACCCCTTGCTGGCTCTCCCACCTGTTCCCAAGAGTGGTATACTAAGCGGGAGAGACGGCGTGTATGTCCATGGCTATGTCAGCCTCTCCTCCCCCAGGCTGCAGAGCTGCTCCAGCTCTCATCTCCCCCATCCTCAGGGCACCCCCCCTCCCGTGCTGCTTCAGTTACCGCCTACCCAGCTGAGAGAGTCAGCCATTCTTCTGCTCTCCATCTCTCTTCTTTCATGTGTTCTGTTTGTCCTTTTATTGCTTCTGCACTTCTCAACCTTCTTAGGTAAAGAAAGAGCACCAGTTTTAGAGACCATCAGCCAATCAGAACATTTCTCTTTACTCCAGTGAATTTTTGAAACCTGGGCTCCCTATTGCCATAACCTGGAACACTTGGCAAAATTTTCCGAATGTGCAGGCCCCACATCTAGAGGCTGTGATTCAGTAGGTCAGGTGGAGCCTGATGGTCAGGAATTTGTGAAGTTCCCGAGGTGACTCTTAATATGCAGTTTGGGAACCACTGCTTCACTCAATATGTAGAACGCCTCATGCACTCACAGGGGCTTTAGAACCTTTCACAGAAGCCTTTCTGTGACTCCCCTGCACAGCAGAAGCCTGGTCCTTTAATGGTCATGAAGACTTTGCTATCAGTTCAGTTCAGTCAGTCGCTCAGTTGTGTCCGACTCTTTGCTATAGTCGGGTTTTAATGAGATAGTCCTAAGCTTGTTACACTGTTGTCTTGTTCATAAAAAAATTATGTTTTAGCCTTCCGGACATCTAATTTTGCAAATCAGTGTCAGGTACAGAAAAGATCCTGGCACTTGAGAGCAAGGCATTCAGTAATTTTAAAGGTCAAAGACCCATGTGGAAATTAGCTTTCAGCTATTGAAATACATTGACTTACACACAACAGAAAATGTGGTTTTGGGGCACACTGGCTATTTACACATCTGTAAACTAGTCCATTAGTGGTGTGGATCCTGGTATCTCAAGTACTCGATGATGATCCCGGTAGTATGGTGAGAAACACTCATAAATGAAGAAACAGACTCTTTGTTTAAAGGCTATTGTAATAATAGCTCTCAGGGATGGAGCACCTACTTTATAATAGACACTGCACGGCACAGTGTTTGCCTCAAATCCTCACAACAGCCCTTCAAGTGGGAAACTCAGGCTCATTTACAAAGGGGAATTTACCTAGAATAATATATTTGCAAGTACAAGAGCTAAGCTTCCATGCCAGGCTGATACCGACCAGGACTCTTGACTTTCCCAAATCCATAGAAACTAGAAGCCATACTAGAAATTCAGGCAAGGCTTTACTAGGGCCCCTGCTGCAGCAGGGGGAAGTAAGAACAAAGGACAGGTTCCTTGCTCACTCGCCCCCTGACAAGGGGGTGGCAAGCTTCTTCTTTATATGGGATAAAGGTAGGAGTGTGTCCAGGGATTGGACCTGAGGGGTGACTCAGGTGTTTTGCCCACCTCTAGGGATTCCCTATGGCACCCCACTCCCGTACTCTTGCCTGGAAAATCCCATGGGCGGAGGAGCCTGGTAGGCTGTAGTCCATGGGGTCGCTAGGAGTCAGACACGACTGAGCGACTTCACTTTCACTTTTCGCTTTCATGCATTGGAGAAGGAAATGGCAACCCACTCCAGTGTTCTTGCCTGGAGAATCCCAGAGAGGCGGAGCCTGGTGGGCTGCCGTCTATGGGGTTGCACAGAGTCGGACACGACTGAAGCGACTTAGCAGCAGTACCAGCAGCAGGGATTCCCTGGTGGCTCAGACATTAAAGAATCTGCCTGCAATGTGGGAAACCCAGGTTTGATCTCTTGGTGGAGAAGATCCCCTGGAGAAGGAAATGGCTACCCACTGCAGTATTCTTGCCTAGAGAATTCCATGGACAGAGGAGCCTGGTTGGCTACAGTCCATGGGGTCACAAATAGTCACTTATGGCTGAGCAAATAACATGTTCACTTTTCACTGGTGGTGGTGAGTGCAGAGGGCATGCTCATTACTCTGCTTTTGCACCTGATACACAGTTTTTGTTCCTGACTTTTCAGAAGTGGCAGTTGGGGTTTTTTGGCCGTTCTATAGCTTCTGTCCATAATTTGCCCCAGCTGCGTATGCACACAGTTATTTTTAGCTCCATATAGTTTTGTTTTGTTTTGTTTTGTTTTTGTATTCTGTTGCTTGAGAGGTTTGCCCACGTGCAAGCATTACAGCACTGCAGCAAAGAGTCCCAGGTCCCAGCCTATCTCAAGACCATCTGAGCAAAAAAAATGCTACCATCTCTTGCACCACGTGTCCTGATCAGTTCCTGATAGTCAATGATAGCAGTGTGCTGGGCATATGCTGTGTGTGACCTGGGAGCAGGGTTACTCCCAGTGCCGAGAATCTGTCCCCAGAACGCTCACTCACACTGTGTATTATTTTTTAAAAGAGGATTGTTGATTTGACAAGTGGAATATGAGGGCTCATGTTAATTTTATTTTTCCGATGTTGGTTCTGACCAGTTTGCTTAATTTTGAATGATCTGACTCCAGTGCATTTTATTGGGAGAAATTCAGAGAACATGATGGGTTGGTTTGTTTCTCTGAACTGTTAACCAGGGAAGGCGAAGAGAATTGCAAGCTTCTGAGCACTGACTTTTGTATTTATCGACATACCAGTCATCAAAGTAGAGAAGTAGAAATTTCCAGTCACTTAACCAAAAGATTACAAAGCATGTTTTGCTTTTTACTTTCAGTTGGCTGAAAATTGTGTCTCTAAACTATTTTGCATTTGGGAGTAAAACTGAGCTCACTAGCAAAATGTCTGTTTTGATAAATCGGGAACAAAAAGACCAAAACTAATGGCTTCCACAATGGAAGGTGCCCTGGGAAATATAATATAGAATAGTGGAATTGGGGGCTTGTTTACCATGATTCTGTGCATCCATCTGATGGGGAGTATAAATAGTTTTCTTTGCACAAAGAGACCCAGGGAATAGTGAATCAGGGAATAATTGACTTGTCTTGGTATGTTTGTGAATGTGCATTTTTATCTGATGGCAAATATGCTGTTGGCTTTTGAGTCAGTCACTCACCATAAAATTTCCTCAGCATCACATGCACTGAGATAGCATCCACCTCTCTCCCGCTCCCAAAGAAAACATTTGAAATTAGCATTAATCAGCCAATGTTGTATTTGGGGCCCTACGTGAAAGCCACCTACTGCAGCTGACTGCCATTCAGCAGGCAAGAAGTGATTTGCAATGTAATTTAAATGAAGAGTTGGTTTCCTTTCCCATTTAGAACACACCAGTATGGAAAACTGATTGTCAGCCATTCTGGTGATGTGCATCAACTTGGCTATTCACTCAGAAAATGAAGTTTCCTGAGACACCAGCACATTTAATTTATTTTTTTTCACTGTGAAGTTAACTTCAGCTTGTTAAATGCAATGACGATCCAAACCACAGAAAAACCAACACCATTAATTTTAATGCTCATAATGTAATGGAAAGAGATTATATTCATTTGGGATTTTTTTTCCCTTTTAATAGAATGTTTACTTGCCCCTTTCCTTATGAGTTAATTATTATTTTCCTTCCATAATGCTCTGCTTATATCTGAGCAGCCAGTGTGTCTATTAATGTCTTGAGTTTCTAAATTGCTGGTGAATCTGTCATTTTGCCGTGTCTGTCATTAAAACATCAATAGCTTGGCAGTGTGGTGAGCAAAGATTGGCGGATAGGGATGCAATGGGTCCCTTACAGAATTTTCTCATCTATTTTTATAAAACATTTAATTTTAGCAGTTTCTGTTCTATGCTTTGATAGGGAGATTGAGTGGCTTTTCACTCATTATATAGTAGTGAGTTAAGAATTGGTAACTTTCCCTTGCTTATCGTTCAGGTTTGTTTGTTTGTCTTAAAATATATTTTAACTTTTTTGAATTAAATGTTTTTTAATTTTTATTGAGATAGCGTTGATTTACAATGTTGTGTTAGTTTCAAGTATACAGCAAAGCGATTCAGTTATACATATATATTCCTTTTTAGATTCTATTACATTATAGGTTATTAAAAGGTACTGAGTATAGTTGCCTGTGCTATACAGTAGGTTGGTCATCTTATTTATGTATACTAGTATATATATTTTAATCCCAAACTCCTAATTTGTACCCTCCTTCCTCTTTGGCAACCACAAGTTTGTTTTCTATGTGAGTATATTTGTGTTTTGTAAATACTTTTTAAATACTCTAAAAATCTATTTCTTCATTTAATAGATACTTAGAGAGCAGTTCATTATGCAGATAGTGTGCTAAGTATTAGGAATTAAAATAACTAAGGCATCTTCCCCATCTTCTGGGAGCTCATAGTTCTAAACAGGACTGATAACAAGGAATTGTACCACAGAATGGTGAGTGGTGCAGATGAGCCAGAGTATGGTTATGGAGGGAGCTCTCTCTCTCTGCAGAGGGTACCATTAAAGAAGGCTTTACAGAGCAGAAGGTGCTAGAGCAAGATCCCAGAGACCTGGGCCTTGAGTTCTTCAGGTTGGCAGTGCAATGATGGTGAGGGTGGGGAAAGACAGCACAGGCAGAGGGAATAGCGATTGAATTCGAAGGTGTGATGGACAGGAACCTTTTGTTGGAAACCAACTACATGCTATTTAAATAGTGATAATAGGAGCAGATATTTAAGTGCTCAGCATATGCCACACACTGTTTGAAATTCTTGCATCTGCAAACTCAAACCTCATAATACTCTTTGAAGTTGGTATTATCAGCATCCCCTTACAAATCCGAATCAGTGCCTAGAGAGATTTTGTAATTTGCTAAACATCACACAGCTGGTAGGATCAGTACCTAGACTGGAGCTGATATTCTTTGACTCCAGAGTCTACAAGTTTTATACTCATGGACTCTTTGTCCTTTAGAGCCTTCAGTCCAGCTGTGCTGATAAGACAGTTAATAGTGATTGGCATTCAGGACTAAGGGGAAATAATAACAGTACCTATCACCTGTGGAGAGGATTAAGTGAGATATAGAAAGTGTTTAGGACGGTGCCTGATACGTAGCATAGCATTTTTAAATTGGTATTATGATGACTACTTTCCTAAAAGTTATGGAGCTCAGTAAACAGGAATTTGGTAGTACTTAGGAATTAAACTCTTTCAGTTCAGTTCAGTTCAGTTGCTCAGTCATGTCTGACTCGTTGCAACCCCATGAATCGCAGCACACCAGACCTCCCTGTCCATAACCAACTCCCGGAGTTCACTCAAACTCAGGTCCATCGAGTCCGTGATACCATCCAGCCATCTCATCCTCTGTCGTCCCCTTTTCCTCCTGCCCCCAGTCCCTCACATCAGAGTCTTTTCCAATGAGTCAACTCTTTGCATGAGGTGGCCAAAGAACTGGAGCTTCAGCTTTGGCATCATTACCTCCAAAGAACACCCAGGGCTGATCTTCAGAATGGACTGGTTGGATCTCCTTGCAGTCCAAGGGACTCTCAAGAGTCTTCTCCAACACCACAGTTCAAAACCATCAATTCTTCGGCTCTCAGCTTTCTTCACAGTCCAACTCTCACATCCATATATGACCACTGGAAAAACCATAGCCTTGACTAGACAGACCTTTGTTGGCAAAGTAATGTCTCTGCTTTTCAATATGCTATCTAGGTGGGTTATAACGTTTCTTCCAAGGAGTAAGCATCTTTTAATTTTGTGGCTGCAGTCACCATCTGCAGTGATTTTGAAAATAAAGTCTGTCACTATTTCCACTGTTTCCCATCTATTTCCCATGAAGTGATGGGACCAGATGCCATGATCTTAGTTTTCTGAATGTTGAGCTTTAAGCCAACTTTTTCAGTCTCCACTTTCACTTTCATCAAGAGAGTTTTAGTTCCTCTTCACTTTCTGCCATAAGGGTGGTGTCATCTGCATATCTGAGGTTATTGATATTTCTCCCGGCATTCTTGATTTCAGCTTGTGTTTCTTCCAGTCCAGCATTTCTCATGATGTATTCTACATGTAAGTTAAACAAGCAGGGTGACAATATACAGCCTTGACATACTCCTTTTCCTATTTGAGACCAGTCTGTTGTTCCATGTCCAGTTCTAACTGTTGCTTCCTGACCTGCATACAGGTTTCTCAAGAGGCAGGTTAGGTGGTCTGGTATTCCCATCTCTTTCAGAATGTTCCACAGTTTATTGTGATCCACAAAGTCAAAGGCTTTGGCATCGTCTATAAAGCAGAAATAGATGTTGTTCTGGAACTCTCTTGCTTTTTTGATGATCCAGCGGATGTTGGCAGTTTGGTCTCTGGTTCCTCTGCCTTTTCTAAATCCAGCTTGAACGTCAGGAAGGTCACAGTTCCTGTGTTGCTGACCCCCTTAGGGGTAGTATATTGCAGGGGTTATTATTCAAGAGACACTGTTGAGTTGGTGGCATTTGGTGCACACCTGAATGGCTTCCTGGTAGAATCCCTATAGATAGGACTTGGGGACAAGGACATATTTCAGTAACAGAATGCAGAAATGCAAGCAGACTGGAAAATTCCATCATGCTTGAGAAAAGTGAATAAACCAATTTGATGAGAGCAGATCTTTAAAGAGAAACAGGAAGAATACAATTAAACAGGTAGTTAGAAATTGCTTATAACTAGTGATATTTATCAATTGTTTGGCACTATTTATCTTTTACATTATTTAGTCATCATACACATTTTCCTGGGATTATAGACTCAGTGTTTTCATTTGAAGAAGATGAGGTTCAGAGAAGCAAGTTATACAGTAATTTGCATTACCATCTCCATCTCAAAAGTAGTAGAACTTGAACTTGAACCCAGGTCTATGTTACTTTTAGCACCATGCTTCTTTGACCACAGCATCCTTTCATTTTTGTAGCTCTAACCTTTCTACATATCATGAATGTTGAAAGAATAATTTTTCTAGTAAAAAAAGCAGGGGGAAAAAGTAAGAAAAATGTATCATGTTGTTCTTAGAGTTTTGCTTATCAACCACTATAGCCCAATATTTTCCCACTTAAAAGCCTGTGTATACTTCTATTGAGATGGAAAGAATTGGTCTCCCTGATTCCCTAGACACACACCCTCCCTCTGGCTTTCTATCTGTGTGTACCTGTTATAATAAGTACCATAGATAACACCCCACCTCCTAGAATAAGAGCTAATATTTTTTGGTATTGAAGAAATGCCAGGTACCACCCTTCATAGGTGTGGTCAAGAACAAGATTCTTGACCTAATTTTGTTTCCTTATCTATTTAATGACAATAGTAATGATTCCTATGTCTGTGGGTTACTACTACAAATAAATGGATTATTCCATATAAAGACTAAAACTGGGCTTCAGTTCAGTTCAGTCATTCAGTCGCTCAGTCGTGTCCGACTCTTTGCGACCCCATGAATCACAGCACGCCAGGCCTCCCTGTCCATCACCAACTCCTGGAGTTCACTCAGACTCACGTCCATTGAGTCCGTGATGCCATCCAGCCATCTCATCCTCGGTCCTCCCTTTCTCCTCCTGCCCCCAATCCCTCCCAGCATCAGAGTCTTTTCCAATGAGTCAACTCTTCGCATGAGGTGGCCAAAGTATTGGAACTTCAGCTTCAGCATCATTCCTTCCAAAGAAATCCCAGGGCCAATCTCCTTCAGAATGGACTGGTTGGATCTCCTTGCAGTCCAAGGGACTCTCAAGAGTCTTCTCCAACACCACAGTTCAAAAGCATCAATTCTTCGGTGCTCAGCCTTCTTCACAGTCCAACTCTCACATCCAAACATGACTACTGGAAAAACCATAGCCTTGACCAGATAGACCTTAGTCGGCAAAGTAATATCTCTGCTTTTGAATATGCTGTCTAGGTTGGTCATAACTTTCCTTCCAAGGAGTAAGCGTCTTTTAATTTCATGGCTGGAGTCACCATCTGCAGTGATTTTGGAGCCCAGAAAAATTAAGTCTGACACTGTTTCTACTGTTTCCCCATCTATTTCCCATGAAGTGATGGGACTGGATGCCATGATCTTCGTTTTCTGAATGTTGAGCTTTAAGCCAACTTTTTCACTCTCCTCTTTCACTTTCATCAAGAGGGTTTTAGTTCCTCTTCGCTTTCTGCCATAAGGGTGATGTCATCTGCATATCTGAGGTTATTGATATTTCTCCCGGCAATCTTGATTCCAGCTTGTGTTTCTTCCAGTCCAGCATTTCTCATGATATATTCTGCATGTAAGTTAAATAAGCAGAATGACAATATACAGCCATGACATACTCCTTTTCCTATTTGGAACCAGTCTGTTGTTCCATGTCCAGTTCTAACTGTTGCTTCCTG
>SJXQ01006229.1:276970-422632 GCA_006408695.1 Aepyceros melampus | reverse complement strand
ACTGGAATTCCATCACCTCCACTAGCTTTGTTCATAGTGATGCTTTCTAAGGCCCACTTGACTTCACATTCCAGGATGTCTGGCTCTAGATTAGTCATCACATCATCATGATTATCCAGGTCATGAAGATCTTTTTTGTACAGTTCTTCTGTGTATTCTTGCCACCTCTTCTTAATATCTTCTGCTTAGATCATTTCTGTCCTTTATTGAGCCCATCTTTGCATGAAATGTTCCCTTGGTATCTCTGATTTTCTTGAAGAGATCTCTAGTCTTTCCCATTCTGTTCTTTTCCTCTATTTCTTTGCATTGATCGCTGAGGAAGGCTTTCTTATCTCTTCTTGCTATTCTTTGGAACTCTGCATTCAGATGCTTATATCTTTCCTTTTCTCCTTTGCTTTTTGCTTCTCTTCACAGCTATTTGTAAGGCTTCCCCAGACAGCCATTTTTCTTTTTTGCATGTCTTTTCCATGGGGATGGTCTTGATCCCTGTCTCCTGTGCAATGTCACGAACCTCATTCCATAGTTCATCAGGCACTCTATCAGATCTAGGCCCTTAAATCTATTTCTCACTTCCACTGTATAATCATTAGGGAATGGCAAACCCCTTCAGTATTCTTGCCTGAAACCCCATGAACAATATGAAAAACTGGGCTTAAAATCCTACAATTGTTCATTAAAAGTAGCCTTATCATTGTTTTGAAAGTGAATGAGTGTTAGTAGCTCAGTCTTGTCCAACTCTTTGCAATCCCATGGACTATAGCCTGTCAGGCTCCTCTGTCTATGGAATTCTCTGGGCAAGAATACTGGAGTTGGGTAGTCATTCCCTTCTCCAGGAGATCTTCCCAACCCAGGGATAGAACCTGAGTCTCCTGCACTGCAGACGAATTCTTTACTGTATGAGCCACCTATTGTTGTAATTATTATGCCTTATATCTTGTTTCTCTCCCCCCAAATAGTGTGACCAGCTTTGTTGGGGAGGACATGAGAAACTTGTGATTTCATACATTGCTGAAGAGACTGTGAAACTGCATAGTTATTGTAGATGGTAATTTGACAATGTCTATCAAAATTTATAAGCATCTTTTTTACCCAATAATTCTACTTCTAGGCATTTATCCTAGAGATAAATTCCTAATATTCTAAGCAAATATCCTAGAGATAGAATCATACAAGTGAGAAATGTAGAATTTGTGCCTATTGAATTTTAGCCTGCATATAACCTAGTCCAAATTTTTAGAATACAGATTGATGAATCCATTATGCTTTGTTTATACCCATGTACCCACGACATTATCTGGGGGCTTCCTAGGTGCTTCAGCAGTACAGAATCCACCTGCTAATGCAGGAGATGCGGGTTTGATCCCTGGGTTGGAATGATGCTACAGCTGAAGCTCCAGTACTTAGGCCACCTCATGTGAAGAGTTGACTCATTGGAAAAGACCCTGATGCTGGGAGGGATTGGGGGCAGGAGGAGAAGGGGACGACCGAGGATGAGATGGCTGGATGGCATCACAGACTCAACGGACGTGAGTCTGAGTGAACTCCGGGAGTTGGTGATGGACAGGGAGGCCTGGCATGCTGTGATTCATGGGGTTGCAAAGAGTCTGACATGACTGAGCGACTGAACTGAAATGAACTGAACTGGAGGAGAAGGGGACGACCGAGGATGAGATGGCTGGATGGCATCACAGACTCAACGGACGTGAGTCTGAGTGAACTCCGGGAGTTGGTGATGGACAGGGAGGCCTGGCATGCTGTGATTCATGGGGTTGCAAAGAGTCTGACATGACTGAGCGACTGAACTGAAATGAACTGAACTGAACTGAACTGAATGCAGGAGATGTGGGTTTGATCCCTGAGTTGGAAGATGCCCTGGAGAAGGAGATGGCAACCTACTCCAGTATTCTTGCCTGGAAAATCCCAGGGACAGAGGAGCCTGGAGGGCTATAGTCCATGGGGCCACAAGAGTTGGACAAAACTGAGCAACTGAACACAACACAACAACAAGACCACTTGTGTCATGTCTGACACAACACAAGGCACAGAGACACTGACAAATGCCTTTTTGTTTAGCCAGCACAATTCCTATGGATCCCTGTGCCCCCGGCCCACCTACATGTACCACGTGCACTTTAGATGATGCTTCATTCTGAGCCACATGCTTTAAGCACCATTATGACCATTGACTCCAAACTCTGTCCTCCTTCCTCCTCATTGGTTTGCTTTCCAAAGTGACATATACTTCTTTCATTACAGTGATGTCCTTGGCTTCTCTCCATGACGATTCCTGATTCGTGGCTCTAGCAATCTTGGGAAAACAGCATCCAATTTCTTCCATCCAGATTCTGAGGTCTACATTTCCCTAGCAGCACCCCGACCCAGCCTGGACGCATTGGCCCAACCTTTTCCTAGGACATGCGTGAGTAAAATACATGACTCTTCCAGGAAAATAGTTTAAAGTATCCCCTCCCCGCACTGCACCCTTCATTTTGGAGCAGGATTTTGTTTCTCTTAGATGTTGTTCCAATTCTCTCCCTTTCTGGAACTGACTGTCCTATAGTGAATGCCCTCAGGTCCATTATTTGTTTAATCACTGACTTATTCAAGGACCCGGTAGCCAGTCCAGTCTGAGGACTGGAAGGCAAAAGCCTTTGTTCTCCTCCTGTGTGGTTCCATTCAGGGTTACTTGTCTCTGACTCAGACTGGAGACTAAATGGATTAGAATAAAACCAATTTAAGGGAAAAAAAAGAAATGTTCACACACACAGAAATAGAGATTCCTGCTATCTTGGCTGTCTAGAAGATCTGCGGGCCTCACCAAGGAATTTAAAAAGTAATGTTTCTTATCATAAGTGACAGAAATATGCTGCTTTCTGCATCAGTAGATATGAAGATTAAAGGGTCTGACCGTATTAAACAATTTTGCACAGCACCAGGCACCCTGGGCTCTGCTCTCTGCCTTATTACCCTTCATCTTGTGGCTATTTCAGGCCCAATTTAAGAGTACAATGCAGTCTGGCTTTGCAAATTGACATCCTTTAATTTAAACTGTCTTGCGGGAGAATTAAGAAATTATGGAACAATTATTCGCCTTGATTGAAAGCTGGATGGCATCCTGAGATCCTTGTACATCAGCCATTTGAATTGATTAAGTCACATAATTGAATTACACCTTTGCCCCCCATAATATCTTGTGGCAAATATGTTGGTATTTCGTGTTGGGAAAATGCTTCCATAAAAATAAAATAGGTGTCGGGGTTGAAGACTAACTTGAGTGTCAAAGAAAACCTAGGGGCAGGGTGGGCTGACGCTTTGAAATTTTGTGGGGAAGGTTGATTAGCAGAGCAAGTGTTCCATTTGGAGTTTAATTGAAAGTTCACAGATGAAAACGATGTACATGATACATGGAGAAGTATGCTTTCCCCTTTTGTGATGTCCTTCAAACTTCAGCCTAAGAGTGCATCACTCATTCTCGAAGCTTTTTAAAATATCTCTCATAAACAAAAACGCTGTGTCTGATACGGCTTCCTTTGTCCCCTCTGTTTTCCCATATATCCTTCCATCAAAGCACTTCCCAGGATGATGACAAGTCTCTTTTACCCCAGGCCGTGTGGCTGAGCTGGGAACTGTGTTCAGCTCACCTAGCATGGTTGTAGTACTCTATCAGTATCTGTCTATTGAGGCTTTATTTGGAAACCTCCATGGTTTGGTTTCTAAACTCAATCTTCTTTTGTGTGATGGAAATCAGAAGGACATGGAATCTGATAGTAATTTTTTAAAGCATCATTCTTAAGTAGTGGTTTTTGCCAGCATTTCCTCAAGGATTTTTTTAGATTTTTATGATCTAAAAAAAAATTTTTAGATCATTTTCTCAAGGATTTCTTAAACACCAACTCTGTCCATGTAACAAATGTTTATTAGGCACTGATTATATACAAAACTAAGGTAGTTGCTGAGGGGAAAAATATCCAAAAATATTTCTTGTTCTTTTGAGGCGCTCAGAGTGCATTTGGGAATTGGGGAGGTCAGTGCAAGAAACAGCCTTGGTGACTGAAAGAGTGAGCAGGAGGCTGTTGAAAGGTCCAGGACTATGATAGGGGGCAATGGTCAATTCCATTTATTCACCTCTGAAGTTTGTTCTGCCCTTGGTCTGCCCTGCCCCCTCCCCCCTCCCACATCATTCATTTTGGAACCCAGCAGAGAAGAAAACTCAGACAAATGGCCTTTGGTCAGGCAGGATGTGTGCTTTTCATTGGAAAACTCCTCCTAGGGAGAAAGTTTTTAAAGCAAGATTCCCTGGATGGACCCCAGCTTCCGACTCTCCATCCTCCTCTGAATTCTGGGTCTTCGCAGTCTTTGTCTATTCCGTGTAGCACATGAACCTCTCTGTCTTTAAAAGTGCTTTACCTTTTCTTTACCTTTATCAGAAAACACTCTTGGAGCTTTAAAACCCAACTACAGCTATCCTCTTGAATATATCTGTGTGGAAGGGATTAATCAAGTCTGTCAAACATTGAGCTGTGAAACCTTTAATATTTCTAAAAGGTTTAAAGCCAGCGTATTTATCACATACATCATTGAGAATAATCTTTCTTTTTTGTAAAAAAAAAAAATTAAATGCTCACTGTGGTGATGAGCCCAGTGGGTGACAGGCTCAAGCAGGGGCCTGATGGTGATACTGAAATGGAGTTTCTGGTAAAATCTTTCTTGGATATCACTCACCTAGAGACCACCCATTGTCTACCCCACATCTGTGTGGATGAATATTTCATATTGTGGAATTCTGGAATCTTGGTGCTCAAAGGGAGAGGAAAAGAGAAAGGGACTGGTCTTTGTTGAATGCCTGCTGTGTGCTGGGGGTCCTGTCTGTGTGCTTTAACAGAGTTGTCACGTGGTCACTTTCGCAACAGTTCTTTATAGTGAGTGCTATCCGAGCTGATTTATAGACAAGGAAACGAAAATTCAAAAAGTAAAGCAGTTTTCACAGGATCACACAGATATTCACTTGCAAATCTAGGTCTTGACCTTAAATTAATTGGCCTCTCTAATTCTTTTCTCTGTTTATGTGGCAAAAACCTGGCAAATGCGTAACACAGAGTAGGATCTAGAGAGGATACCCAGAGTTGTTCAGACTGGGACCATAAGGTTCCTGTGGGTTTTTATTGAAGAATCTTTGTTCCTCAGACAGAGACAGTGTGGATTACTGGGCATGATTCTGAGAATCAGAGGTGTTAGGTTTTAAGATGTTTAACCCAGCAGTGGTGTAGTTTCTTTAGGGAGAGAATCACTCAGGGCTTTTTCTTGAAATAACTATTATCAACACTACATTTCACTATTTATTTACAAAATACTTTCACATGCACAGCCCAATTTACTCTATTCTGCAGTCTTGTGATTATTATTGCCATTTTACAGATGGGAGAACTGAGACCCAAAGGCATGATAAGTCTTGCCCAGGCCATTCAGCTAGAAGCAACTCAGCTGATGCTCCAATTCAGTTCTTATAGTGCTGAAGTGAAAGTCACTCAGTCGTGTCTGACTCTTTGTAACCCCATGGACTATACAATCCATATGATTCTCCAGGCCAGAATACCGGAGTGGGTAGCCTTTCCCTTCTCCAGGGGATCTTCCCAACTCAGGGATCAAACCCAGGTCTCCTGCATTGTGGGTGGATTCTTTACCAACTGAGCCACCAGGGAAGCCCAAGAATACTGGGGTGGGTAGCCTATCCCTTCTCCAGCGGATCTTCCTGACCCAGGAATCAAACCAGTGTCTCCTGCACTGCAGGAGGATTCTTTACCAACTGAGCTATCAGTGCCACAGTGCCAAAGCGCAATCCTACCACTATACTATACTGTTGGGTCTTTTTAAAGCATTTGATTAAGAATGCAAAAAATCAATCTTGAAAAGAAAAGCTTGAAAAGACCTTAGAGACCCATCAGCCTTGTTTTCCAGATTTGACAATAGATGCACAGACCCCAAAAATAGCATGAGAGAGGCCCAAAAAATGTGTTATGATAACACTGAGGAAAGGTAAGTGTGTTCGTATGGCTATGACTAGTATACAACCAGGGGGGGCCGCCTTGAGGTGGTAACCCTTGATAATGTCCTGAAAGAAGGAGAAGGATTTTAATTGAGGTTGAAAATTCAACAAGTGATGCTAAGCAGAAAAAAGGAATGATTGTGTGGCAAAATGGCGATATGGTGGTCCCATGGGCAGGGGCCCTTCAAAGAAGTTTGAGTTTCTTGTTTCAGTATAATTCATTGTATAACTGTGTTGCCAGACTGCCCCAGTGGCACCACACACATGTAGCACCCCTGCCAGCCAGGGAGTGTCTTCCTCATGCCTCCGCTTCATACCCCAGCTTCACATCACAGCCAGGACTGAGAAAAAGACCCTGAGGTTGGGATGATTTGCAAGTCCAGACTCAGTTTGTCCCCTTTCTGTGTTTACCTGTCTGTGTTGTGGTGGGAGGAAAAAAGGATGCAAGACTTAGGAGGGAGAGATTTCTGCTCCCAGGTTACTATGAAGACCACAGACCTATCTCTGGAGCTCCTTTGGGTGGGTGAGATGTTTCCCCAGTTTACATTCAGCAAACTGTAATTAGCATCAGCAGGAGAGGAGAAATGACTGTGTTGGGAAATACCACTTTCCTCTGCACAACAGCCTTTGTCCTGAAGGGCGGTCCCGAGCATCGGGCTTTCTTGTGGGCAGGCAGTGAACAAGTGCCCTGAGTACCTGAATGGGCTTCTTCTGGGGGTGAAGCACTGATGTTTCTTAGGGGTCAGAGGCCAGATGATGAGTCACTTCACTTGGCAGAGTACACCTTGTTTACACGTCAGCCACTTGGAATCATAAAGCTCTTGTATGGTTTCACTCATTCCATAAACACACGTAAAACCACATGCAGGTAAGTTTTACAATATGCTGATCACTAGGTTGGATGCTAGGGGCTACAGATCACCCATGCCTTTGTGTAAAGCATGCTGGTCAGAGGCGGATTCGTGGCTGTATATACAGAACCAGCTGAGGCTTTTTGATTTGGAGATCACTGAGTAAATCAGACAGTCCTTGTGGATTAATTAGGATAAGTAATGCTAGCTGTGTTAACCACAACACTTCCTAGCCTAAATAAGCAGTTTTGTGTTGCTATCCCTTAAACTCAGTTCCTACTCAAGCAAATCTGCTGCTGCAGCTGCTAAGTCCTGTCACTTGTGTTCAACTCTGTTTGACCCCATAGACAGCAGCCCACCAGGCTCCGCCGTCCCTGGGATTCTCCAGGCAAGAACACTGGAGTAGGTTGCCATTTCCTTCTCCAATGCATGAAAGTGAAAAGTGAAAGTAAAGTTGCTCAGTCGTGTCTGACTCTTAGCTACCCCATGGACTGTAGCCCTCCAGGCTCCTCCAGACATGGGATTTTCCAGGCAAGAGTACTGGAGTGGGATGCCATTGCCTTCTCCGCAAGCAAGTGCAGGGTCACCTAAAAGATTACCCTTTATTACCACTTTGAGGGAAGCTTCCAGGAAAAATGATCTTCCTTTGTAGAATGGAACTGCAGTGGTAGGAATGTAATTAATATCAATCGCCTAGAAGAGTCTAAAATGACTCCTAGCTTTTGGCTTGATTTCCTCCTCTAATAGTCTATCCTAAAAACAGAAATTACAAAGGTACGTGAGCAAACAACTTTATTTCCAGTTACTTGTAGTTTTGATAGAGAGCAAACAACCAAAAGTTCCAAAAAGGAGGAAAATGGTTCACCGAAGTTTTTACATATAAATAATGTAGTTATTAAATGTAGTCATGTATGGATGTGAGAGTTGGACTGTGAAGAAGGCTGAGTGCCGAAGAATTGATGCTTTTGAACTATGGTGTTGGAGAAGACTCTTGAGAGTCCCTTGGACTGCAAGGAGATCCAACCAGTCCATTCTGAAGGAGATCAACCCTGGGTGTTTTTTGAAAGGAATGATGCTAAAGCTGAAGCTCCAGTACTTTGGCCACCTCACGCGAAGAGCTGACTCATTGCAAAAGACCCTGATGCTGGGAGGGATTGGGGGCAGGAGGAGAAGGGGACGACCGAGGATGAGATGGCTGGATGGCATCACGGACTCGATGGATGTGAGTCTGAGTGAACTCCGGGAGTTGGTGATGCACAGAGAGGCCTGGCGTGCTGCGATTCATAGGGTCTCAAAGAGTCGGACATGACTGGCGACTGAACTGAACCGAAAGAATTTTTTATTGTTCTTAATGGCATGTGGACATGAAGGTAAGTTTCAGGACTTTCTGTACAACATTACTCCAAACTGTTGCAAGCATATCTCTAGATGTGTAGATGTTGACCCCGAGAAAGGCTGAAGACAAGGCATTAAGATGTTGGGAGTGAATTTCCCTGTGTCATGGGATAAGGAAGACTTTTATTTCACTGTTTATATTTTTCTTCTAAATCTGATATTATCATTGAGTGTGCATCACTGTTATGAACATTAAAATTAAACTGAAAAGAGGAATGGCTTTGGATCAGGACTGACTCATGTACGGGAGAATTATCTCAAGTGTCTCTGGAGGGAAGAGGCTGAGAGCATGTGTAAGCCAACTCCTAGCACTGTGTCAAGTCCAGAGAGCCAGAAGACATCATGAAGATCAGGAGTTCTACAAACTAGGGGGACCACAGCTGAGCTAGAGAGCATAAACCTCAACTCTAACTTATATTCAAACTGGGAAAACTGCACTGATTGAAAAATTTAGGATTAGGACAGTGGGTTCAAGTCCTGGCTCTCTTGCTTACTAGCTGTGTGGCTTTCAGCATGCATCTTAACCACTCTGAACCTCATTTTTAGAATGGAAATAATACAATCTTTAAAAAAAAAAGTATTGCTGTAACAGTTACTGTGACCATATTTTGAAATATTATATACAACAAATATTATATATATATACATACACATATGCCAGGTAGGGCTTAGGGTCAAAATAAGAGGTGCTTTAACAGTTGGACCAATAAACATACTCCTTTGAATAACTAGAAAACAAGATAAGGATGGAATTACGGTACAGTGTCACTGACAGTATTGATCAGCACCTTTTATTAGCTGTGATGTTTTCCATATGTGGGGAAACAGAAGAGACACGGTCCAGTCTGGTTCACAGAAACTTGAGGTAGATTATCTGTAATACCATGGAAGCTAAAGCCTGGCACCTCCCACCAAGTTCAAAGACACACTTTGAGATAAGCCCCTTCCTCATTGAAGCTTTTCATAATCCTCTCCAGCCCTTGTTTGCTACCACCATCCCTACTTCCACAGAACCATTACTAGGACAATCTGGAGCCCAAGTCTGGTGGAGTCTCTGCTGCTATGACCCTTATCTGAAATTTGGGGATACTCATGCTGGGAAATCTCTCCTGTTTTTTCTCTGCATGTACAGCTTGGCATCCAGAAAATCATGGCCCACTACATTTCCATCCTGCATCTCAGCTAGAGGAGAGGTGAGGCGTCCTGAATGAAATGATATAAGACATTATCAGTGCTCACCAGATGATTCTGGCAAGGGGGCACTCAGGCTGTGATACTACACCAGCCTACAGAATCAAAGGAAATGAGAGTCAATGTGGGAAGCTGTGACTTCACCTTCATGTTAGTTCAAGCTGATGTTACAAAAGCACTATAGATCAGGTGGCTTAAACAACAAATATTTCTTTCTCACAGTTCTGCAGGCTGGGAAGTCCAAGATCAATGTGCCAGCAGATCCAGTGTCTGAGGGCCCATTTCTTGGTTGGCAGGTAGCAGCTCTTTTCTTGCATCCTCCCCTGGCAGAGAGAGGAAGCCAGCTGTCCTGTCTCTCCTTTAATGGGCTGTCATCCCATTCATGAGGACTCCTTTCTCGTGACCTAATTACCTCCCAAAGGCCTCCCCTCCTATACCCATCACTTTGGGAATTAGGATTTCAACATTATCAATTCTGGGTTGACACAAGCATGTAGTCTCCATATCAGCATCTCTGCTGCTTAACCAAGAGGTCCTGAATCATTTTCCCAATTCTGTCTGAAAAGTGCAAGTGCTCGTTGTTCAGTGGTATCCAGCTCTTTGTGACCTCATGGACTGTAGCCCGCCAGGTTCCTCTGTCCACGGAATTCTTCAGGCAAGAGTCCTGGAGTCTAAGTGGATCATTGCATCCAGCTCCTCAAGTGATGGAGACACCTATGTGCCAGATACTGTGCCCAGGGCTTTGTCACGTGTGGTACCTCTGTCTCTGTATTGCATTGTGCTTCCTTCAGGAGGAAGAGTTTTGTTTTAATCCTCTGCTGACTGCTTTTTCTCCCTCCTGGGCACATCTTTATTTATATGGTTACTATACTGAGCAAAGATGGGATGGGAATTTCTGAGATGTATCATTTTCCTTGAATAGTTGAAGAGGACCTGTTTGCTGATTACCTTAGAATGTCTTTGAAAGTCACCCTAAAGGTCTTTCCTGTGTCTGTGGAATTGTCCAGGCTAGAATACTAGAGTGGGTAGCCATTCCCTTCTCCAAGGGATCTTCCTGACCTGGGGATTGAACTTGGATCTCCTGCATTGCAGGCAGATTCTTTACCAAATGAGTCACCAGGAAAGTCCCTAATGGTCTTCAGCTTAATTTAAATGGTGCTCAGTGCCTTCTAAGAGAAAAGAGCATGAAAGGAAATTGTGCTGTTTGCAGCTTAGTGATTCCCCCAAATTGTAGACCTGTCTCTGATTTATCCTGCCAAGAAGCCTGTTGCTGATTATGCTGGGTGCCCCATAAATTAATGAGGGCTGGACTTCAAGGTGACAATAATCACTGAGTCTTTGGAGCAGAAAATGCAACACTAATACATATGTTTCAGAAATGTCCTTTTGTCTATATGTTTGGAGAAGAAAGCGCTGATGAGGATCAATTTCATATTGACTTTAAATTTTTCAATTGACCCAAAGCCCTTTTTATTAAGTATTGTGCACAAAAACATTTCATCCCAGGCCAACTTGATGGCTTGGAGAATTCCCTTCAGAATACAGCAACCTAGAGAGAATTAGAAAAGCAGTTCATTCATTTACTCTTTTATTCATCCTTGAATAAATATTTATTGAGCACTTGCTACATGCTCAATTGTAGAGACTTCACTAGAATGTAAGCAAGACCCAATCTGCCTTCAAGGAATCTAAAATCTAATGACTCAACAGACACACTGATAAACAAACCTGGCCTAGTGTTTGTGTTTTGTTAGATGTAAGTGCAGGGTATGTAGAAGTAATGAGGAAGGAACAGAGGCATCCTGTGTACTTGGTGAGTACTTAGCTCTTTTTGATTGAATGAATGAGTGAGTGAAGGAATGAGTGAGAGACGGAATGAGTGAATAAATGAGTGAGTGAGTGACTGAAACGGCCCTCGTGAGCAAACTCTGGGAGGTAGTGGAGGACAGAGGAACTCAGCATGCTACAGTCCATGGGATTGCAAAGAGTCAGACATGACTTAGTGACTGAACAAGAAATGGAAAAGGGTGTAAAGGGCCTTTGTGAAAGTGAAATCGCTCAGTCTTGTCCGACTCTTTGCGACCCCATGGACTGTAGCCTACCAGGCCCCTCCATCCATGGGATTTTCCAGGCAAGAGTACTGGAGTGGGGTGCCATTTCCTTCTCCAGGAGATCTTCCCGACATAGGGATTGAACCCTGGTCTCCCACATTGCAGGCAGATGCTTTACCATCTGAGCCACCAGGGAAGCCCAAAGCGCCTTTAGGGCTGAGGAAATAGTATGTACCAAGACAGGAAGGTGTGATGTTTTAAACATAGTCCAGGTGTGAGGGAAAGCAGAGGTGGGCTCCAGGGCATCAAGAACAAGACAAAAGGACCTTGGGTGCTGAGCTGCCACCTGTGCAGACAGGCATCCTCGTAGAGGACCCAAGGGGCCTCGCCCCACTTTAAAGGACAGGTCTCACCACACAACAAATTCCCCATCCTGCTACATTGTCTTCTGTGTTTAGAGAGGAGATCATACCTCCAGGAGGTAGTTGCCCAGGAGCTCCTTTGGACACTTTCCTGAAGAAGCATAGCCCAGCAGTTCCAAAGTGCCTGTTCTGAGACTCACTTTCAAATCATGGTCCTGCCATCCTGCACTGAGAATATATTCCTGCTTGCTGCAAAGCCAGCCTATATCTTCTGCCCTGACAGAATGTTGGGCAAAACAATGTGAAATCTCCCTCTGTTCGCTGCCTTCCTTCATTTTCTCAGCTAGTCTTTCCCACATTCTTAGTTACTCTCTGTTCATTGGTGTTGCCACTTTGTTTTCTTTGTTTTGATCTTGTTTGGATCATCAAGTCAGCCTGGGGAATCTAGAGCATCACTCCTGTGAGCATGTACCTCTGGGACATGGTCCCTGGGTTTTGACTCACAGGTTAGAAATTCTGTTGCATTCCCCCGAACTTGACTCAATGGCTGCAGTGGCTGCGCTGATTTACGGCCGTTTCTTCCCATGTTTGATCTTAGCAAACAGACAGCTGTGATAGAGCGGCTTCATTCTACTCACCTGCTGGCATCTTCGTGTTTGGTCTAATAGCTTGTTAACTGTTCTGAGGACCAGCACTGCCCTTCCTGGCTACCGTGGAGAGTGGTCTCTATGGTAACCACATCACATCAGGGACCACGCTCATTCTTCAAGGCTTTCCTTCTCCATTTTTCTCTGGTGGCTTCTGGGTAACCTGTAATGGTTGGAGCCCTGCCTCACCCTGCCAGGAAGCCACTGCTGATTTAAAGCCTCTCAAAGGAACTTAACAAGACACACTGCTTTCCGTTGGCCTTGTTGCTTATTCTGCGTCACACTTGCTCCAGGCCTGCAGGGAGCTGTCATCTCTCCTTTATCATCTCTGGCATTCCCTAGGTATTGTTCACATACTGTCTCAGAGAGCTTTGACATGGTTTCTCCCAGATCTCTCTGCTCATTAGTATCTTGCAACAATTCTCTCGGAATCCCGGCATTCAATATGTTCTCTTTTCTCTCATTTCTTTTTATTTATAGTCTTTTAGTCATCTTTTCAGAAATGACTCCCAAGCTGTCTGGTCTTCATCTGTACCAAAGACATTTATGTCAAAGAAACTCATGTAGACTGTTCAGTTATAATATCTGAAGAAAGAACTGATTTGTGTGTAATAGGACTCTAGAGTGTTTGTTCTGCTGATTGCATTCAGGCTCACCAATGATACTACTAGTAATTGTTAATATTTAATTATTTATTTAGAGCTTATTATATTGCCCAGCATTGTGGTAGTAAGTACCTGTATCTTCACAATAATCTCATAACTTAAGTACCCTTATGTCCCCATTTTATAGATGAGGAAACTGAGACCCAGAAAGTTAAGGAACATGCCCTAGGGCTCCCAGCTCTTAAATGGCAGAGCTAGCACTTGAACTCTGGCCCTAGGATCCATGTTCTTCACTACCATAGTATACACTGGGTGGGCAGTGACCATTGATCTCTATACCCTTATTGTCCCCATTTTATAGATGAGGAAACTGAGACCCAGAAAGTTAAGGGACATGCCCTAGGGTTCCCAGCTCTTAAATGGCACAGCTCGCACTTGAACTCTGGCCCTAGAATCCATGTTCTTCACTACCATAGTATACACTGGGTGGGCAGTGACCATTGGTCTCTGTATATGTTTCTCAAATACTCCATTTCTGCAAAGCTAAGTTGTACTCATCAACCATGCCAAGATTGTGTCACCAGCTTTGTGAAACCACCCACTTTCCTCCCTAGTCATGATATATATTCATTTAGTCATTTCAGTTGAGTCACTCAGTCATGTCCAACTCTTTGTGACCCCATGGACTGCAGCACGCCAGGCCTCCCTTACTATCACCAACTCCTGGAGTCCACCCAAACCCATGTCCATTGAGTTAGTGATGCCATCCAACCATCTCATTCTCTGTCGTCCTCTTCTCCTCCTGCCCTCAATCTTTCCCAGCATCAGGGTCTTTTCAAATGAGTCAGCTCTTCGCATCAGGTGGCCAAAGTATTGGGAGTTTCAGCTTTAACATCAGTCCTTCCAATGAACACCCAGGACTGATCTCCTTTAGGATGGACTGGTTGGATCTCCTTGCAGGCCAAGGGACTCTCAAGAGTCTTCTCCAACACCACAGTTCAAAAGCATCAATTCTTTGGTGCTCCGCTTTCTTTATAGTCCAACTCTCACATTCATACATGACTATTGGAAAAACCATCTCTTGAAGAATTTTTCTTAGTTTTTTGTGAATTTAACTATTTCATAAATATCAAATGTAGTGATTATAGCCCATCCATTCATCCATTCAACAAGAGTTTTTCAAATGCCTACCAATGACTGTGCTAAATGCTATTGCTACAGTGGTGAACAAAGAGCAAGCAGACCGTGCTCTCATCCTACTTATTTTTGAAAAAAGAAAAATAAGGCAGAAGACAGGCAGACAGATAAAAAGAAATAGGGACAGTCAGCTAGTTGTATACATATACATATCTATAACTATATCCATGCATCTATATTTTATGCCTCTTTATCTATTGATGAATCAGTCTATTGATATTAGAGTTTTTTTCTTATCAATTTCTCCTGCCTCTTTGTGTGATAAAACTCACCACCTTAGCCTCACATCTAAGATCCTCCATAATCTGGCCTTAGATACCTTTCTAGGCTTATATCTTACCAGCTGTTGCTTCCTGGTTTTTCAAATACCCACTCCCGCCCCATTTCCCAGAAAATATTTCCTCATTGGAAACAATCCAAACACAATCACTGAGCTTTAGCAGAGTCTTTTTTCCTCTGCCTCAAGTTTCCTTTTTACATTTCCTTTCTCACATTTCTCCTTGAAAGTGAAAAGTGTTAGCATGTCCGGCTCTTTGAGATCCCATGGACTGTAGCCCTCCAGACTCCTCTGTTCATGGAATTCTCCAGGCACGGTAGCCATTCCTTTCTCTATGGGATTTTCCTGAGCCAGGGATTGAACCTGGGTCTCCTGCATTGCAGGCAGATTGTTTACCATCTGAGCAAGTCGGGAATTTCTTTCTAAACACCAAGTTCCAACATCCTTCCTCTGAGGAACTGCCACAATCATCTCCCCACCCATACTCTCACCAGCAAGGAATCGGTCTGCACTTCCTCGGTGCTCCAGCAACACTGGACACACCCCTCTGTGACAGGGCCTGTGACTCCGTGCCCAGCTGTCCATGTGTATGCTTATCCTCCTGACTAGGACTGCTGGCCCCTTGACCATGAGAAACAGGCCTTATTTCTTGCTGCATTTGAAGAACCTTGCCCAGTGTCTAGTGGATACTAGACTTCTATTATCATTAAACTGTTATTAATAACAGTAACTTTGAAAGCATTAATTGCCATCTGTATCTGACATTCTGTTAAGCATTTCACTTCTTTTATTACATTTTTCCATCATAAGACTTTTATAATGTAGATGATAAAAAAAAAAAAAACTCCAGTTTACAGATGAGAGATTAAAACTCAGAGGACTCAGAGAGTGTGTGGTACCTGCCCCAGGTCACGCACTCCAAAGCATCAAAGCCTGGCAAGATCTCACATGGACTTTCTGTAAGGGATATGAGAGTGGAGTCTGCTTGCACCCTGCTCACCATTCTTAGCCCAGCACTTAGCACAGTCACCTTGAAGGCACTTGATCAAATCCTATAGACCGGATGAATGGATGTTCTGTAAGCACTGCCCTTTGATGTTGGTGAAATGAACAGTGAATGTACATCTTGAGTCTGGAGTAACAAAGAAATATAGAAATGCTTTTACTCTTGTAGGTAGTCTTAAACACACACATATAAGTGGAAAAGAAAACCAGAAGAGGATTCTATAAAATTTTGATATTCTGATAAGATGACCACTGGCTGCTAGCTGTATGTTTTTATTTTTTTGTAGCAGTTGCCTCTGAGTTTAGATGAAGTTGATGGCAGATCCAGAACAGTCTCTTAGATGTTTGTGGGCCAGGAGGGTCAGACTTTGGAGTCAATACAGCCTGTTTGAATCCCATCCTTGCCATGACCTCTGCGTGACTTGCGGCCAGACAGTTAACCCCTCTGAAGTTCAACATAGTGATTAATGTGTGAGTTCTAGAATCAGATAGCCTGACTCTAAGCTTAGTAACTGTGGGATCTTGGGAAAGATACTTTCCTGTGCTCCAGTTTTCCTACCTGTAAGATGGGTACAATAATAGCATTTTTCTCATAAAGTTGATATGAGAATTAAAAAGTCGGTCTATCTGAAGCATTTGAAATAGTACCTGACACCCAGAAAACTATATTTAGCTCTTAGATAATTATATCTATTTCAGAGGTATGTAGTGTGGATTAAATGGTTAATATACTCATGAAGCATTATTACTCAGAACTACACCATATCACTTCCACCCTATTCTTTAAAGTTGTAGGATTAGACCAGATTCAGGGCTGTGGAGGGGATGAAGTGGGGTCTCAATGCAGGAGGAGTGGCCAATCACGGGCCACAGGGGAACGTCCTGTCACAGTGTTAATAGAAGAGGCGATATGGCTTTAGATCTGGGTTGGTGTCAGTGGGTATTAAAGAAGCCAAATAGATATCAGTAATTTCACCCTTCGACACTCATCTGTTCGGCTCTCAGAAGAGCCCTCGGGCCTTTCCCTCAAAACCTATTTCTCATTTTCTACAACATTCTCACCAAGTGTTAGTATATGCTTCATACAAAAAATCAGAAGGATGTTTGAGAGATGGAATTGTTTTTAGAAACAGGTGCCCTGGCAACAAAAAAGGGGGAAATGACAAAAGACAAAACATGAAAAGCTATAATAAAATGAAAAAACAAAATCCTACAATGAAGGGCAAATGAGGGCATTGAAAGCACAGACTGGCATACAGACAAGTGTGTGTATTCTGCACATGTCCTATTTCTTCAGATGCTAGGTTGCTACTACAGACCCTAACCTTTCCAATCCCTCCATCAGTGATGATGAGGAAGGGGTCAATTGCTGATGCTCCTCCAGGGAGGTAGGGGGCGTCTCATTCACAATGGAATCCCCATGACTGGCCCTTAATGGGTGGTTTGTAAGTATTTGTTAATGGTATTGTCAGCCATTTATTTAAATGGTTTGCTATTTGCTGGTGCTATATTAAATGCTTTCCAAATGCCATTGTAATTCCACTTTAACTTTGTAAATCCTTTTCACTGATGTCAACTTTTTTTTTAATCTTCATTAGGATCAGTTTTTAAAAATTTTTTTTTGATGTGGGCCATTTTTAATGTGTTTATTGAATTTGTTACAATATTATTTCAGCTTTAAGATTTTTTGTTTGTTTGTTTGTTTGACTGTGAGGCATGTGGGATCTTAGCTCCCCGACCAGGGATCAAACCCGTAGCCTCTGCACTGGAAGGTGAAGTCTAACCACTGGACCACCAGGGAAGACCCTAGGGTTACTTTTTTATAATTGAGAAGATTGATACTTGGGGAGATGGGTGTTTGCTGACTTGGCAAAGTTGGAAATATAAACTATTATGGTTCTGTCTCCTAATCTATATTGTTTGTTTTACAGATTATAAGGAGCTCCATCCAAATTATTTGTTCCTTGACCACATTTACTGAGTCTATGCTAAGTGCCTAAGAGTCCTGGACCCAGTGGGTTTGATCTGACTCTGTGCTATGCATTTTTGATATGAATAATATAAATTCATCTTAATAGTTGCCACATGAAGTAGGAACTTTTGCTAGTGTTGCTAATGAGAAAACTGCACTCAGAGAAGTTAAGTGAATTTCCCAAAGTCCTGTGGTTGGAAGGTGCCAAAGCTGAGATCCCATGGTATTTCCATCATATCATGATGCTTCCTCCATCTCCTTCCTACAAGATGGCCTTTCACCTGTACCTCAGTCATCTTCCCATTATGCCAAACCCAGAGCCCTTTCCATACCTGAATGCAGAGCCAAATTGAGGCTGAAGCATTCACGGGCAGGATCAGAGTTTTCTATGACAAATGCCTAGACATATACATTTGTTGCTTGCTGTTCATTCACTAAGTGATGTCCAACTCTTTGCAACCCCACAGACTGCAACACCCCAGGCTTGTCTGTCCTTCACTATCTCCCAGAGTTTGCTCAAATGCATGTCCATTGAGTGGGTGATGCTATCTATCTCATCCTCTGTCACCCCCTTCTCCTCCTGTTCACAATCTTTCCCAGCATCAGGGTCTTTTCCATTGAGTTGGCTCTTCGAATCAGGTGGCCAAAGTATTAGAGCTTCAGCATCAGTCCTTCCAATGAATGTTCAGGTTTGATTTCCTTTAGGATTGACTGGTTTGATCTCCTTGCAGTCCAAGGGACTCTCAAGAGTCCTCTTCAGCACCACAATTCAAATGCATCAATTCTTCAGGCCTCAAGTCTTCGTGCTACCATCCTCTGCTGCCCCTCTTTTCTTTTGCCTGCAATTTTCCCCAGTATCAGGGTATTTTCCAATGAGTCATCTCTTTGTGTCAGGTGGTCAAAGCATTGGAGCTTCAGCTTCAGCTTTAGCATCAGTTCCTTCAATGAACATTCATGGTTGATTTCCTTTAGGATTGACTAAAGGAGTGAATGACAAACCACTCCAGTATTCTTGCCATGATAACCCCATGGACAGTATGAGAAAACATGTACATAGGTAGAGGCTATTTACTGAGTGCCTCCTGTATGCATCTGGCATTGGGCATGCCATTTACATACAGTGTTGCACTTCAACTTTATGTCAGACTTACAAGGTTAATACTATTGCCCCATTTTACAGAGGAGCAAACAGGCTAAGAAAGGAGAAGCACCATTCCCAAAGTCATTCCCTCTCCCCAACTCCACAGCACTATTTACTCTCCAAGGTGCCTCAGAGAGGGTTTGAATTATACAGAACATTGTCTAGGAAAACTTTATGAAAAAGATAAAGCCTGAGCTGCTCCTTGGAAAACACATCATGCAGCTAAAATAAGTCTGCTGAGGGCAAATGAGCCCGTTATTACAGTTGTGATTAGGTTTCCATGTGCTTCTCAAATAAGATGTGTAAATATAATCAAAAAGATTTCTCTGCAGCACAGAGCTCCAGCAGATTCCACCCAGCAACCTAGTTCTGAAGAAAGGTAATAAATTAGCTTTAATTAGCTTTCCCTCACATTGAAGCCAGTTTCTCTTGTTGCCACTTTGCATACAGGAGAGAGGGGAGCTTTATTAGGATTCTCCTAAGGAAGGTGGTCTGCAAGGGGCTGGTGGTCACAGGTCTGACTCGTGACTTTGCTGTGCACAAACTATTTGTCCTCCCGGCCTTTGGTTTTTCCCTCTTGTAGAAGGAGGAGCTCAGACTAAAACCTTTCTTTTCTTACACAGTAAGAGTCCACAAATCTTTCATCCTGGAGGATTTCCTAGCTTGAAGCATCCACTTCATTTGTGCATGTAGAGTTCCTGAATATCCATTTTTATCAGGAATTAACCTAGATACTGGGTAAGGAATCCACCTGCAATGCAAGAGAGGTAGGCATATGCAAGTTCAATCCCCAGGTCAGGAAGATCCCCTGGAGAACAGCATGGCAACTCACTCCAGTATTCCTGCCTGGAGAATCCCCATGGACTGAGGAATCTGGCAGGCTACAGTCCATAGGGTCACAAAGAGTTGGACTCAATGGAAGTGACAGAACACACACATGACCTAGTTACTGGGGATATAAAGATGAGTGAAAACTGGTCCCTGTCTTTAAGGAATTTTCATTCTAGTAGGGAGAATAATAATATCCACTACTTATTCCTACATGCCAGGGCCTTGGCCATTCCCAGAAAATATGTTATCTCATTTAATCCCTGCAAGAGACCTTTGAGATTGTACTTTTATCCATCTTTTAGAGATGGAGAAATAGTCTCAGAGATATTGGCACTTTTCCACAATTTCATTGACAGTATGAATGGAATTCTAATTTCATTTCAGAGCCTGATCTCTTAACCACTAGATTAGATGATCTCTTCCAGAAAGTGTTAGAAGCCATTAAAGCATGGACATAACAGAAGCAGAAGACATTAAGAAGAGGAGGCAAGAATACACAGAAGAACTGTACAAAAAAGATCTTCATGACCCAGATAACCATGATGGTGTGATCACTCACCTAGAGCCAGACATCCTGAAATGTGAAGTCAAGTGGGCCGTAGGAAGCATCAGCACAAACAAAGCTAGTGGAGGTGATAGCATTCCAGTTGAGCTATTTCAAATCCTAAAAGATGATGCTGTGAAAGTGCTACACTCAATATGCCAGCAAATTTGGAAAACTCAGCAGTGTCCAAAGGACTGGAAAAGCTCAGTTTTCATTCCAATCCCAAAGGAAAGCAATTCAAAAGAATGTTCCAATTACTGCACAATTGCACTCATCTCACACGCTTGCAAAAAATGCTCAAAATTCTCCAAGCTAGGCTTCAACAGTACATGAACAGAGAACTTCCAGATGTTCAGCTTGATTTAGAAAATGTAGAGGAACCAGAGATCAAATTGCCAACATCTGTCAGATCATCAAAAAAGCAAGCGAGTTTTGGAAAAACATCTACTTCTGCTTTATTGACTATGACAAAATCTTCAAATGTGTGGGTCACAACGAACTGTTGAAAATTCTTAAAGAGATGGGAATACCAACCCACCTAACCTGCCACCTGAGAAATCTGTATGAAGGTCAAGAAGCAACAGTTAGAACTGGACATGGACCAACAGACTGGTTCCAAAAAGGGAAAAGAGTATGTCAAGGCTGTTTATTGTCACCCTGTTTATTTAACTTATATGCAGAGTATATCATATGAAATGCCAGACTGGATGAAATACAAGCTGGAATCAAGATAGCCAGAAGAAATATCACTAACCTCAGATATGCAGATGACACCACCCTGTGGCAGAAAGTGAAGAAGAACTAAAGAGCTTCTTGATGAAAGTGAAAGAGGAGAGTGAAAATGTTGGCTTAAAACTCAACATTGAGAAAACTAGGATCATGGCATCCAGTCCCATCACTTCATGGCAAATAGATGGGGAAACAATGGAAACAGGGACAGACTTTATTTTCTCGGGCTTCAAAATCACTGCTGATGGTGACTGCAGCCATGAATTTTTTTAAAAAATACAAATTTATTTTATATTTTAATATAAATTTATTTTAATTGGAGGCTAATTACAATATTGTATTGGTTTTGCCATACATTGACATGAATTCTCCACAGGTGTACATGTCTTCCCCATCCTGAACCCCCCTCCCATCCCTCTGGGTCATCCCAGTGCACCAGCCCTGAGTGTCCTGTATCATGCATCAAACCTTGACTAGCAATTCATTTCACATATGATAATATACCTGATTCAATGCCATTTTTCCAAGTCATCTCACCCTCACCCTCTCCCACTGAGTCCAAAAGACTGTTTTATACATCTGGGTCTCTTTTGCTGTCTTGCATACAGGGCTATCGTTACTATCTTCTAAATTCCATATATATGTGTTAGTTACTGTATTGGTGTTTTTCTTTCTGGCTTACTTCACTCTGTATAATAGGCTCCAGTTTCATCCACCTCATTAGAACTGATTCAAATGTATTCTTTTAATGGCTGAGTAATACTCCTTGTTTATATGTACCACAGCTTTCTTATCCATTTGTCTGCTGATGGACGTCTAGGTTGCTTCCATGTCTTGGCTATTATAAACAGTACTGCAGCCATTAAATTTAAAGACACTTACTCCTTGGAAGGAAACCTATGACCAACCTAGACAGAATGTTAAAAAGCAGAGACATTACTTTGCCAAGAAAGGTCTGTCTAGTCAAAACTATGGTTTTTCCAGTAGTCATGTATGGATATGAGAATTGGACTATAAAGAAAGCTGAGCGCCAAAGAATTGATGCTTTTGAACTGTGGTGTTGGAGAAGACTCTTGAGAGTCCCTTGGCCTGCAAGGAGATCCAACCAGTCCATCCTAAAGGAAATCAGTCCTGAATATTCAATGGAAGGACTGATGCTGAAGCTGAAACTCCAATACTTTGGCCACCTGATGCGAAGAGCTGACTCATTGGAAAAGACCCTGGTGCTGGGAACGATTGAAGGCAGGAGAAGAAGGGGATGACAAAGGATGAGATGGTTTGATGGCATCACCAACCTGACAGACATGAGTTTGAACAAGTTTTGGGAGTTGGTGTTGCACCGGGAGGCCTGGTGTGCTGCAGTCCATGGGGTTGCAAAGAGTCAGACACAACTGAGCCACCAAACTGAACTGATTCCTACATGCCAGGGACTTGGCCATGCCTGGAAAATATGTTATCTCATTTAATCCCTGCAAGAGACCTTGGAGATAGTATTGTTATCCCTCTTTTAGAGATGGAGAAATGTCTCAGAGATATTGTCACTTTTCTAGTTTCATTGCCAGGATGAATGGAATTCTAATTTCAGGTCAGAGCCTGATCTCTTAAACACTAGTTTAAATCATCTCTCCCAGAAAGTATTAGAATCGATTAAAGTAACAGATAGCTGATCATAGAAAGCCATGGGATGATGGGGTACATCCCACATGGGTGATCAAGAATAACTTTAGTTAGGATGGTGTCTGAATGGAATCTTAAGTGAAAGATAAGTTTTTAATTGCTGACGATGGAAGCGAAAAAAGATTTTAGGTGGAAGATACAGGACAGAGAGGAAAGAAAGGCAAACTGATCATGGATGAGGAAGAGGATGCTGTGTGAAAGGGAGCATAGTGGACGGTAAGACTCGCTTCTGTGCTACGTTCCTTCAATGACAAATTGTTTCTGAGTGCCTACTACCTCTGAAATCACATTATAGCCAATAACAGTTCCAACACTCTAGGGTTCTCAACCAAGGGCAGCTTTGTCCCCAGGTGACATTTGGCGATATCTGGAGTTAGTGTTGGTTGTGACAACTGGGGTAGTACTATTGGCATCTCGTGAGAAGCCAGGGGTGATGCAGGATACCTGCAAAGCATAGGACAGCCGCCCACCCAAATAGTTATCAGCCCTTCTAAAATGTCAGTAGCTCTAGTGGAATGACAAGCTGGGGCCACCTCATGAAGAACCTGGCAGGCCAGGCTGGAGAATTTGCCCATGCCTTTTTCAGACCAGGTGGCCCCATGCAGGCAAACGCAATAGCAGAAATGACAGCAGTAAACTCTTTCCATTGCAGATAATCTCCCAGCACAGAAGACATCGTTCCCGCTGCCTCGGCTATCTTATTACAGGCCTGGGATAAACTGGAAATGCAATTCTACCACCTCTGGTTCTGAACCACTCAGAGCTTATGAGAATATATGGTCCCACCCCTCCCCCCACCCCACATACACACACACACAGACACATACACACAAAAAAGGGATGGCTTCTTCCTTCTTAATCAAATTAAGTAAATAGTGTCTCCTTAGAAACTCTGCACAGCTGAGGAATTTATTACAAATGACTCAATCTCATGGTTCTCCTATGGAAAAGAAATGGACTAAACCCCGTCTAACCTTCTTCACCCTGAGCCTTTTGAAATAGTAGACCAGAGCCTGTTATTAAGTTAAGCAGTATTTACTGGATCTAACTTGTGAATGTCAATATGGTGGAACTTAACTGCCTTTTAAAATGAAAGTCTACTTTTCATGATTATCTCAGGCACCCAGTGCTATTTTGCTTTTCTGTTACTGGTCAGGAGGAAACGAGAATTCAGCTGTGGCTTTGAGCAAGCTTCAGATGTCAGTCTAGGAAAGACAAGATAACTGTGAGACACTTTAAAGCGGGCATCTCAGGAACAGCACAGGCTCTACAAACTGGCATGCCCATTTGAACACCAGTTTTGCTTTTCACTGTGCAACTATGGACACCTCTCTTAACCTCTCTGAACCTTAGTCTCCTTACCAAGAAAAATGGACAGCCAGAATTGTTATTAGGTTAATTGTGGTGAGGAAATGGGCATAAAGCACCCAGAGCAAACGCTCAGTAGTGAAAAAAAAGATGATGATGTCATATCATTTTCCCATCCAGAAAATGGGATCCTTCCTCCAGATCTATCTGCAGGAACCTGGAGTCTGGCACACACACACACACACACACACACACACACAAAAACCAATGAGGATCTGCTAATGAGATTTAGTTACTTTACTTGTCAAGGGCAGGAAAGAGGGGAGATTTCTTGTGGACTAGAAGCTTCTTAGCAATTCATACAGTTCAGACCAAGTCTCTGGGTCCAGGCAGAGGCTGGCAGGTAAGCTCTCTGCCAGGTCAGAGAGAATAAGAAAGAAAATCAATTAAAAGAGCCTTTCAGGGAATGAAGGGTGGCAAACGCCCAGAGTTAGTCCCGATGGGAGATTTGTATTTCCATAACAGGCGAGGCCTTCCCTTTAACCCACTGGCACCGTGAGTTGGAGTTTTCCGGGGTGAAGTCCATTACAGGCAATGGGTGTGCCGCGTGTGATTAATGACCCTGGTTACGGGCCGGTTAGCAACAGAGAGCTCCATCCATCTCACTTCATGGAAGCATCACACACCATTTATTGTCTGAAGCCAGGATGTGTTCCTTTGCAATTAGGTAAAGCCTTCTTTTGGAATAGCTGTGATAATTCCTCTGTTACTGCCCCTGTGCCTCTGCCCTGCACCCACTGGGAAAGGAAAGCAAGCCAAAGGGAGTCAGAGATGGTGACCACGTCAGGTGCTGTTTCATGGCCTCGAATAAATATGGTCCAGGATGTTTTGTCTTCTCTTAGCTACCTCCTTTCAAAGGAATATTCATTCCTGGGAAACCACAAATATCATGGCTTTAAAATCCCCTCAAGGGAAAGAAGGATGGGCATGGCATGTTAAATGGATCCTGCATTCACTTTCTGTTGTCAAAAGGAACCCCCACAACTAATTGTTTTTAATAGCAACCATCATTTCTGGGGGCTTCCTTTGTGTCAGGCACCGTGCTCCCCTCATAAGAGCTCCACCAGGCATATCCCATTATTGTCACCAGTTTACAATCAGGAAAACTGAGGTGTAGAAATGACAGAAAAATTTCTCTGGGTTGGGCCCGTAAGAAATAACTGAGCCAGGCCCCACCAGCTCACTCCAGAGCTGTGGGCTTCACCACTCAGCCATGCTATGATCTGACTCATCCATAGAACATGGGCCAGCACAGTAAGAGAGACGAGCCACAGATACTTGTTTCTTTAAGGTTTCCCACCATGTACAAGGGAAAGGAGAGCGTTACTACATTTCACAGTTGTTTCTGGGATTCCCACTGTGGCCGGGCACTGTGTAAGTTCTGAAACTAGTGAATAAGAACAACGGTGACAGAGCTCAACCCCATGGCAATAACAACATGGGCAACCAATAGTTATGGTTTATTTTACATCTTGGGCTGCACAAAGTATTTTATCTACCTCATCTCATTTAATCTTCACCATCATCAACGAAGGATGCATTATAATTATCCCTATATTTCAAATGAGGAGATGGTGGCAAAGACAGTTATGAACAATCTGGCCAGTGGGTCACAGACAGATGCTTTGAATCCACAGTCTGATTCTAACTGCTTTCAGAAACTGAATAAGTCATTGCAACTGTGTTGAGATTTCTGAGAGCATGGAGGGGAACAGATAGTGCCTAGGGAGGCGATGAGTCCTTAGAACAGGAGGAACTAGCCTAGTCTGGGGGTAAGAGGAGAAAGCCAAAAGCAAAAGAGAGTGAAAGGAAATTCCATGAAAAAAAAATAGGACTGATGAAAAGAGGAGGAAGAGGAAAGAGTGGCACGCCCAGTGAGCCTTGAAGAGCATAAAATGTTATAGCCCTAGACAGACCACAGACACTGGAGCACTGAGACCAAAGGGAATGGCCTGGTATAAAGTGCAGTATGTAGGTCCGGAGGCAATTTAAATAGATCTAGTAGGCTATGTTAAAGATTTTTGAATTTCATCAGATAGAGCTTAAGCCAAAGTGGAAGGCACTGTGTGAGAGTTTCTAGGAAGCCACCACTGGGTGGTCCTTACTCCAAAATATGGGCTTGGCCCTGTGGGAAGCTGTCTAAACAAGGACTCCCTTTTCTGTCCCACTTTCTTGTTTTCAAGATATGAGCACGTGATTATTGCTTGACAAGGAATGTAGATGGAAATGATGTATATTGCATCAAGACTGGGGGTTTGAAGGAGCAGGTATGACTTCTCTCGTTTCTTTTGATGTCTCTGCTTTCTCAAAGAAGGTAACCCTGAGTCACAAGGTGGAAGGAGCCTGGGTCCCTGACTCACCATGGGGTTCATAGCTCTATGAGGATGGGACTGCTGTGTGACTGAGAAATGAACTTCTATAGGCTTAAGCCACTGAAGTGTTGAACTGTATTTGAGACAGTAGGTAGCATGAGGATAATTAATTACAGGGACTTGATTTGTATTCTAAAGGGATTACTCTTAGCACAGTAGAAAGAGTGGAGAAGAGCAAGATGGGATTGGAAGACCCATGGGCCAGGTGAGTAGCGATGGTAGCTTAGACCATTCCTAAGATTCCAGCAGCCATGTGCTCCATGGCAAGACTTTAAACCTTCCAGTCTGATGATACATGAAGCAAAGGGAGTGAATTGCAAAAAAATATCAAATTCCATTGTTCCGAGTACTTCCAGATATTTTACATTTATGTGGTATTTACTTATATGATTCACATGAAAGCATTGTTACATGAAACCATGACAAAGCATTGTTTCATTAGAAATAAGGAAGGAATTGGATAGAGGGCACATAATTGTGAAGTAAGATTACTCATCCCAAATCCACTGCTGGGGCTTCACAAACCTGTGTACTCTGACATGGCTACTTCGTGGTTATGAGCTCAGGATCCAGGGTCAGACAGATCTGGTGGATCTGAGTCCCTCTCTCAGCTGATGGTTACCTCTGGGTTTTCTGCACCTTACAGGGTCTCAGGCTCAGTTTTATCAGTGGCACTATGAGAATAACACTAACACGTGCCTCATAGGGCTGCTGTAAGGATGAAAGCTCTTAGGCAAAATCATGTTGCACAGGTAAGACTCAATAAGCAGAAGTGGTCATTATGTTCCTGTTACCACCAGGCCATTATGGAAAGACTTACTGAGCCCTGCCTTCACCTCTTCAGTCTTGCTTTCTTTTTATAGTCGTGACATGTAGGACCTTTAGTTGCAGCTAAGAGTGGGACTAGTTCCTGTGAACTAGTTCCATGTGGGATCTAATTCTTTGACCAGGGATTGAACCAGGCCCCCCCTGCCCGGGGAACATGGAGTCTTAGCCACTGGACCATCAGGGAAGTCCCTTCAGTCTCTTATTAATAATAGCCCTTCTACTTTCTTCTCCAGAAAGGGAGTCTTCTTCCTCAGCCTCCACCTGGCTTACTCTGGCCCATTCAGATTTATACCAACCTCAGACAGTGCCCAGCCCTGCCACCTTTCTGCCTTGCTTTGCTTTTTCTCCCCAGCACACACTGCTGCTGATATTATATATGTCTTCCTTGATGTATTGATGTTCTATCTCATTCCACTGGAATGTGAGCTCTATGAAAGCAGGAATTTTATCTCTCACTCGCAGCTGTATCTCCAGCATCTAGAATAGTGTCTGCCATGGAGTGGGAGCCCAGTACACATTTGATGAATATGTAGAAGAAAAGTGACGATTTTATCACATGTGCACTATGTTCCAAGTCCTAGCGTGACTTCAGATCTTTCTGTTTCTTTTTTCCTCAGTGCTGCCCTGGTGGATCATTTGTCAGTCCGTAGCCTGTGTACAAATTTATTCTTTTCTCTAAAAGCGCCGCCTAACCCCTCCCCTGCCCCCACACCATGTCCAGTTCCTAACCTGCTTCCATAGAAACCCTGAGACAAAGACTCTGCAGCCTTCCCAGAAAGGGTGACAGACCCTTTCTTAAGTGCCCGGCAGTTCCCTATGGCATTCAGTGCTGATGCTGCAGAATTTACATGCTTTCGCATCACCCAAGTTATCAAAGCCTGCAGACTAGAATTATGGCTCAAGAAACTGCACTGGACCACAGGGCCATCTTGCTATGTGATCACGTGCTTCCACCAAAAAAATGTTAACAGGCTTATTGAGGTATAATTGGTATATAATAAATATACATGTTTAAGGTGTACAGTGTGATGTGTTTTGACATATGCATCCACCTGTGAAACCATCACCATAATTATGATAATCAACATTTTCATCAAAGCCCCAAATTTCCTTATGCCCCTTTATAGCCTAACATTCCTCATTTCAACCGCCCACACATAGCTCCCACATCCAGGCAACCTCAGGTTTGGTATCTGTCACTCCAGTTGCTTTGCTTTTTCTAGAATTTTATATAAATGGAATCTTACAGTATAAAGTCTTTGGATTCTTTCTTTCACTCTGCTTATTCTCACTTTCACTTTCTTATTTTGACATTCATTCATTCATGCGGTCAAGTGTATTAGTAGTTTGTTCCTATTTATTGTTGATTAGCATTCCACTGTATGGATTTACCATGTTCGTTCACCTGCTCAACTTTTACCTACTTGGGCAGTTTCTCGTTTCTGGTGAAAGTGAAAGTGAAGTCACTCAGTCATGTCCGACTCTTTGTGACCCCATGGACTGCAGCCTACCAGGCTCCTCTGTCCATGGGATTCTCCAGGCAAGAGTACTGGAGGGGGTGCCATTTCTTTCTCCAGGAGATCTTCCCAACTCAGGGATTGAACCCAGGTCTCCCACATTGCAGGCAGACGCTTTACCATCTGAGCCACCAGGGAAGCTCTCGTTTCTGTTTATAAACCTTAAAATAGACTCTGTGGGAGAGAGTGAGTAAGGGATGATTTGTGAGAATGGCATTGAATCATGTATAATATCATATATGAAATGAATCGCCAGTCTAGGTTTGATGCAGGATACTGGATGCTTGGGGCTGGTGCACTGGGATGACCCAGAGGGATGGTATGGGGAGGGAGCAGGGAGGTGGGTTCAGGATGGGGAACACGTGTATACCTGTGGCGGATTCATGTTGATGTATGGCAAAACCAATACAATATTGTAAAGTAATTAACCTCCAATTAAAATAAATAAAATTTTATTTAAAAAAAATTACTATGAACACTTGTATAATGTCTTTGTGTCGGCATATGCTTTCATTTTCCTTGGGCAAAAAACTGAAAGTGGGATTGCTGGTTGTATGATATGTGTATGTTTAACTTTTAAAGAAATAGATGAATTCTTCTTTCCACACTGGTTGTATAGTTTTGTATTCCTACGAGTAGTGTATGTGAGCTACAATTGTTCTTTATGCTTGCCAACCCTTGGTATAGTTAATCTGTTTATTCTTTTTACTTTTACTATAGTGGGTTCTCATGATATCTTATGCTTTTAACTTGCAGTTCCTTAATAGTGAATGATTTTTTCCATATCTTTTGTCATTTTTATCTTTTCTTTGGTGGAGATTATGATGTTATCTTATTTTTGAGAGGTAAGAATTTTTCATATATTCCAGAAAGAAGCTCTTTGTCAGATAAACCTTTTACAGATATTTTCTTTTTATTTATTTGTATTTTCCCCTTTGTTTTATGTCATTTTTCAGCTTAAGTTTTTAAAACTTCTATATTGGATTGTAGTTGATTTACAGTGTTGTGTTAGCTTCAGGTATAGAGCAAAGTGATTAAGTTTCACGTGTATGTATATCTATTCTTTTCAGATTCTTTTCCATTATAGGTTAGTATGAAATACTGAATAAAGTTCCCCATGCTATGGGCTTCTCAGGTGGCACTGGAGGTAAAGAACCTGCCTGCCAATGCAGGTTAGCCGTAAGAAACACAGGTTCAATCCCTGGGCTGGGAAGATCCCCTGGAGGAGGAAATGGCAACCCACTTTAATATTCTTGACTGTAAAATCCCATGAACAGAGGAGCGTGGCAGGCTACAGTCAAACATTCAGTGTGTGTATATTAATCCCAAACACCTAATTTATCCCTTCTGTCCCCCTGCCTTTCCCCATTGGTAACCATTAAGTTTGTTCTTCTTCCAGTCTGTGACTTGCCTTTTTAGTCTCCTTCCCAAATTCCCTGGGTGGAGTAATTTTCTTGCATTCCCTTGCATATTGCTAGAAACTAGAATATAACAGCCTTACATATTGAAAATATTCAGTAAGTTTCAGTTTAATGAATGAAATGAGTCCCAACTTTAAATACTTCAAGACAGACCCATGAAAGGTGGCTTTGTTTCCTCAATTTTCCAGTCTGTAAAGTTAATAGCAAATTGAGTGGATTGTTTTCAAAATTGAGTAAATGTGAATAGATTTCTTTGACCAATGGTAGGAATAGAGTAAAAGTTCAATAAGAATTAGCATTATTTTATGCTGTTATCCTAGGGAGGAGAAGTGGGGCCAAAGTGTTCAAATCATAGGGAAGCAGATTGTCTCACTTTAGTGAATTATTCTCCATTGCTGTCTAATAAATGGAGTGAAATAAATGCCCACATGAGCTTTCGGGCTGCCCATAACTGAGAACATTTAAGCAGAGAGCAAATAACCATTTGGTCAGCTTCTAGAAGAGATGATTGCTATCTTGAGGAAATTCCTGGTCTTATGTGTGTCTCTGGTTGCTAAAAAATGTTTCACTCCTGGTAAAAAATAATGGTAGTAATAATAGCAACTTGTTATTGTATATATATCTTGTAAAATAAGCAGCATATTATAATGTATAATATAGTGTTTAATACATGTATATTTATAGTATACATGGTATACATAATATAATGTACATTACATAATTATTAAAGATATACTGTTGGGCTAAGAAATCTCACAACCACCACCTAAGCTAAGAGTGACTATCATCTCTATTTGATTGATGAGAAAAATACACTCAGCCATGGTAAATAACTTGCTCCATCATAACACAGTACATGGAGAAGCAGATTTCTGAGTGTAGGTGTGTTTGAGTTAAGTCCATGCTGGCAACTCCGGTACTCTGTGGCCATCTTCTTTCTACTTAGTCACAGCCAAGTGCTGCTGAAACAAAAGGCTGCTCAGCACCTTGTATCCCCACACTACCCCATCCTCACTGCAGCATGTCTCTGAGCCAGTGGGAATAAGTATTTAGGTCTTGGTCCGGGGTTGCCTATCCAGGCCGTCTGCCAGTGCAGAAGATGCAAGGGACATGGGTTCGATCCCTGGGTCGGGAATAGGCCCTAGAGGAGGGCATGGCAACCTACTCCAGTATTCTTGCCTGGAGAATCCCATGGACAGAGGAGCCTGGCAGCCTACAATCCACAGGGTTGCAGAGTCGGACACCAACTGAAGCGACTTAGCATGCATGTACACACTCCAGGGCTGCAGGATTCTCCTCTGTTGGGTCAGCAGGTCACCCAGAGTGGCCTGAGACAGGACAGGTCAGCCACCTGGCTTGCTCTCCACCAGGCACAACCAGCTTCCTAGGGGAATGACACTCATCATCTCCAGTTGGAACAGGCCTTTGCTGGGCTTTTTCTTCTGGCATATGGAGTGTTTATTTGTTTTGGAAGTCCTTACAAGTGGCAGCTTTCTCACACGGCAGTAGGGAATATCCCCATTTGGTGCTTGTCCGTCCAGCATACCATATTTATGCTGTCACTGCAAAGCTGTTGGACCCTGGATCTTAATCATCCGAAGATACTTCCGTGGCTTTTGAAAACCAGGCTCGGTCTTCTGAAAATGAATCCCTGCCTCGCCACCATCCTGATTACCCGCTCCTTTTGGAAGATAAATATGCAGATATTTACCAGATTGTGCCAAACAGACGTTACCTAGCAACCAGAAGGAGCGGCTGGGTGCACCCTTGTGTTCTAAACACTCTGTGCGATTCTTTAGGCATTTTGGATACAATGGAGAATAAAAGCCGCTTTGAGGGTTTGTACTCTGACACTACTTTGTGCAGCCCTGACTCGCTGACTCCTATGACCTTGGGCAAGTTGCCTAAAATTGAAGAGCCTCAGTTGCCTGACCTAGAAAATGAAGAACGGTAACACTACTTACTTCATGCTAATGATCTGAACAAAATGGATGAAGGTAATGCATAAAAATAAAATATTACAAGGGAAAATATTCTGTATTAAATAGATATTCAACAAATATTTAGTTTCCTTCAAAATACCTTTTTTTTCTGTGCTGCATTTGATAAAAATACAAATTTAAGCATGTGAAGAATCAGAATCTAGTAACTTCTTCCCTTTACTTGAAAGAAAGTAAAAGTGAAATTCTCTTAATCATGTCCAACCTTTGCAACGCCATGGACTATAGCCTGCCAGGCTCCTCTGTCCATGGAATTCTCCAGGCCAGAATACTAGAGTGGGCAGCCATTCTCTTCTCCAGAGGATCTTCCCAATCCAGGCAGGAAACCCAGGTCTCCCACATTGCAGGGGAATTCTTTACCATCTGAACCACCAGGGAAGCTCTCTCTTTACTTGATGACACAGTAAATTGCTGTGTTCTTAAGGAAGTCTCTTAACTGCTCTTTGAAATATTTTCCTTGTTTGAATTATGGGGATGATAATAAATGTTGTTCTGGAATGCAGTTGAAACTAGTGATATGAAAAAGCTCTGAATATCAGAATATGATTGCAGCAAGTAAACTAAATATATTGCTGGTGTTCTATTTAATTGAAGAGAGGTTAGCACACTAGAAGGCTGACTAGACACATTTATTTTAACAGTAGTTTTTACCTTCATCCAGGTATGGCCCTGGTATTCATATTGGTGAAATAGATATTTGAAATCATGTTAAGCTTATCTACCCAACTCCCTTATTTATTTTTACTTTAATCTCTGTGTTGGTTTCAGAAAATGTATTCCCAATACTAATACCAGAAGAATGCATTGCCAGAGCTAATAAAAGTGTTCCAGGGGATATATTTGTACTAGTTAGCTTGGAGAAACCAAGGGCAGAATGACCCAAAGGACAAATGTGAATTATGTAACATTATGCAAAGTATTGGAGCAACGTAGTCATGGCTTAAAGGCCCTCTGGTATACTACTTCTTAGCTCTGAGGACTTGAATAAATCATTTACCTCAATAAGCCTCAGTTTTCACATCTGTACAGTGGATGTGATACGACTTAACTTGTAGGGTTGTTGAAAGAATGAGAGTAGTGAATATAAAGTGCATATTAAGTTGATTTGCATATAGAATATTGTTAATATATAACTTGACATGGAGCAACAGTCTGGTTGCAAATAGGAAAAGGAGTACATCAAGACTGTATATTGTCACACTGCTTATTTAACTTACATGCAGAGTACATCATGAGAAATGCTGGGCTGGAAGAAGCACAAGCTGGAATCAAGACTGCTGGGAGAAATATCAATAACCTCAGATATGCAGATAACACCAACCTTATGGCAGAAAGTGAAGAAGAACTAAAGAGCCTGTTGAAGAAAGTGAAAGAGGAGAGTCAAAAAGTTGGCTTAAAGCTCAACATTCAGAAAACGAAGATCATGGCATCTGGTCCCATCACTTCATGGCAAATAGATGGGGAAATAATGGCTGATTCTATTTTTCAGGGCTCCAAAATCACTGCAGATGGTGATTGCAGCCATGAAATTAAAAGACACTTACTCCTTGGAAGGAAAGTTATGACCAACCTAGACGGTATACTAAAAAGCTGAGACATGACTTTGTCAACAAAGGTCTGTCTAGTCAAGGCTATGGTTTTTCCAGTGGTTATGTATGGATGTGAGAGTTGGACTATAAAGAAAGCTGAGCGCTGAAGAATTGATGCTTTTGGACTGTGGTGCTGGAGAAGATCTTGAGAGTCCGTTGGACTGCAAGGAGGTCCGTCCTGGGTGTTCATTGGAAGGACTGATGTTGAAGTTGAAACTCCAATACTTTGGCCACCTCATGCGAAGAGCTGACTCATTTACAAAGACCCTGATGCTGGGAAAGATTGAGGGCAGAAGGAGAAGGGGATGACAAAGGATGAGATGGTTGGATGGCATCACCGACTCAATAGACAGGAGTTTGGGTGGACTCCAGGAGTTGCTGATGGACAGGGAGGCCTGGTGTGCTGTGGTTCATGGGGTTGCAAAGATTTGGACACGACTGAGTGACTGAACTGAACTGAATATGCATTAAATACAATATTAATAATGATGATAGTAACTATAATTGAGCACAAAAGTAGAGCAGAGGAACAGTTCCAAATGTTTGGTCCAAGCAGCAAATATGAATATATAAAAGGAAATAAATGTGGGAATCAAGAGGCAGGGAAATGAGAAATATGTCAGCAAGTGAACTGATGGAGATAAATAATTTAGAGTCCAGGTCAGGACAAAGGTCCAAGTTCTGGGGTCCCAGTTAAATGACACAGAGCAGGACAGACATGCCAGCCGCTTAGGGAAGATTTGTCCTCATGTCTTTGCCTTTACAGGCCATCTTTTTCTCTGTCAGGACTCAAATGACAACCCCCTGCTGATGTGCCTGATGAAAAATAGTTTGTTAGCTAGAGAGGAGGCCAGGATGCTCCAGGCAGAGGGTTTTGACCAATGACAGGTCTGCATTCCACATTTGGAATCACAACTCTTGAATGTCAGGGAGTGGGATTTCCCTTAAGAGTTGCCCGTGTGACTAAGTACACCTCAGGTTAGTGGGGTGAACAGTTACCCCAAATTCAGTTTATACTTAATCAGGTAACATCTCTGCAGGTCTAAGATGGCTTTTGGCCATTGTCTCCCTGACTTCTTACCTCAGGGAGACTGATTCAAAGGAGTTGCTCGAAGCAAAGAGGGAGAGAACTTGAAATGAATTTCGCCCATCATTCAGTCCTAAGCTCATGTTCCTAGCTGAGTTGGCTACCACAGACAGCCCCCAGGAAGCATCTGTCCTGGCAGAAGTTAGGTCCAGCAGCTCGAATTAGAGATGTGTGTCAATGAAAACTGCAGAGAGAGTGGCTTTCTTCTGTTAAATATGAGCACCAATTATCACCCATCCACGTCACAGAGCTTTGGGAACCCACGGAGCAGCCAAGTACTGTGCATAGGTGCCTTACGTTGCAATTGACATTGACGTTGAAGTCGCTCAGTCGTGTCCAACTCTTTGCGACCCCATGGACTGTAGCCTACCAGGCTCCTCCGTCCATGGAATTTTCCAGGCAAGAGTACTGGAGTGGGTGGCCATTTCCTTCTCCAGGCAATCTTCCCAACCCAGGGATCGAACCCGGGTCTCCCGCATTGCAGGCAGACGCTTTACCATCTGAGCCACCAGGGAAGCCTGTAGCTGGTGTAAGAAAAATGGTGCAGGGTTCATCTGTACAGATAGTTGTCTTTTTAGTGCCGCTTAGTCAGGCAGGTTTTTGAATCCACTATGGGCTTCTTATGTGGGGCAGTGGTAGAACATCCACCTGTCAAACAAAGCAGGAGACCCAAGAGACACCCTGGAGTGGGAAATGGCAACCCACTCAAGTATTCTTGCCTGGGAAATTGCATAGATAGTGGAGCCTGGCAGGCTGTGGTCCATGGGGTTGCAGTGACTGAGTGACTGAGGACAAAGCGTGTGGAAATCCTCTCAGTTACCAGGAAACTGGGGCAGGTTATTTAAACATGTTGAGCGATAATTTCCCAATATTTTAACTAGGGATGAAAACAACTCCTAAAGCTCTCCCTTACATTCTAAAAAATATGTACTTTCAAGTGAAATATTTGTCAGCCAGACTTGAATGGACACACCAGCAATAGATCTAAACTCTTCCATACAAGCAGCTCTCCGATCATGCAGGATGTCTCATTTGTTCTTAGTTTGGAAAGATAACATGGATAAGAGTTAATAACAAGACTTGATCTTGTTCTATCACTATTAGCTGTGTGTCAGTGAGTAAGTCACCTCCCCTCTCTGGGCTTGAATTTCCTCGTTGGTAAAATAAGAACCTTGAGCCAGGTGATGTCTAAGATCTTTTCCTAAATGAACTTCTGTGGCTCCATATTGACCAAGTTGCAATACTTTTTTTAAAGCATATGTTTATTTATGTTTTGCTTTGCTGAGTCTTCACTGCTGTGCAGGCTTCTTTTCTCTAGTTGTGGAGAGCAAGGGCTACGCTCTAGCTGTGGGAAGTGGGCTTTTCATTCCTTAGGCTTCTCTTGTTGTGGAGCATGGGCTCCAGAGCGCACAGGCTTCAGCAGTTGCCTCATGTGGGCTCAGTAGCTGTGGTTCCTGGGCTCTTGAGCACAGGCTCAATAGTTGTGTTGCGCTTGCTCTGTGGCATGTGAGATCTTCCCAGATCAAGGATTGAACCTGTGTCTCCTGCATTGGCAGATGGATTCTTTACCACTGAACCATCAGAGGAGCTCCTAAAATTGCTATACTTTTAAAATGCTTTCATCTTGACTAGTGATTTTTATCAAACCTTAAACATTTCTCAATAAAGCCCAAGTCCAACCTCTAGGAGAGTGCCTGTATCCAACTAGTATTTGGTAAATGGGAGTTGGGTGAATGGATAACTCCCACCTATTATTACATCCATCTTATGTTTTTCACTTGCTTCAAATTTCTGTGTGACCATTAACAAACTGCTTATCTTCTTTCTCTGGGTTAGACAAGGCCCTTCTTCATTCCCTCTGACTCCTGAGACAATGTCAGTGACACCAACAAACAGTTTTAGAGACACTTGGTATTTTAGGTGAGTGGGGCTCCCATCCAATACCTGTATGTGTCACATGACCACAACAGCTATCATTCCATCAGTGAGAGCACATTTGTGGAGCGTCTTCTGTGAGCAGGCTCTGTTCTAAGTGTTGATGATTAGATTTACACCCTGAGTGTATCATCCACAGTTCCTCATAGACCCAGTCCTCTAATGAACACATCTCCACTGAGACCTTCTGTGAAAGGTGTAATCATCACTTATACATGTTGATCATAAGCTTTTTGTATGTACAGTAGCTCCTTCATTGAGAGGGTCAAGGTGCTGGAAATAAAAATCTGTGTACAGCATGCCAATTGCCCTTGAGTAGCTCTTTGTTTCCTGGGGTGAGGGAGATTTGTGGAAGGATTGCAGTTTGCCATGGTAGTCATCTTGAGGTCCAAGGTGCTTCTGGAGAAACAATTCTCATGTCTGAAAAGAAGCATCCTGCTTATCTGAGGTCGCCTTCTTCAATCCATACAGTGGATGTCATCTTTTTAAAAACATATTTACTCGGCTGTGCCAGGTCTTAGTTGTGGCACATGGAGTGCAGGATTTAGTCACAGCAAGCAAACTCTTAGTTGCAGCATGTGAGATCTAAATCCCTGACCAGGGATTGAACCCAGGCCCTCTGCATTCGAAGAATGGAGTCTTAGCCACTGGACCATACAGGGAAGTCCCAAAGTGGATGTAATCTTACTCACCTCCTTGGATTCTTGTCAGGCAACCCCAGCCTTTGCTCTCCCCTGGCTACACTTCCTATTTAGGGGAACTTCTGTAGACCCATGGTTGTAGATTTCAACCTTCTGTAGATGACTCCAGACCAACCCCAGTTCAGGCTCAAGTCCTTGTAGTTATTCTCCATGCTTCTCTTCCTTCCACATCTCATATCCATCCAACAGCAAATCCTGCCCCCTCTGTTTTCAGGATGTGTCCTGATTCCTGGCACTATTCATGGAGCACTCTTCCATCCTCATGAGATTATCCCAATGCCTCCAGGGTTTCCATTCATCTGTCCCTGCCCACTTACTGTCAACTCTCAACATAGCAGAGTGACGGCTTCAAGACTGGTCAGATAACATCTTCCGCTTCCCAAGTCCTCTTGTGGTTGCCATATTATGCCCAGGAGAGAACTCAGTGTGCTGTGAAGGGCCCTATAAGACCCACATGACCTGGCCTCACCTGCTGCTTTTCTCCCTGTTCACCCTGAGCTCCTGATTTCCTAATCTTCCATACACATGCTCCCTCAGGAGTGTACAACCTTTTCTCCCTCACTTCCTCCCTCACTTCCCCTCCCTGTATTTGTCCCGTCCTCCTTCACTCCACGTCAGTCTTTGCACTCTGTCATTTTTTTCAGAGCCGAGTACTTCTGACTAGACCACCATCAAGTTCCATAAACTCACTCATAGCATCTATGGTTGTCAAACATTACAGTTACTGTTCATGTCTCTGCATATGGCACACTTTCATTCCTTTTTGTGGCTGAGTAGTATTCCATTGTGTATATATGTACCACATATTCTTTGTCTATTCCTCTATTGATGGACATGGTTATTTATTTTATATGCTTATTATTAATAAATGCCCTCAGCTAGAGTATAAGTTCTGCAGGGACAGGAACATTGTCAGCCTTGTTCATTCCTGTGTCCCCAGGAAGATACAGCCATATGGTGGGCACTCAGTAAGTATCTATTTAATGAATAAATAAATGAATAAGGAGGAAATAAGAGCATATTTGTAAAATGCCAAGGTTCAGACTTGTGCTTATAGCACTGGCTGTTTCTCGCTCCCACCTCACTTCACCTCTCTATGTCCTCTTCCAGTCAGCTCCCTCAACCTCCAGCCCTGCTAACAGTGCTGTGCATTCATGGTCTTCTTCCTGTTTCATGAGGAAGTGATCAAAATCCTCCTGCTATTCCTTGTTTTAGGCTCATTCACTCTGAAATGCCCTGCTCCTCTCTTTTTATTGAGGCCATGACATCTATTCCTCTGAGTTTAGGAAAGGAAGTAAAAGTACAGAATGCTGTAGTGACCGTTACATTTTACAATGAACTGATAAGTCACTGGCTTTTCTTTCATTTCTTTGTGTCTTTGGAGATTTGTATCCTAGACTCGAGTGTAACTATCTCAGATCAACAATGCACATAAATGGCCATTCTCAGGGTCTTATTGTTGGAATTCCTGGTCTCAGCCACCATGGCTCCCTGGCCAGACCTTCTCCAGACAACCCCACACATCAGCCTCTGCTCACACCTTCATGGAGCTCATTGCATTCACTGTACCTCAGGTATGGTCAATATGTTACAGAGCAAGAGGCAGCCAGGCCTCCAGGTTGCAAACCCCTGCTTGTTCCTGAGGGTGGTGAAAAGAAAAGGGCACTGGTGGCAGAGACTTGGGTTCAGATCCAAGAGTATCATGTTTATGATCTTGGATAAATCATTAAATGTCTGGGACTCCTCATCATCTGTAAAGTCTCCTCCTCAGGGTTCTTATAAAGATTAGAATAGACATGCATTCCAAAAGTACATTGCTCAGAGGGACTTAAATGCAAGCCTCTCCTTCTTACAATGGGCTCTTCCTTGGACCATGGTGACTTCATGCTCCTTTTTTTTTCCCCCAGATAAAGGGGTATAGGCCCAGTCAAGGGAGCTTGTAGATACCAGACAGCAGTATGCTGGGTAATAATTTTTACTCAGCTTGTGGAAACATCAGTGTTAGAGTTGGAATCTTAGACCTCCAGTATCATTTCAATTTTTTTAAGTTGAAAACTGTTTTCATAAACAGTTGCAGGGCACAGGGAACTGTATTCAATATATTGTAATAACCTATAATGGAAAAGAATCTGAAAAGAATATATATAGGAATATAAATTATATATATGTCACTTTTCTGTATACTTAAACATTATAAGTCAACTATATTTCAATTTTAAAAAAAGAAAGTAAAACACAACAGACTTGCAAAGAACCAGTATAATATTTGGCAAATAGAAGGCATTTAATATTAGCATGTATGTTGAATGAATGAATGAATATGTAATACAATTTAAAAATAGCTGCTCTGGTTAAACAGACATTGAGTTCTCTGAAGTCTGCCTTCTGGGCCCATCCTCATCTCAGGAAATAACCTGTGAAGCACAACCCCCAGAATCTTCTAAGCTTCATAACGCAGTTTGGAAACCTCTAATCTGGTCTAATATCATTTCTACTATCGACATTTCTGCTACAGCATTTTTGATGAAATGAGGGATGGCCTAGAGTCCTGTCTTATTTGTGTGTATATATGTATATGTGTATACACATATGTATATGTGTGTCTGTGTGTGATATTATTTCTAATGGCCTCAAGCTAGATGGCAGTAGTGAGATGGTGAGTGATGGGGTGGGAGGAACTGGGGTCCATGGGTGAGCCATCTCTTTTTTTCCTGCCAGTGGTTATACAAGGGCTGGCAAAGTGGTGTCCTCTTTGGATCTCATAGAAGTCCTCTTGTCCCTCCTGATTTTTACCAGTGGAGGGAAGAAGGAAACCATTAGGAGCTATGGAGATATGTACGAAAGCATTTGGAATATAGAGGTGGGAGGAGGCAATTAGGAAGGATGCTTCAAAGTAGGAGACAGCATAGGAGTTAGCCATGTGTGGGATGTCAGGGCAAAATATCTTCTGCTGGCCAGAGGACGCCATGCCTGCAAAGACCTACGGGGATGAAGTCATCCGATAGGTTTAAAAAAACTGCAGGTGGTTCACCTTGGCTGGAGCTCAGGATGCAAAGCAAAGTCAGGAACTATAGTGGAAAGGAAGAACTATCATTAAGGAATGTACATATCATGCTAGGATTGTAGCTTTCACATGTTCAGCATTGGGAAAACATCCCAAGTAAAAAAAATGAGATGACCCAATCTCATGTTTCAGAAAGGCTCTCCTATGTACCCATGTTTTTGCAAGGAAAAAGACTCATTGGGAGGAAAGAAATGAGCCAAGAGCAAGGGTAGAAGGTAGGTAGTAGGGAAGGAGAGGTAGAAACCAGCCCAGCCATCCAGACCAGCCCTAGTCCTCAACAGCCCAGCAGCTATTCCAAGACTTGTCCAGAGTCTTCTCTCCACCAGACTACACTTCACAATTGCTAGGGTCAACCCTGCTCAGAGGTGTGCACGAATAAGTTGGACTTTCACTGCGGGCTGTGGATCCTGGCAGCTGCCCTTTGTCTTCACGATCCTGTTGTCCCCACGCAAAAGTCAATGTCAAAGTGAACAGGTGTTGCTAATGGTACTAGGGATTAGGAGAGTCAGGAACAACTTCAACGCTGAAATAATAACATTTTAATTGGAAATCTACTGTGAAGAGACTAACCTATGTAGATATATGCAAATCCTATGCAAATACACATGTGGTCTTTCTAACTATTGTCAGAACCTCGATCTGACCCATGGGAATTCTTAACAGTAGATGCTAGCTTTCAGCAGGGGCTCAGGGCTGTTGATGAACAATTTTAGGGTTTACCTATGTTTAAACCATAATTAAGAAATATATTGATGGCAACCTGAGCTTAATTAGCTTAATTGAATGTTGGAATTGATTGGGTCTGGAGAGAGCCCTTTTTCTGAAGCTAAGCCTTAGGGAGTTTGCAGGGGGTGGAAGGAAAACTGAACTTGAAAGCACCTAGCAAAAATGAAAAGGAATGGGCGAGGAGCCACTGGGAGCATTATTAAAGGGAAAAGATTCTTATCAGAAAGTTGAAAGAGGAATGCTTACATTTCAAGTCACGCATAGCCATTCTAGGTCAGACCACTCAGTCAAATGGAAAAAAAAATGATGCTAGGAAGGAAGAGTTCTGTGGGAGACACAGAAAGAGCGCCAGGCATCCTTGTGTGGGAGTGTATCATACTGAATACACAGACTGATGGGGCCCAGGCCAGGCCACTTGGTTCCATACAAAACACCTGGGGAGAGGACAATGTATCTAATGGTTAAAAACAAAGGATTTCAGCTATGATGCATCTGTCTTCTTTATTTTAAGAACTAATTTTGTAAGCCATCAAATTGTATTTTATAATAAATGATTTAATTTTCTTATTTCAAAACACCTGTATTATCTGGAGTTAGGTGGTCTTGAGCTTCAACCCTAGCTCTGCCCCTTTGTACACTGGGACCTTCATATCCCAGAGTTTCAGTTCCTGTAACCAGATTTGATAGTACAGACCCAGTGCAATGTGGTGGTAGGAAGGTGCTATACCACTGAGGCACTGATCAGTCCCTGCCTCACATTCCTGTGAGGTCCTGTGCTTTATAAGTGGTTGCGGTAGGGGTGCAAACAGATGGCTGGTTCTATTATATGTTTCTGCCTTAATACCCTTGCCCTCTGCCCTGGTTCTCCCCTTCTCTTTAGAGCAGCTCTCTGAGTTATGTGTCCAATGAAGTAGTCTGCCACGCTTGTGTGCCTCCACCTCATCAACAGGGACCTTCTAGCTACACCCAGCATCAGTGTTGCTATCTGTATGTCACCATCCATGCTCATTTCTTCTGTAAAATCTCCCTCTTCCCCCCTAATGATGATGAAATAGAGCATAAATTAAAATATAAAACATGAATGATTAGTTTCCATTTTGTTTTTATAATTATGTACATATGCATACATACACATCTCTATACTCTGAGGAAATAAGTTATTAGAAGGAAAAAAGCCAAAATGTTACCAGATGTGAATTCTTGGCATTGTTGAGATTTTCCGAAAGTGTCCACAAAGGATATATTATTTTTAATTGAGAAAAATCAATGTTAAAAACGTGATTTAAAAAAAAAGACTGTATTTACTTATGAAGTCAATGAATCTGGGTCTCAACCCTGCTCCTTACAGCCTGTGTCCTGCCCTTGTGAAGGCACTCTCAGGGGCATGCTCCTCCAGGACTGGTGTCAGAGGGAAAGTGCGTTGCTCTGACTGTCTCTGTCATCCTCTCTCAAGTTTTAGCTGCACAAGAAGCAAGCTTATTTTCAGGAGAACGGCAACTCAAATTTACCATATTGTAGGAACAGAAGCCCTTCTTGTAGAAGATCCAGATTCCCTCGAGGTAACATCTGACTTTCTAGGAATATCTGCAGGAATAACCTCCAGACTTGATCTGGCCTTTCTTCCTTCAAGTGTGAGGATTACATCTTGGAGTGGACCTCCTGGAATTTCCAATTTGTGTTAAGAGTCTAACTTCATGGGCACCTCCTTTCACAAAACTGAATCATGTAGCTGCCCCCAGCCATCCCCATACACACAAACACACCCTTCAGTCCCACCTTGTCCATAATGACCATATACAGCTTCAGATCCAGTTCAGTTCAGTTCAGTTGCTCAGTCATGTCCAACTCTTTGTGACTTCATGAATCACAGCACGCCAGGCCTCCCTGTCCATCACCAACTCCCGGAGTTCACTCAGACTCACATCCAGTGAGTCAGTAATGCCATCCAGCCATCTCATCCTCTGTCGTCCCCTTCTCCTCCTGCCCCCAATCCCTCCCAGCATCAGGGTCTTTTCCAATGAGTCAACTCTTTGCATGAGGTGGCCAAAGTACTGGAGTTTCAGTTTTAGCATCATTCCTTCCAAAGAAGTCCCAGGGCTGATCTCCTTCAGAATGGACTGGTTGGATCTCCTTGCAGTCCAAGGGACTCTCAAGAGTCTTCTCCAACACCACGGTTCAAAAGCATCAATTCTTCGGCGCTCAGCCTTCTTCACAGTCCAACTCTCACATCCATACATGACCACAGGAAAAACCATAGCCTTGACTAGACGGACCTTAGTCGGCAAAGCAATATCTCTGTGAGCAAGGCCTTAACCATGATCTGGGAGAATTGTGAACCAACTGAGATGGTTCCATCAACCTTAGATTATTTTGAAGCTAGTCTGCCCTAGGCATTCCTGATCACTCTTGCACTGTTGCTTGTGTTTGAAGGGTTGCTTTGGGTAATTCATGTGATGTAGTCACCCCTTCTGTCTGGCCTAGACCTCTGAGCACCTCCAGCCCTGTCCCCACTGTTATGAGGCTATAACTCAGTAGGAACAAGTGATCTGTCAGTATGACCATCTCGTTGTTTCCTTTGAATTACTGGTAAGAGGCATTGTATTCATATATTTATCCTCAGTGGTTCAGATGGTGAAGAGTCCGCATGCAGTGCTGGAGACCTGGATTTGATCCCTGGATTGGAAGGATCCCGTGGAGAAGGCAATGGCTACCCACTCCAGTATTCTTGCCTGGAGAATTCCATGGGCAGGAGTCAGGTGGGCTGCAGTCCATGGGATCGCAAAGAGTTGACACAGCTGAGTGACTAACACTTTCACTTTTATCTATCCTTGTATTCGAGGAAAAAGTCATACTTGGTCATGATAAGTCTTTAACAAGTGGGTGAAATATTAATATATTTGAAAATGATTGTGGAATTTTGGGGTCATGTTCCTGTGATTTACCTACATGGTGTTGTGTGTGTGTGTTCATGTGTGTGTGTGTGTGTGTGTGTGTGTATACACATGTACATACACACAAGTTCTATCTTGGTCAGGCTTTTGGTGTTATATTGTTTTGATTTACTACATTATATCACTATGTCAGATTATCTAGACTATACTTTCCATCCATTCCTATTTTGTTGAGGGTTTCTTTATATCCTGGCATACAGTTATCTTGGATGATCAATGTCCTAGTTTGCTTTAAAATGACATGCATTCTTTCTTTGATATTAACATAATAACCAGAAGGGCAGACTCTGGGCATACCTGCTTCAGCTTAGAACTAGGCTTGACTGCTATGACAATGCAGTTGTGTTATAATCTTGGGTGAATTAGTTAAGCTCCTTGTGCTTCAGTTGTCTTTAATACAGGGATAATTATTTTCTAATTCACAGCATTATTGTGAAGATTAAATGAGATAATAGTCTATGTAGATACTTAGAACAGCATCTAGAATGTTTTAAGTACTCAAGTTAATTCTTAGAGATGGATCATAACAATAAAAATGGTATTCTAGTTTTGTCTTTCTTGTTGTTAAAGTCAGTTTCAAGAAGGTTATTTCTATCACTGTCTCTTTATATTTCTAAGAATTTTTGCTTTATATATTTTGCCATCATGTATCAGCACACTTCTTATTGCTTTATTGTCAAATGAGCTGTTTATCTATATAAAATAACCTTCTTTGTCTCATAAAATGCTTTTTGCTCTGAATTCTACTTTGAAATGTTGCCAGTTGCTGCTCTCTTTTTTGTTTGCTTTCTATGCTTGATAAACATTGCCCAGCTTTCCCCCCTTCTCTTTCTTGTTTTTGTTTTACTGGTCTTACAGCATATGGCTGAATTTTGCTTTTAACCCAATCTGAAAGACTTTAGCTTTTATTAGGGGAGACTTAAACCATTTATATTTACTGTCATAACTGATAGGTTTGGTCTTATTCCTGTCTTTTTGTTTTATGCTTTCTCTTCTTTATACTTTCTTGGGGCTTCCTTGTTTACTGTCTTTTTTTTCTATGGGCTATCTCATCTTCCTACTTTTTTTTTGCCTTTTAGTAATTTAAAAGCTGAATATCTGTTTTTGGCCAGTCCTAGGTGAAGCTAAAAAAGTGATCCCTGAGCTCCAGCAGTGACAGAAGTGTAATGGTAGGTGAGCAGCCAGGCCACTGAACGTGGAAGTCAATAAAATCGTACCTAAACCTCAGAGGAATAGTGATGGCCACTCACTGAGCACCTTATCGCAGCTGTGAAGCCCGGGCTTCTTCAATCTGTGTCACATTCTTGTGCCTCACACTCGGGTTCTAGCCTACCTATCTGGCCTGATCTCCTGCTCGCCTTAGATAAGTATTCTGTGCTTCAGACGTATCTCAGCTAAACACCCTCCAAACCAGACAGATTTTTAAACATCTCCACGCTTTGGTTCAGGCTGCTTCCTTTTTGCCTGAAAACACCCTTCAAGACCTGATGCAATGCTGTGTGTGTGTGTGTTTCCTTCTCATTCTCCTGCCCCATTCTACTATAATCCAATTAGGTAGCAGAATTCATGGGACCAACCTACCTGGATTTGAGGTTAAGCTCCATTCCTTGTAGCTCTGAATGCCATGAATATAATTTTTTACTTAAAGCCAAAGTTCTCTCATTTGTAGAATAGGGATGCTGACATTATGTCTCCCTTAGAGTAAGACTGAATGAGATGAGAGAACCATGGGAAGAGCTTAGCAGAGTACCTGACACAGAGTAGGCATTCTATGTATTTGAAATGAACAAGAAATAAACAAGGGGGAGAGGAAGGTTTGATTTTTAAATATGCATGATGTACTTTTAAAAATCAAGGTATACAATATCTAGGCTGGCTTTAGAAAGGACAAAGCTTGTGTGTGTGACGACCACTACTGGTTCATTTTAAATGAGGCTGCCCCGGCTCCACTCCATCTCTGGGCAGAGTGGCAGGTATGCAGTCCACAAAGCATTTCACGTGCAGATACCATCTTCATTTATATTGTCTGCCTTGCAAAGGCCCACAGGCCTAGGGAAAATTTATTAAAGTGGAGTCTATTTATTCAATTTATTAAACAGGAATATTTGAAGGGTTTTCATTTAGAAGAGCAAGTTGATTTATTCTGTTTGGCTCCAGAAGGCAGGTCTAAGTCCAATGGGTAGAAGTTAAAGGACGGATTTTACCTCATCCTAAGATAAAACAAAAGGTTTGTTGAAAGAGGGTCTGTTTGTTCATTCATTCACTCAGTCTGTTCATTACATGGGAGCCCGAGAAGAGAAAACTGTCTTTGCTCTGGCTCTTGCTCTGTCTGGGACACTGTGGTTGGCTTCCTTACATTCTTTAACATCTTGGAATTTTCTTAACTGTGTAAAGTGAAAGTGAAAGTTGCTCATTCATATCTGAATCTTTGTGACCCCATAGACTATACAGTCCATGGAATTTTCCAAGCCAGAATACTGGAGTGGGTAGATTTTCCCTTCTCCGGAGTAGCTGTGTAAGGAGGCATATTATTCCATTATATAGATAGCAAAAACTGAGGCTCAAAAGGTAGTAACTTGCCCAAGATGAACAACATCCAGCCTATCACTGAGCCTGGCTTAAACTACAATCTCTCTGTTCTCTTCAGAACTTATTCTCTTTCCACTTGATTGTGCTGTCGGCCAAAACAGATAGAAGATCAGATCGGCATGACCAACAGAAACTGGAAACAAGACTGAAAAATCCATCAGCCCTCTTTTCCCACATTGTTCTTTCTCTTTTCCCTTCCTCCTGTCAACCCACCCATCTCTGCCAACCCCCAAACCAGTGCCAGTGAGCTGCACAAAATTAGACACTCCACAGTTCCAACCATCAGGCTGTGAATGTTGCCAAGACCACTTTTCAAAGTATTCCTGGCTGGGTGCAGCAGCTGCAGGTGAGGATCTAAAGCAGAGCAGGAAAGGGGAAGAAATACCCCAGCCTCTTTTCCTTCCTGCCCTTGACCTCCCCGCAGAGCTTCCCGTTGGCAGAACCCAGGTAAGGGCCTCAAGTCAAAGGAGCCCCCATGAAGCTGTCCACACGCATCAGAATCCTGGGTCACCCCTCACTGACCTGAAGAAGGGATGGGGCTGGTACCCAATAGAAATAACCAGCTCATGAGGGGAGACTGGTGAGTGATATAGCGGGCTGAATTGAGGAGAAAACCCACTCTGCTTCTCTGGGTCCAACTTTCAGAAAGGAAGGGATTTAGAGAATTCGGTAATTAATTCTCAAGGCGGCCACCTTTCCCACTGCAGACCCTACCAGATACCATGCTGGTTTCAGTGTGTCTGAGTCTCTTGCAGGATTATTCCTGGATGTTAGGATTCATTCATTCACCAGAGATATGCCATCCTTTATTCTAAATGTTGATAAAAAGATGAGAAAGGGCTTCTCAGGTAACCCAGTGGTAAAGAATCCTCCTGCCATTGCAGGAGACATGGCAGATGTGGGTCCAATCCTTAGATCAGGAAGATTCCCTGAGGTAGGAAATGGCAACCCACTCCAGTATTCTTGCCTGGATAATCACCTGGATAGAGGAGCCTGGCAACTACAGTCCATGGAGTCACAAAGACTTAGACATGACTGAACAACTAGGCGTGCATTTTCAAAGATGAGAAAAGGAGGACTCCTGTATTTCAGCATGTCACAGGACACTAAGGGAAACAGAGCTGGGAATCAATTATTTCAGGGTTTTAGATGTAGGATGAAAGTCTGAATGCTGGTCTCTGGAGTCACAGGTAGAGTGAGTAAGCCTCCCTGAGAGAATTTAGAAAAGTGATGCTTGGGTCTTAGAGGATGAACTGGAGTTTTAGAGGGCAGGATGGAGCAGGACCGTCTCTAGAAGGTGGCAGGGCAAATGCCATGTTGTTGTGTAAGATTGCCATGTGGTGAGACGTGTTCAGAGAATAGCTAAGGAGTAATTGTGTCTGGAGCAATGGACACAGATTGTATGCTGGGTCGTGGGGCTAGAGGGCTTTCTGGGAGGTCAAGCCTGGTCAAATGCTTGCTTCTTCTAATACTGCAAGCCAGGAAGAAATGTGCCCCAAAAGGCAGGCACTGCTGGTTCTGCCTGTTGTCTCTCACAGACTTCTGAAAGAAAGCCAAAGGGAATTGTGTCCCAGGGCCCAGATTGTTCACCTGTGGAGATGAAAGAGCTTAAAAATACACAGAGGAGACTCTTAAGTGAACTAACCACAAAGCCAAGTTCCTTTAATTTTGCTGATCTTTCTTCAAAGCTTTCTGTTTGCCAACTCTTTCTGGAAAATACCAATATAGGATATGCCCCTTTCCTTAGGTAATTTCTAAATTGGTTTTGGAAGACTTCTGGGAGAGAAAGATTTTGCACTGATAACCTAAAAATTATAAAAGGAAGGAAACCTACTATTTTTTGAGTCTCTGCTCTGTGACAAATAATGCACTAGGTGATTTTGATATTTTATAAAAGTTTCATGGTAATCCTATGCGGTAGGTATTATTAGCCCTATTTGCAGATAGGAAATTGCAAAGTGACTTGTCAAGATCACTCAGATAGATAAGAAAGAAAGAAAGTCGCTCAGTCGTGTCCGACTTTTGCCACCCCATAGACTGTAGCCCACCAGGCTCCTCTGTCCATGGAATTCTCCAGGCAAGAATACTGGAGTGCGTTGCCATTTCCTTCTCCAGGGGATCTGACCCAGGGATCGAACCTGGGTCTCCCGCATCACGGGCAGACGCTTTAACCTCTGAGCCATCAGGGAAGCCAGATAGATAATAACCAATGCTGAATTCAGACTTGACATGAATCCAAAGCCTGTATTCTTGCCATTGTGCTCTGTTTGGCCACTAAAGGACAGGGCAGGCTGCATGCAGCCAGGGGTAGAAGGATTAGGGTGGAAAAAGACTTTTCTTCTGTAAAGAGATACTGTCTACCTAGCAGGGCTTTGGGAGGACTTCATGAAATATGTGAAGTACCTCTTGTTTCATACTTCTTCACCTTTGTATATGTTGATCTCACAGCCTGGAATATCCTTTTCTCCTGTCCCCTCAGCTCTGTATGGCTCTCTTTAACTTTTTTAAAAAATATTTATTTATTTGGCTATGCTGGGTCTTCTTTGCTGTGTTCAGATTTTCTCTAGTTGTGGCAAATGGAGGCTGACTCTCTAGTTGTGGAGCACAGGCTTCTCTTTGCAGTGGCCTCTCTTCCTGTGGAGCATGGGCTCTAGGGTGCGTGGGCGCAGTGTTTGTAGCACACAGGCTTAGTTGCCCTGAAGCACGTCCAATCTTCCCAGACCAGGGATCGAACCCATGTGCCCTGTGTTGGCAGGTGGATTCTTCAGCACTGGACCACCGGGGAAGCCTGTATTCCCTTCGTCTTTCTAAACTTGCCTTAGATAATCCTTCCACTAGGGAAGCCTGACACTCATCACATAGTACTGGATGCACCTTAGTTGTTTGTTTGCCTCTCTCACCCCGTGCTGAGCCCCTGTCTTGCTCTTCCACGTGGCTTCAGGACCATTTGCAAAGTGCTCCCTACTGAATGAAGAAAGGGCTATCTGAGAGAGCCCACAGTATAACAAGGGCTCCATAGATATTAGTTTCTCTTTTTTCCTCCCTCCTTTTTCTGGAGGCAGCAGACATTTTTAAAATAAAGACTGGCAGGCAAACAGGAAAACAATAATTTGATTTGAAATGAGCATCTTACAGGAAGCTTGGGCATAAGGGCAGCCTCCCTCTTTGAAGGAGGGGCGCCCTGGGATGCTGTGCTTTTTCTTGGCTGACTCTACCCGACAGGTCTCAGGTCTCCTTAACCTCACATGGAGAGGCTGGGCCCCTGTGGCTCCTGATGGCCACCTCTTACCTGGTAAGATGTGGCGGCTCTTCCCCTTATGGGGCAGGGGCAGGGTTAGCTGATGGATTGACAAGAGCACGGTGGCATACAAAGTAACAGTAAAACAGAATGATAATGCATTTCCTAATGGCCTCCTTCACAGCTGTGTACACCGATTTAATCTTTGCAAAGCACTCTATTGTTTATGAGGCCTTTGGGTACAATTTTATGCCTGACTGAAGAGGTTGCTAATAGCTGCCATATTTGTGTTTAAGGACCTGCAAAGGATTAAACGAAGTATTTTAAAGCAATGAGCCATACTAAACTAATAATATATTGCAAATAATAAATGTTTTTAGCTAATAATTGACTACAAATCTCATGAACTTTAAATGACAAAAATACTAATTACAAATGTCGTTGTTCCGTGTATCCTTCCATGGGGATAAAGGTCAGAGAAGGGTAGGGGCCCTGGGACACTTCAGGTCACTGGGGAGGGTGCCCTGGATGCTGATCTCCTCCCCTAGTGTCATGGCTGAGAGCTGTCAAGGTCACTTAGTGAAATGCTGGGTTTCATTTCCATCTTGTGGGGAATGCGTGAGCAGGAACTGGGGCCTAAGCCACCCACTTAAGTTGGTGGGATTTTTTTTTTAACATTCATTTTCTAGTCTTAAGGTTTCCAGTGCTTGGTTTGCATTTAGGAGAATTGCAAACACATCCCCCAGAGGATCTTGGAAACAGGCTGGTTCTTAAGAAAAGGAGTTCATGTTTTGTTAAGCTTCTACAGTGAGCCACATTATCTTTTTTCTTTTTTTTTTTTTAATGAGAAACCTGATACACAGAGAGATGAAGTATTCTGCCTGAGGTGTCATAGTTGGTAAGCAGCAGAGACATAGAGCCAAGTGCAGAACTCCAAAGCCCACACTCTTTTCCTGAAAATGTTATTACATTGCTTTCTTGCTCCTGAGTCCTTGTGGAGCATGAAGGGAGAGTCACTTCCTTTGAAATAATATATTTCTGTACTTTCTATATCTTTCAATCATACCAGCTTTTTTGCAAAGGGGAAATATATAACTATGATCTAAATTTTAGATATTTTTAAAAACTCAAGATGAAAATTAAAATCACCCATAATTTTGGCATCTACATGAATCACTGTCAACTTGCTATTTGCATTTTCTCCAGGAATTCTATATTGTGTAAATGTAACACAATATTGAGATTGTATTTTATGACGCTTTGGTATCCTAATCTCTTAAAAATAGTGTCATTTGATGTCATTGACGTTCCCTGAGAAATAACTTTTCATAATTGCGTAATAGTTCATGGTATATAGTCCCTATTGATTGGCACTTAAGCTGTTTCCCACTTTTTCCTTACAATTAAAAATTCAATAAATATTGAGTCTAACACTGTGTGTGGCATATGATAGACATTCCATGTATTTTATGAATGAGCAAATCAATCTTTGCATGTATTTTTGACCATTTCTTTTGAACAAATTTCCAAAAGTCAAAGGTACAGATCAAATTATGTATATATTGCCAGACTATTTATATATATTCCTAAATTGCTTTCTAAAGGGGCAATATCAGTTTCAAAATAGGCATTCATAAATTCCAGAACCTGTTTTTTAAAAGCTAACTTAGTTACTAATATGTTTATACTTATCTCCCTTACTGTCATAAATTGAATAGAATACAGTTAAAAGACTCATTCCTGAGACATTCCCTATTAAGAGAGACAAATTATATATATATATATATGGGGGGGGGTGCTTCCCTAGTGACTCAGCAGTAGAATATTCACCTGCAATGCAGGGGACCAGGTTGGATCCCTGGGTTGGGAAAGTCTCCTGGAGCAGTGCATGGCAACCCTATATTCTAACAAGAATCTCCAGTATTTTTGCCTGGAGAACCCCATGGCCACGGGAGCCTGGTAGACTCCAGTCCATAGGGTTGCAAAGAGTCGGAGGCAACTGAAGCGACTTAGCACACACGCACGCATGTGTATGTGTGTGTATATAGTTAACACTTATTTAGAACTTACCATATACCATGAACTATTCTAAGCACTTAACATATGTTTGTTATGGTCCAGTAGAGTTGGACTATAAAGAAAGCTGAACATCGAAGAATTGATGTTTTTGAACTGTGGTGTTAGAAAAGACTCTTGAGAGTCCCTTGGACAGCAAGGAGATCAAACCAGTCAATCCTAAAGGAAATCAACCCTGAATATTCATTGAAAGGACTGATGCTGAAGCTGAAGCTCCAATACTTTGGCCACCTGATGTGAAGAACTGACTCACTGGAAAAGACCCTGATGCTGGAAAAGACTGAAGGCAGGAATAAATGACATGACAGAGGATGTGATGGTTGGATGGCATCACTGACTTGATGGATATGAATTTGAGCAAGCTCTGCAAGTTGGTGATGGACAGGGAAGCCTAGCATGCTGCAGTCCATGGGGTCACAAAGAGTCAGACACAACTGAGTGGCTGAACTGAATTGAATTGAACATATATTTGTGCCTTTAATCTCTTGATAGTTCCATGAGGCGGATAATAAAACTCTGAGATGTTTATTAAGTTACCTAGGGTCAGAGAGCCATCTTATGATGGGGTCCGCACTCTATTTCACACTCAGTGGTTATAGGTATGAATAAGACAATCAAATGAAGAGTTAATTATGATCTGGTGTGGTGAATATTGTGATAGAAGAATATGAACAAATCAGAAGAACACAGAGGACTGTGAAAGGTTCAAGGAAAGATTTGAAGAGAATTTTAAAGGATAAATGGGAGTTTGCCAGGAAAACAAAATGTGAATGCACAACAGGCGAAAACAACAGCAATATCAAACATAAAGTATAGAAAGCAGCTGATAGAGCATGGGAGACAGGAGGAGGGATAGGGAGAAAGCAGCCTAGGACGTTTGTCTATATAAGTAATAAAGGAAGGGAATAAGAGTTAATATTCTAGACTTGAGAGTTACAAGGCCTTGATTCCAACCCAGCTCTTGGAATTGTTTGACCTTGTGATGCTTAATTTGGCAGAATATGTACAGGCTTAGCCGAGTGCCTGACAGAGCAGCACCAGTGTTGTTTGGTGGTGTTGGCAGTGGATATGATCTAATGTGGGGTGAGGGAGATATTTTAGGATAGGAATCCCTGAAATCCCACCATCTGGACATCCACCCACTCTGCAGACATTTAAGTTCAGGTCTGACTTGGAACAAAGAATAACCATGTTTCAGGCCAAAGGACCACAGCCTGGAAGTTACCTTGGACAGATCAAACAGGATGATGTAAGGACTGGAGGGTGTGGCGTAAGCGTGGAGAGGTGAGTATACAGGATATGTTCCATCTATCAAAAAAAAAGGGGGATCTAGGGACACGTTAATGAATAATCAATGAAAAACACCTGGCCCCATGTCCACACTAGCCCACAGTGAATGGTGAGAATGGAAATGGCACAATCAGATTTCTGTCTTTTCAAAGATAAATGAGTAATGGATGGGGGGGAGTGGAATGGGGAGGGAAACGAAGGTAGGGTGGGGAAGAGAGATACCTGTTGTCAGTCTCCATCCAAGGGAAAACATTTCTAGTGTGGATGGTGGCAGTGAAAATGGATATTTGAAAAAATATTCAGGAGGTAGATTTTGTCTTTGAGATGGACTCAGTGAGATCAGTGAAAGAGAGAGAGGAACTGGGGATTACTCCTAGGTTTCGGTCTTGAGGAGCTGCGTGGATGGAGATGCATTTTCTGAGATGAGGACACCAAAGGGAGACTGTGTTTGGGGGCTGTGATGACATGTTTAGTTTGTTGAATGAGTGATGAGACTTTATGCTGTACATCAAAACCTATTTCTGGCTCTCTCTTTTAGTACAGACATGGGAAGGGTATAGGAGGAAGGTGTGAAAGGCTCTGAAATAGGCTAAAAGACAAGATCTCTGTTGGCTATTATGTGCAGCAATAACCCTTGCTGTGTTTATTGCCCATTTAATAGAGTGTACATTACAACCCACAGGGATAATCAAGAGATGGGGGTTGTCAAATGAGATGCGGAGATACCATAGGTGGGAAATTTGTTTCACTGCAAAAAGGTTCTCATTTATGAAAATGGATTCTGGATAAATCTCAGCCCTGGCCTCCCTCCACCTCTCCTTTCCTCATCCCCCAAAGAGTGAGCACAGATGCTTTTCTGCCAGAGTGCTGGAGGCAGAGAACCACTTTGAAAAGATGGATACCATAGGAGAGAGGGGGAAGGAATAAGGAGGGACTTTCCCAGGGATTGTAGAGTCAGTTATTTTATCTCAAGGGGGATGACATGCTAAGTATTGAAAGTCATCTTTGCAGCCATTTTCCTTGAAAGAGAACAGTCATGGAACCCTTCAGACCAATGATCAAAGCTTTCTTGACCCAAGATTAACTGTATTATATTTTGATGCTTTTTTCCTACTTTTCTAGCCTTGGTTTGCTCATTTGTAAAAGGGGGATCATAGTAACTTCTATGCAGAGTTGTGAAGATGAACCTTCATTAGACACCAGTTGTTAGATGCCAGAGGCAGTGGTGCTCATGTCATAAATGCTAATTCCTTCCTTTCTCCCTCTCTTTTCTTTCCCTAGTGTATAGAATCAGACTTGGCCATGAGGCAAGACTGGCCTTCCCCTGGGTTTTGAGGGGACCATGTTTAACGTGGGGAGTCCATATCTGGGATCACTGTGTATTTTATTGGATAATTATCCTGGAGCCTTGACCCAAGTGGGCAGTGTCTCTACTGGAAAAGATTCAGGGTGGCTCCTGATGGCCATCATGGGGTTTTGTTGGCTCCGGCAGTCCTCCCTGTGTGTCCTCGGGAGCTTGGCTGCTATCAGGATCTGGTGGCTGCCTGACAGTAACCTGGCTGCAGGCTTCAGGGGAAACACATCACCGCATCTGTGTTTCTCCAGCAGAACAGCAGGGCTATTAAAACAGCTCTTAGGCACAATCTATCCCTGCACTGTCCCCCTTGTTTGCACAGAGTGCAGCTGGAGACATGAGAGTATGGAGGTCCTGATGTGGTAGTGGAGCACTAGGATGGGAGTCAGGAGACTTGGCTTTGCCAACCACTGGATGACCTTGGCCACATCACTTAGACTCGGGGCCTCATTTCCTGATCTTAAATGTCCAGAGGCTTTCTTTGGTTTATAGTGACAATTGCTGCTTGGGGAATACAGGTAGCATTCAACACAGCAGGCTTCTTTGTTATGACACATAAAATTTGTTTCATCTCTCTATGACTTATCTGAACATAGGAAGGGTGATTGCACCATAAAAAATGTTTCTTAAAAATTAATTGTGATGCTGATTAGAGAGTCCTAGACATGATTTCTGAATGTAATGAGCACTCAACAAATGTCAGATGCCTTTCTACCCTTAAGTCATATTACTGCTTAATATCTGTGCTGTAGTATAGGGCTACTACTGTTTAGTCTGAGCATAGAATCTGAAATCACGTTAGCAGTCATTATGATCAAGTGTGATGTGTGTATTCCCACTCTACACCCTAGCGTGTTAATTTCTCACAGATGCTTCTGTACGTATTGATCCATTTGCCAAAGAACATACCTCCTTTACTCATTCTACAAAGTTAAGCACAAATGATTCTCCCTCGTGAAACTATGAGCCCTCTCTAAGGAGATGTGATGGCTCATTTAGTGAAAATGAACCCAGACCCTGTAAGTTTAACAAAGAACGGAGACAGTAGACTTGATAAGGAGTGCATGGATTATTCTCTCCACTCAGGACATGTATTATCCTATACTCCTCTGTCAACCAGGTGAGAGGATGGGAGTGGGCCTCAGCCCAGGAAGATGCACTTGTCGATCTTTTTGTTTCTTGTGCTTCCCTGTGAGTACTCCCTTTTTATGAATAATTAGTGTCTGGTACATAGTAGGTATAATGAGTGTAATGAATGTTTGGAGAATGAATGACATGTGTATCTAATTCCTCAATAATTTTTCATTGAGCATCTACTGTGTCAAGGAGGCAAGCAACGTGAAGTTTCTCTCCATATTATTTAGCTATGTGCATTTTATTTCCCAGATGAAGTTAATTGATTCTTAATGGGATGGTGGGAAAACAGGCAGCACAATTTATATTTCCTTAAGGCTTCGTTTTATACCTCAAACAGGCATTCCTTACCTCAGTGTGATATTGTAGACAATACTGTGTGAATTTATTGCAATCTGAAATCACTGTATCACAATTACAGTGCTTATTATTATGTTTGCAGTTGTTTAATGCTACTTTATATTTCCACATTTTGTATTCTAATGCATTAGACTGCAGAAGAGTCCAATTCATCTTCTTCTGCTTGGGATTTTAAATAGGTTAATAGTATGCAAATACAAGGCACATTTTTGCATTCTGTTACAAATATCGTACACAGATATTGCTATGCTGTTCGGGCAAAATGTAATGAAATGTAATTTAATATGATACTTTCAAGCACATTAGATTGTTGCTGAGGGCTTTGTGGCCGTGGTCCTAAACTGTGTTAAACCGTAGCTCAAGCAAGTCTGAGCAAAATGAGTTTCCTTCCTCATTTTACTGCCCTTTCTGAGTTCAATGACTTTTTGTTGCCCATGTTGAATGATGTTTGGAGTTTCCTGTGGTTAGGCTAGGCTAGAAATGAGTTTGAAAATATTCATCCCTCCTTGTGAGAATATATTGCTGTTTCTACTTTCAGTCAGCTTCTCAATTCACCAGCCATTCTATTTATTTATTAATTCACCAAACTCACTCACTCATTCATTTATTTATTCAACTCTACATCTTGCTCTGTGCTCCCAGCATTAATCTTCTGTTTCTCCACCCTCTTCCCCAAGATGGAATATGTGTGGTCCTGGGCAAGGCTGCCTGACTAGAGTGTAAGGCAATGCCTAGCTCTTAGAAGAGCTGCATACCAGAGAAAAGGAAGGATGGATGTAAGTTTTCTTTTTTTATATTGTGAAGATTTCTTCAAGGATGAAATTAAATAAAGCTGTTAATTATGTGATGCCTTGAGAGACATGCCACACTCAGTGTTCGCAGGGAAAACGTGTAAATGAACCCATTTCCAAATTTATAACATATGGACTAAATACCTTGGTTTCTTTCCAGATTTGAATAATTTGACATTAGCACCTAGAAGAGTAGGTGTACATGCTCAGTTACTTCTGTCATGTCTGACTCTTTGCGATCCTGTTGACTGTAGCCCGCCATGCTCCTCTGTCCATGGGGATTCTCCAGGCAAGAATACTGGAGTGGGTTGCCATTTCCTCCTCCAGGGCATCTTCCCCGCCCAGGACTCAAACCTGAGTCTCTTATGTCTCCTGCTTTGGCAAGTGGATTCTTTACCACTAGCGCCACCTGGGAAGCCCAGGGAGAATGACTAGTATATAACAATGATTTAATTTTACCTCTTTTCTAAACAAAGATAGTAGAATTTACAAGCCATAATAAGAAAGACTAGAAACGATCAGGTAAGCCCACGAGGGTTAGATTTATAAAATTCTGACTTTTGCATATCTTGGGAGCGGACTGAGCCCGCTCTTCTTTTGTCCCAGACACTACTGCTTAGCAAGTCTTCTCTGGCTCGCTTTGTTCCCTCTGCGCTCTGTTCTAAAGAGCTTCCATCCTCCTTCCCACCTGACCTCTCATAAGATGTGTCATATATGGTCAGGTACGTTATGTCAGTATTCACAGGAGAAGGAAAAGAAGGGAGTCTTTGCAGCTCTTCATCCCTCTCAAGCCCACAGCAGCCCCCTTAGGCCAGTTTTGGATGGACCCCAGTCCATCTCTAGCCCCTGTCCTATACCTCTCCTTCTCCTTCCTGAATGTCCAGGCATCTGAGCTCAGTTCCCTTTGAAATACAGACTAATCGACTCCAGTCCTTTGAATAACCGAGTACTTGGAAGAGAGTAAATAGAAAGTCTGAGCTACCTGGACTCCCTCTCTCTTTTCCCTCTTGGCCCCTCCACAAATTGAATCCTCTCCATTGACTGCACATCTGCATTTCAGCAGGCAGGCTGCAATTATTCAATGACAGCAGTCCCCAATTTCCACTGTGAAAGAGCCGGGGCTGGCTGAGATGACCCAGGCGTGACTGTCCTCTGTCAGCAGTGCTGGAGGGAAGTATCTGGCTTAAAATCACACGGCAGTGGAGAGCACCGTTGTCTGCCATTCTCGTAAGTCACTCAAAATGCTAGGATAAGATTGCCCCAAGAAGGGCTTACAGAACATTCCTGAAGATCCCTTTTTCCTGACCCGGTTATCCGTGATGCCCAATAAGGTCCTACATTTTATTGTCCTACATTTTAAAACTTGGAAGGGAGATAAGAGGTATCCCCACAAATCCTACTCCTCTGTTCCCCATCTGCCCCTCACCTAGGTAAGTGGACTTGTTGTTCAGGCTGAAATATCATTCTCTCAGGGAGATCTTCTATGATACCTGAATCTAAGTCAGACAGGCCTGCCTTGGTCTTCTATTTTTTCAACTCTTATTTTTTTATTCCTAAATGTTTTCCAGCTAACAAATTAACTTTTCTTATTGTGGTAAAGTCACATAATGTAAAGCATGCTATATTAGCCATATTTACCTCTGCCGTTCAATGGCACTAATACATTCATGTTGTGCAACTCTCACTATTATCCATCTCTAGGATTGTTCACCTTCCTAAACTGAAACTTTGTCCCCATTAAACATTTCCTACCCCACCCCACCCCAGCATCTACTAGTGTACTTTCAGACTCTATGAATTTGACTCTTCTTTTTTTAGTTAATGAATTTTAATTGGAGGATAATTACTTGACAATATTGTGGTGGTTTTGCCATATGTCAACATGAATCGGCCACAGGTGCACATGTGTCCCCCCATCCTGAATCCCCCTCCCATCTCCCTCCCAAACCCATCCCTCTGGGTTGTCCCAGAGCACTGGCTGTGAGCGCCGTTTCATGCTCAAACTTGCACTGGTCATCTATTTTATGTATGGTAATATACATGTTCCTGGAGAGTATGCTTGCCTGGAGAACCCCATGGACAGAGGAGCCTGTAAGGCCTCAGTTCATGGGGTCGCAAGAGTCGGACACGACTCAGCGACTAAACCACCACCACCACTGCCACCACCAATATACATGTTGCAGTGCTATTCTCTCAAATCCTCCCACCCTCGCCTTCTCCCACAGAGTCCAAAAATCTGTTCTTTACATCTGTGTCTCCTCTGCTGCATTGCATGTAGGATCATCGTTACCATCTTTCTAAATTCCACATACATGCATTAATATACAGTACTGGTGTTTTGAATTTGACTATTCTAGTTATCGTGCGTAAATGGAATAAAACAGAATTTGTTTGCATCTAATGTATATAGGAATGCATTTTTAAGGTTAACTTAATATATGTTCTATAAACAGGTTGCACCTTTTCCCCCTTATGCTATGCAGTAGGTTCCCATAGACTTGTCCAGTTCTTTGTACTTTCCCTTGGTATCTCAGATCACAAAATTATTTTATATATGTACACACACTCACACACACATATCCAGTGTGTTTATGTATGTCCATGTGTATGTTTTTCCTATTGCTATTATGTGTTTGTCCTATTGTGTGATTAAAGTGTATCTTCTCCACTACAATGTGAATCTTATTCTCTGGCCCAGAGTAAGTTCTTGATGAGTGTTTCTTGAATGAATAGTTGGACAAAGTAAAGAAATATGGTCAAAATAAAAATAATAAAAGAAAGTGGCTAAAATATGTGAACTTCAAGGCATAAGATAAATAAGTTCTGGGGCTATAATGTATAACATGATGATAGTAATTAAGAATATAGTATCATATATTTGAAAGTTGGAAAGAGAATAAATCTGAAGTTTTTATCACAAGAAAAAAAATTGTGTCTAGGTGAAATGATCAATGTTAACAAAACTTATCATAGGAATAGTTTTGTTTTATATATATATATGTGTGTGTGTGTGTGTATGTTGTGTATATATGTATCAGTTTAGTTCAGTCGCTCAGTTGTGTCTGACTTTGCAACCCCATGGATTGCAGCACGCCAGGCTTCCCTGTCCATCACCAACTCCCAGAGTTTGTTCAAACTCATGTCCATAGAGTCAGTGATGCCATCCAACCATCTTATCCTCTGTCATCCCCTTCTCCTCCTGCCTTCAATCTTCCCCAGCATCAGGGTTTTTCCAGTGATTCAGTTCTTCACATCAGGTGGCCAAAGTATTGGAGTTTCAGCTTCAGCATCAGTCCTTCCAATGAATATTCAGGACTGATATGTATATATATACTGATATGTGTATATATATTATATCAAAGCATCATGCTGTATACCTAGAACTAATATAGTGTTGTATGTCATTTATTGCACAAAGAAATGGCAACCCACTCCAGTATTCTTGCCTGGAAAACGCCATGGACAGAGGAGCCTGGCAGGCTACAGTCCATGGGGTTGCAAACAGTCAGACATGACTAAGCAACTGAGCATATCAGTTATATCTTAATTAAACATGAAAGAAAAAATTAGGAGTATAAAAAATATATCTACTAACTGGTTAATTGGAGGAATTTATTTCATAGCCTATGAGTGAGGAATTGTTTTAGGGGTATGCACACATTCATTAATTCACTAGGAGAACTCACAAGACTCCACATATGGTCCTACATATAGCTAAGGCTTCTTATAGAGGCACAACAAGGATACACAGCTGGACCAATAAGGGAAAAACTTAATGGACTCTGAGAGGATCTGTGTTCAGTCTTCCTAACTTCTCTCCCTCCCATGAGGAGTTACATAGAATGCATTCTACCCAAGCACTGAAAATGCAGCAATGTTTGTTAAGATGTTTCTGGTTCAAGGAGGCTTATTTGAGATTTAGTTCTCAAGGGCTTTACTGGGGAGCTGGTCACATATGCACTCTCTGCCTAACAACTACAAAATTCCAGTCTCCAAAGGAAGAAAGCAGATATTGAGAATAAACCAAATTATTTGCATTCACGTCTAGGTATAGTGGACCAATCTTAACATGTAAGCACCATTTTCAGAGCCAAGTTCTCAGTCATCAGTCAGGGACTAATGTTGCAAGCATATCCTTTAAAGACAGCAGCCTCAGGCCTGCATGTTAATTCTTTACTGCACAGAGGACTAAATCTTTTTTTTTTTCCTCCCAAATGTGTGGGGAGATATACATACTCAGATCCATGAGCACACATGAGTCAATACCTAAGCAAGGCAAACTATTACAGTTAGTGAAGCAGCGAAGAGGGTCAAGTTTGGCATCCAGCTGCCTGGGTTTAAATGCTGGCTATACTTACTCTGTTGCTTTGGACATGTTTCTTTTTCTATCTGTGTCTTTCAGTCATGTGTAAAGATGGGGAAAGTAATATACCTATCTTATAGTATTGCTGCCAAGACCAATGAGATCCAGCAGTCATTCAACAGCACTTGAAGGGGAGTAAGTACATGTTAACTGATGGCTGCTGTCATCATTATCGGGACTATTATTATTCAGAGGTTGCCCAGTGTTTCATGGTGACTCCTAGTGCATGTGAGCTGAGGGACTGTAAGATTCTGCAAGTGATAAAGCACCTGGTTTCTAATATTGTCTCCACCAGTCACTTACAGTATTAACAACGGGCATGTTAGTTCCTCTCCCTCATCTTGGTTTCCTCATCTTCACAACTTAGATTCTGGTCTTTGTCTGTCCAGTTCCCACAGCAGAGAAGGAGAGAGTGTAGAGAAAGCATTGTGGGACAGCATTTGACTTGGAGAGTTAGATAGATTTGGGCATCTCTCTCTGCATCTCAGCCTCCCCACCTGTAAAGTGAGGATATCAACCAAGTATCATCCTTCTAAAATGCAGGCTGTTGATATCAGTGGCATCACAGTTCTGCCCACATAAGATAAAAGAGTGTAAGCATCTTCTGTATTTATCCATGTAAGGGACTGTATTATTATCAGACAGAGCAACTGGGGCTATAGTATTACTACTTGTACTGGAAATAAATCTTTACCAAGTTCTACAGACCTTCAGCTAGGGTAAGAGTCTCTAGGTTGAAGACCGCAGGCTGAGCAAAGAGATAGAAGAGAGAAAGAGAGTGAGAGAGTGAGTGACTTTGAGGCTGTTTTTTCATATATGATCTCTGGCATCTAGCACAGTCTCTATTGTCTGGCAAGAGGTACTCAGTCAATGTTTGTTGCTGAAAACAATGAATACTGGGAATTCAATGGCAGTCCAGCAGTTAAGACTCTGTGCTTCCACTATTGGGGGTGTGGGTTCAGTCCCTGGTCTGGGAACTAAGATCTTGCATGTGGCATGGTGCAGGGGGGGGAAAAAAAGAGCTGAAGGTACTTTTACTAATGAAAGAACCATTGATTGAGTGCCTACAGTCTACCAAGCACTTCATGCATTAATTTTTTTGCAGCATGATAACACTTAATATGGGCCTTCCCAGGTGGCTCAGTGGTATGGAATCTGCCTGTTGATGCAGGAGACACAGGAGACTTGGGTTTGAGCCCTGGGTTGCGAAGCTCCCCTGGAGAAGGAAATGGCAACCCACTCTAGTATTTTTGCCTGGGGCATTCCATGGACACAGGAGCCTCGTGGGCTACAGTCCATAGCGTCACAAAAAGTCAGACACAATTTAGAGACTAAACAGCAGCTGCTGCTGCTAAGTCACTTCAGTCGTGTCCGACTCTGTGCGACCCCATAGGCGGCAGCCCACCAGGCTCCCCCGTCCCTGGGATTCTCCAGGCAAGAACACTGGAGTGGGTTGCTATTTCCTTCTCCAGTGCATGAAAATGAGAAGTGAAAGTGAAGTCACTCAGTCGTGTCCGACTCTTCCCAACCCCATGGACTGCAGCCTACCAGGCTCCTCCATCCATGGGATTTTCCAGGCAAGAGTATTGGAGTGGGGTGCCATTGCCTTCTCCGAAACAGCAGAAGCAGCGCTCATACACAGCAGGGATTATTCCATTCATCTTACACAGAAAAACGGGGGTCCTGTGACCTAAAAGTCAGAAGGCAGGTGGGGATCAAGCCCAATCCGAGCTAAGTTATGTGAAGCTTTAAAGCCACAAGATACTTTCAACTATCTAATGCTGAAATTCTCAAGATTTTCATACTTCATACATAATTTTCCTAAGTAAAAATTTAAATATATTAATAAAATTGCTAGTCAATCACAAAACACATTTTCACCATTCACTTCTTAAAGTTTTCATGCAACTTGCAGAGAGAAGAACAAGGCTCACTGCAGACACTGAGTGGTCCTCTTGTCTGTGGTTTAAGGCTATTGCTCTAACAAGGTTATCACTTGAGGCAGGGGGGAGTTAAGAAAAAATGAAACATTTATTAAATTATCCAAAAGAGCGCTCTGCTAGGCTTCCTTAGCATGTGCTTTCAAGGTGATAGATTAACTGAAATAAAATTATTGAATTGAGAAGCCATTCATTACAAGGGAATTTCAGGAAACCAGAATGCTTTTTATAATATTACCGCCAGAGCTGCCTATTAATGAAAGTTATGTGTTCTCTGGCGTTATTGAAACCTCTGGTTTGTCATCCTTTCCCCGCAGCCTCCTTTCTAACGGTGTGAAAACTTATAATTTACAACTTCTGACATAATTGGAAAGTTAATTAGTTTTCTTCAGACTTCACCTGCTTTATTTTAACCACTAGTTTCATAGCCTTTGTTTTCCCCGATTGTCAGTTATGTCAGGATTTTGATACTTTTTTGTCTCTGTATCCTTGCTGTCATTTGAAATCTAAGACTCAATACGTTAGCCATGTCAGTCTCTGCCGGCAGACATGGCTGCATCTGTTTTTCTGGTCTCATTTTTTTGGTCTCTAACTTGATTCTAATACCTCAATCAACAGGCTTTAATTGAGTCTCTCCTATGTGCTATGGCTGGAACAAGTGAAAGGGTAGAACAGAAAGAAGAAGAAATGAAGGCCCTCTTCCGATTACCAAGATTGCTGGGCAGGGAAGATAAGATAGAAATGCACCAGAAGAAAACTCATAAAAAAATGGATGCTCAGAATGGCTGTGAAAAAGTATGGGTTTGAAATCAAATGTCTGCAGAGCTACCGTGTGTGAGCTGTGGGAAAAACAGCCAAGTAGTAAACCTCTCCAAGCCTCAGTTTCTTCCTCTGTATAATGGGGATAATCAGACTTAGATCACTGGAATATTGTAACACTGAAAGATAATGCAAATTAGGGCTTGGCCTAGAATCTGGGGCAAGGCAAGGTCTTGTGACTTGTCAGTGACTCCCTGTTCTCTACTTCCTCACCCTCAACCTAGTGCCCACCTTGTATCACCTAAAAGCAGACCAAAGGCAGTGCCTAGAGAAGCAAGCTTTGTGTGTTGCAGAGAAGTAAGGGAAGTTGGAAGACATGGATTTGAAACTAGACCTTAATGTATTAAAAAGACAATAGTCATTGCCATCATCGTCATTATCATTATCAAAATTGGAGGACTAGGAAAAGAGAAAAAATAATAGCTAATTATTGAGCACTAAATACTGCCTCTGTCGGTATGTGCTCAGTTGCTCTGCTGCTGCTGCTGCTGCTAAGTCGCTTCAGTCGTGTCCAACTCTGTATGATCCTATAGACTGCAGCCCACCAGGCTCCACCGTCCCTGGGATTCTCCAGGCAAGAACACTAGACTGGGTTGCCATGTCCTCTCCAATGCATGAAAGTGAAAAGTGAAAGTCAAGTCACTGAGTAGTGTCCAACTCTCAGTGACCCTATGGACTGCAGCCCAGCAGCCTCCTCCATCCATGGGATTTTCCAGGCAAGAGTACTGGAGTGGGGTGCCATTGCCTTCTCCAGCTCAGTTGCTCAGTTGTGTCCAATTTTTTGTGATCCCGTGGACTATAGCCCATCAGTCTCCTCTGTCCCTGAGATTTGCCAGGCAATTTATTTTTCCCAACAAAACTCAGTGAGATGGATGTCATCATTTTCCTTATTTTTGAGGATTAAGAAACCAGTCCAGAAAGTTTCATTGCCCATGGTCACAGAATGGCTACATAGCCAAGCTGGAATTCAAGCACAGGTATGCTGGACTGCAAAGCTAGGGTTGAGCTCCTCTTGAATTCTCCTGGGTCCAGACAGTCACCTCTTTTATTGACCTTTTTCCCCTTGACCGCTGGGTCCTGGTTGGTTTTCTGTGGTAGAAGATCCCTTCAATAATGACTGAAGCCATCCTTCATCCTGATGTGTGTTTGATGTCCTAGGAGAAGGGTAGATAATGAGGGGGAAACAGGCAGAAACATTACAGACACAAAAAGAATAAAAAACTGAAACTGGCCTTTGGCAGCATTAATTTTTCTCCCAGTAACTTATCTAAGATTTAGCTAGTCTTATATTAAACAATAAGGAGTTACCATAGCAACCTCATTGCCATGTAATAACACTCACATCCTTCTCAACTGTAAAATCAAAGACAGAGACGCAAATAGAAACCATCAAATTACCAAATAGCCATCTTCTCCATCTCTCCTGTTCCTTTGTAGAATGATTATTGATTACTTTCTTTATTGCAGATCAGTGACACTGTTACTAATTTTTTGCCCTCCCCCCTTTCTGTTGCCCTCTCTTTGAACAAGGAGGGTCCAAAGAGGAGCCCTGGGTGAGTGCTTCCAGTCCTCTGAGTGGCAGAGCAGCCCTTATTCCAGGAGGACAAAGTTTGAGTCTGTGCCATCTCCTGCCAGCTGCTGCCAGTATTGCCCTGGGGGCACTTATTTCTCTTCCTGGCTGCAGAATGCTTGATTAACCCCATGCACTTGCCACATCTGCTCTGACGCCTGCTCACTGTCTCTTCACCTTCTGTTTCTTTATTGCAGATCAGTGACACTGTTACTAATTTTTTGCCCTCTCCCCTTTCTGTTGCCCTCTCTTTGAACAAGGAGGGTCCAAAGAGGAGCCCTGGGTGAGTGCTTCCAGTCCTCTGAGTGGCAGAGCAGCCCTTATTCCAGGAGGACAAAGTTTGAGTCTGTGCCATCTCCTGCCAGCTGCTGCCAGTATTGCCCTGGGGGCACTTATTTCTCTTCCTGGCTGCAGAATGCTTGATTAACCCCATGCACTTGCCACATCTGCTCTGACGCCTGCTCACTGTCTCTTCACCTTCTGGCAGAAATTCGCTGTCCGTGTTGGAGCCCTGGGTAGCCATGTCTGTAGCAGAAGCTCCATCCTGGTGCAGGAAGTGGGGAAACTTGCTCCCCACCCCCACCTACCCAATCCTGGCCACCACCTCCGCATGCCTGCCCTGCTTTTTCCCTTTTCTGCTTCTTGGTGAATTCTTAGTTTCCCTTCAACATTCAGGTTAGGCATTACTTCTACCAAGAAGCTTTCCCTGATGTTTTCAGGTTGGATAAGATGTTTCTCCTCTGATATTCAGTGGATTCCATTTATTCCTCTATTCATCGCATCTGCTAGCATGCCAAGCACATAGTAGGAACTCAACAAACATCAAACACCCCTACTTTGTTAACTGTGGATGGCATGAAACTGTTTATTGGCTCCAGTCTATGGTCAGTTAATCAGGCTGACTTGTTCTTCGTTTTCTTCTTCTGAGATTTTCCTGTGTGAATAAAAGTAGATGGGCTGAGAAGCAAGTTTGGTTTATCTGCTGTATCTCTAGCAAGCCACATCTTTTTAATTTCATGCATCAATGAAATGATACGTCATGCCTGTTACAGTGCGACAGCTAGCTACCTTGTATAACTCAATGTGCTGATGCAGCTGGCCATGTGAAATTATTCCAAGAGGAAGTCGAACCAGGGAATCAGAAATGGTAGCACATTTCCCAAGATGGTGTTTCCTTACCCTTTCCCTGTTACCTCATCTGCTGTGGGACCTGACCTGAACAACATTCTCACATTAGCTCAGTGAAGGGCAATTACATTTTTACTGGACACCAGGTCCTAGGAGCTAAATGCCTAAGGAAGAAACTTATTTTTTCTGGGGACCAAATGGTCACTGATTCAGTCCAAAAATATTTATTGAAGATATCAATAATTGTACTACAGTGAGTGGCTGAGTGAATGGGAGAGTTGTCTGTCTCCATTCTCCAGTCCAACTTCGGCCCTGCTACCAGATCTTTTATTCTAAAACCCATTCAAGTCACCCCCCCTCCATGACATAAGCACTTGTGATGACATGTCATCTTTTACAGAATAAAATCCAAAGGTCTCAACTCAATGACACATTCAAATACTTTCACCATTGATTGGGTTGGCCAAAAACTTCATTCAGGGTTGTCCATAACATCTTATGAAAAAACCCAAACAAACTTTTGACCACCTGATAACTTCAGTTCTTCCTGTCGTCCCATGCTCCTTCCTCAGCACAACCCTGCCTCCTCCAATGTTTTCATTTATTGCTCTCTACTGGATAGGCAAAACTCTCTTGAAGAGTAATACTCTTGAATTTGAGAGTTGACAAAATAAGTTGCCCTGGAATATCCAAAATCTACCGTCTCCGGTTGCATGCACGTTTGCAGAGATGGTGGAGATGTGAGTCTCCCTTCTGGGCAAGCCAGGAGCTGTCAGCTCTGACTTAGCCTGGGATTCTTAGAATCCTGGCCTTTGTTTGGGAGTGGGAATGACATTGAACAGCTTTAGCATAGAACTGGAAGAATCTTGAATGAAACTGAGTCAGCCTCTTCATGTTACTTCTGAGAAAGCTGAGACCTGGAACAGTTAAATGCCTTGTCTGAAGTCACAGAGCTCAGTGACCGTAAGAACACTAATCCCAGAGTAGACCTTTCCCCAGTCCATCCTGGCTGATAGACTCCTCATGGAAGGTGCTCCTTTAGACCACTTGTCAGCCTGCGGTCAGCCACGTTCTCCTCCAGGCAGGTCACCTGTCAGCTCCTTCTCCCACTCTAAAGTGGTGGATTTTGCCTGAAAATTTTACAGCTCTTCCACCTGGCTGCTGCTGGAATCCCTGAACCTCGACAAAGCTCTCTCTGCTGGCTAGTGCTGGGGATGAAAGCCATAAATATTAGCTGGGGCAATGAATGACTGACTCAGGAATAAATATTTGTTTTTTCTCAGAGGTTATGCTGTGCTATTGGTTAAGAGGCACAGACTACTGTTGGCTTCAGGCAGGATGCTACTGAATATGTGGCATCTCTCAGTCTCTGTACATGCTATTATTGAATTGTGTGTGAAAGTCACTCACTCCTGTCTGACTCTTTGTGACCCCATGGACTATACAATCCAGGGGATTCTCCAGGTCAGAATACTGGAGTGGGTATTCGTTCCCTTCTCCAGGGGATCTCCCCAACCCAGGCATCAAACCCAGGTCTCCCACGTTGCAGGCAGATTCTTTACCAGCTGAGCCACAAGGAAAGCCCAAGAATACTGGAGTGGGTAGCCTATCCCTTCTCCAGCATCTTCCAGACCCAGAAATTGAACTGAGGTCTCCTTCACTGCAGGAAGATTTTTTTTTACCAACTGAGTTATCAGGGAAGCCCCTGCTATTGAGGTCAAATATAAATCTTGTGCTGAGAATATCTGCACGTCACACCCCAGTCAGTAATGAGGCTCTCAACTCGTTTTGAAGTAACACAACTTGGGTGACCTATTTCTCTAAGTCACATGCTGGAAGAACAATGAGTCAGATTTGAAAAGTAATCAACCCTAGTCCCAGGAACAAGACCTTGTGCTTCAATGTCCAAGGCAAATTCCTATCTTCTGTCCTACAACTTGACCTGTTTTATGAAAGTGAAAGTTAGTCACATAGTTGTGTCCGAGTCTTTGCAATCCCATGGACTATAGTCTGCCCAGCTCCTCTGTCCATGGAATTCTCCAGCAAGTGTACTGGAGTGGGTTGCCATTTCCTTCCCCAGGGGGTCTTCCAGACTCAGGGATTGAACCTGGGTCTCCAGCATTGCAGGCAGATGCTTTGCCAACTGAGCCACTAGAGAAGCCTGACTACCTTTATACCATGTAGCAAAACCTTCCCTGATAGGTACTGGGGGAGGAGAGGTGAAGCTGTGGACTCTTGAACCAAGCAACCAAACCTGCAATCCCAGCTTAGCCACTCATCTTCTGTGTGACCTTTAGCAAGTGGCTTAAATTCTCTGTGCCTCAGCTTCCTCTGTAACATGGAGATAATAATAGCATCTACCTCCTGGGGTGATTATGAATTAACATAGCATAAGTGTTTGGAACTAAATGAATTAACATAGCATAAGTGTTTGGAACTAAATGAAATAACAGAGCATAAGTGTTTGGAACTGTGCCAGAAATTTAGCAAGTGATCTAGAACTATGTATGAGCTATGGACAGCATCAGCATCATCACTGTTATTATTATTACTGTTATTATTGTTCTCAAAAGAAAGTCACTGACTGGCTAGACAGCAGTGGTATCATAGAAAGAGCACAGGCTTCATAACCAAATAGTCCTAAGTTCAAATCCTAGCTTTGACAGTTCCTACCTGGGAAGACCTTTGACAAGGTAATTGACTATTTTTGGCCTCTGCCTCCTCATCCTTAAGGTGGGACCAGCATTTCCAAACTCAGTGTCATTGTATATGAGATGACACAGTTCATTTGGTGCTAGAATGTGGAGGTGTCCCACAGATGGTACTTAACTGCTCTTCATTCCAGGCCACTTTCCTTATACACATCAGAACCTGGAGACTGATCTACCCAAGAGTTACAGTGTTACTACTATGCACTGTGGCTAATTTTATTTTGGGGGGCTCCAAATTCACTGCAGATGGTGATTGCAGCCATGAAATTAAAAGATGCTTGGTCCTTAGAAGGAAAGTTATGACCAACCTAGACAGCATATTAAGAAGCAGAGACATTACTTAGCCAACAAAGGCCATCTAGTCAAGGCTATGGTTTTTCCAGTAGTCATGTATGGATATGAGAAGTGGACTATAAAGAAAGCTGAGCATTGACGAATTGATGCTTTTTGAGCTGTTGTGTTGGAGAAGACCTTAAGAGTCCCTTGGACTGCAAGGAGATCCAACCAGTCCATCCTAAAGGAGATTAGTCCTGGGTGTTCATTGGAAGGACTGATGTTGAAGCTGAAACTCCAATACTTGGGCCACCTGATGCGAAGAGCTGACTCACTTGAAAAGACCCTGATGCTGGGAGGGACTGGGGGCAGGAGGAGAAGGGGATGACAGAGGATGAGATGCTTGGATGGCATCACTGACTCAATGGACATGAGTTTGGGTAGACTCTGGGAGCTGGTGATGGACAGGGAGGCCTGGTATGCTGCGGTTCATGGGGTCACAAAGAATTGGACACGACTGAGCGACTGAACTGAACTGAACTCTGCACTGGGCACTGTGCTATACGCTGGGAATACAAAGATTGTGTGCTCAGACCTCAGGGAGCTCCAGGGCTAATCTAGGTACTGTTTTGTTCTCTTTCTGGTCAAAAAATGTAGTATGTGTTCTTCTATCTTCTGCAGGTGCATCACCTTCTCTTCCTCCCCCAGAGGCTCAGCTTTCTTTCATTATGAAGACCCTCATGCTTACTTCTCAGGATCTGTATGCCATCTCCCCCTCATCTCTTCCTCTGAGTCCCACCTCTGACTCATCACCTTTCCTTCCAACCCAGGTTTAGAATCCCCTCCACTTGTTCAAAACCTTGTAGTTCTTATATATCAATATGTCTCAGTAAAGTTGGAAATATGTGGTTCTCACCTTTAAAAAAAATTTTGGCATCATTTTCTTCATTCTGTGTGGAAATCGTAGAGAGTCTTTTTCTCTCCTCCCCTTCTGGGAGCTCTCTATCTCAACATGTTCAAAATTTACTTATTCTCCAAGGTGTGGTTGGAGAATAAGAATGCAAACATTAGACTGTTCGTATTGATTATATACTGAAATGATATAATGATTTAGGTATACTGGACAAAAGCAAATATTTTATTAAAATTAATTTCACCAGTTTCTTTTTACTTCTTAACTGTGGCTGCAAGGAAATTTAAACTTTATACCTGTGGCTTGCATTGTCTGGAATAATAGCTACCTTTTAAAATCAGAACTTTGCTTGAATGACTAATCTTTCAAGAGTGACAGCTTTTAGCCTATTCTCAAGACCCATTTAACATCTGTACTTACATGTTAACTACCTTATAAATAGGATCAACATCCTTCTGGATTTGTCCAGAAAAGTCTCAGTTTATGCTTATTATCCATTTATAAATTATTACTTATGTCTCCTTTCATTATCAGAAAGAGTCTTGGTTTGAATGATAGATTACATTGTGACCCTACTTATAAAAGACACACCTGGAGCTCTTAGGTTACTTTTGCACATCCTTCACTCTGAAGAACCCTTACCCAGTGTGGCTCTGTCCAGACAACCTGTTCTTCTGTGGTCTTCAATGCTACTTCCATGCCCCGTCAGCATTCCCCTTTGGCAAGACACTTCCTACTTTTAGATTCTCAACTAAAACCATCTTGTTGTTCTTTAGTCACTAAGCTATGTCCAACTCTTTTGCAGTCCCATGGATTGTATCCCACCAGGTTCCTTTGTCCATGAGATTTCTCAGGCAAGAATACTAGAGTGGTTTGCCATTTCCCTGTCCAGGGGATCTTCCCAACCCAGGGACTGAACCCACATCTCCTGTATTGGCAGACAGATTCTCTACACTGAGCCACTAGGGAAACCCCAGCTAAAATCATCATCCATTGCTAATTAACATGGCCAGCATGATCCTTCCTGTCCAATACTGTTTAATATTTCCTTGGGGGTGGTGGTTGGGGCAAAGCTGGCTTGCTCCCGTGGGCATTATACTTTAGGTAGCGCATGTTGCATTTTGTGTAGATTACACATGTTACTGTTGCTGTTGTTCAGGCACTCAGTTGTGTCTGACTCTTTGTGACCCTATGGACTGCAGCACGCCAGGGTCCCTGTCCTTCACCATCTCCCAGAACTTTTTCAAACATGTCCATTGAGTCAGTGATACCATCCAACCATCTCATCCTCTGTCATCCCCTTCTCCTCCTGTTTTCAGTCTTTCCCATGTGAGATGAATGCAATTGTGCAGTAGTTTGAGCATTCTTTGGCACGGCCTTTCTTTGGGATTGGAATGAAAACTGACCTTTTCCAGTCCTTTGGACACTGCTGAGTTTTCCAAATGTGCTGGCATATTGAGTGCAGCACTTTCACAACATCATCTTTTAGGATTTGAAATAGCTCAGCTGGAATTCCATCACCTCCACTAGCTTTGTTCATAGTGATGCTTTCTATGACTTACTTGACTTTGCACTCAAAATGTCTGGCTCTATGTGAGTGATCACACCATTGTGGTTATCTGGGTCATTAAGCTCTCTTTTGTATAGTTCTTCTGTGTATTCTTGCCACCTCGTCTTAATATCTTCTGCTTCTGTTAGGTCCATACCATTTATGTCCTTTTTTTTTTTTTTTTGGCCTGTCTTTGCATGAAATGTTCCCTGGTATCCCTAATTTTTTTGAAGAGATATCTAGTCCAGTTTTTATGAAGAGGTCTCTAGTAGATTATATATGCAAACTCCAAAAAATGGTCACTGACTCCACTGGTGGCCATTCCACTTTCCAGTCCTGCCACGCTAAAGAAGCCTGGTGTTAGGAACAAGATTTAGCCCTTGCTGAACATCAGCAGCCTCGTCTGTAAAGTGGATTTGAGGATAACCTCACCTTCATAGAAATTGTGAAAATTTAATAAGATCATAGTTATTAAATCCCCATCAAAGTATCACCGTATAACAGAGACTTAGTTAACTTTTTTTCCTCTGGCCCTTTCCTCTATGCAAATTTACTCTCTGAAACATAAGAAATGTGTGACATATACTCTTGGATTTTTGCTTATTTGTGTGTGTGTGTGTGTGTGTGTGTGTGTGTTTGTGACGGTACATAACACTCACTTTATTGATTTGACTTTGGTTTGATTTCTAACCCTGTTTTTTGTGATTATCTCATTTTCTTTTAATTTTTATTTTATACTGGAGCACAGTTGAGAAACTCTATTGTGTTAGTTTCAGGTATACAGCAAAGTGATTCATTTATATAAATCCATGTATCTATTCTTTTTCAAATTTTTTCCCATTTAGGTTATTATGTTGAGCAGCATTCCTTATGCTATACTGTAGGTTCTTGTTGATTTCTGTTTTAAATATAGCAGTGTATATATGTCAATTCCAAGCTCCCAACCTGTGTTTGTTTTTTTTTTTAACTTATGACAGAAAGGCTGCTGGCAGTTCTGCTTCTTTCCTGGCTCTTGGTACAAAATAGCCTTGACCTCATTAGACTCCTCTGTGGCTGACCTGTGGGGTGAGCTCCGCATTCCTTCAAGTGAGAAAGTCCTTCTTGTGTTTTCTCTCAATCCATATACTACTCATAAATCCCACTTGGTTTCCAAAACAAATTCTTCACTTAAGTTTCTTGAGTTTGATAACCTGGAGAGCTGCCTAAGGAATCTGTCCCTTTGGTCATCCATGCCTTCTAACTGGTTGTGAACATTTTATTTAAACCTTTAATGGGAAAGGGAGAAATTCACTCAAATGCATACCTTGCCACTACCATCATAGCTGTGACAAATGGACATCTGACAGTTTAGATCCTGCCAATTAGAGAGCTGCTTATTGCATCTGCTTTTGATAAACATCAGTCATTATAGGGGTTGGAGAAGCTGTGTTTCTCAGTGTGCTGCTTTTTTTTTTTTTTTTTTTTGTCATTCTCTCTATCTCTTGCTTCTTGAGTGTACCTTCTGGCACCAGCCATACGTGCTGGCTACATCGTTAAGTGCTGAGACTTTACATCTTAATTCTGAGTGAGAGGTTTTCTCTGGGGGCGATGGTGCATCTGTGGAAAAGGAATTTCAGTGTACAATGGAGGTGATATATTGGAGGATGTTGATGACATATTTAAGGAAACAGCTGTCCAGAAACTATTTTGTGAATGTGTGTGGGGGTGGTGAGTGGGAGGGAGAGAAGGAATCTGCTTGCTTTGGTTGCCCACAGGCTAAGTAAGGTGGAATGTCTTACCTTGGCTTAGAGGTCGCTAAGGAAAATCTTTGAAGTACTTAACTCCAGCAGGAAAGAACACAGATTTAGGATGTGGGATAATTTGCTCAACTGGTGTTCTCTTTCTGTCTGGAAGGCTCATAAGCTATCAAGCAATGTTATCAACAATTCCCACTTTCTTTCAGATGCTTCTTAATGTTATTTAATACTCTTTTCGACAGAATGGGGACTAACCCAGGATGAAATTATGGCTTAATTTTTTAATGTAATTCCTTGTGAAACAAAAAGATGTCTGTGTTCAATAGCTGGATAGATGTATGGCAAAATAGGAGAAAGGCAAGCTGTGTAACATCAGGACCAGTTTCTATAGCAACAAAAATGTCAGGCATCCTTTTGGCTGATCCTATTAATCTGGAGTAGAAGCAATGATACTGACGCATTCGAAATGTATTTAAACCAGAAGGTGAAAATATAACCCAGTTGTGGATTTAAAATAGAGGTAGAATTAGGTACCAACATTATTCAACTGAAACATACAGGATGTAGGGGAAAGCGGAGAGTTCTCAAGTACAGCCTCTGCATTTTTTAGATTTTTTTTAAATGACTAAGCTTTTCACCAGAAGTTATTCCAAATAGTCTCAGATCCAAGTATAAAAAAGGAGGGTAGAGGAAAGATCCAATCAGCTTCTGATAGCCAGAGCAGGCCTGTCTTTTTCAGAATGTTGGCTCAGAGTAAACCCTTGAAATTAATTGTTTTGAAGATGATGAGATTTGTAACTTTGAAAGCTGCTGACATTTGTGCACCTTCATGGAAAGGCAAGACTAGGTTTCTGGAAGAAGAAATCTAGCCTTTGGACCAGAGCATGTAGTCGTGGTTTCTGCTCTTTTAACCACGAAAAGGGCTAATGGGAGACTTGTGAACAAGTCCCCCATATCTGTTAATGGAGGGATGGTCCCAGCTCTGTGTTCTTCAAGAGCTACTCTAAGGACCAAATGAGATAATGGATGTGGAAGTACTCTGAAAGATATCTAAAGTGCTCCAGGAGTGTAAAGAATGATTATTATTATTATTATTAAGGATGAGCCAAGGAAATACTCTGTCCTAAAGAGCACCAGTAGCGGACAGAGTTTAGGAGGCGAGTTATAAATTCTGACTATCTGGGTCAGCGGTTTGAATTCCTTTTTCCAAGAGAGACTGTAAAGCTATTATTCTGTGCTCTTTTCCTTTGGTGCCTCTTTTTACTTTCGAATTATTTAAATGGCTAAATCCTTTCCCACTTTGCAAAGCAGAATGACAGTCCCCAGTATATTTTGCTGCCGGAGCACAAAATGAATGGGGATGCAGATCCGTGTCCTTATGATAAAATACCATCTTTTCATCTTTATCTGAGAATTTCAGACTCCTCAGGAAAGATGACCGCCTCTCATTATGGAAAATGAATTTGCCAGCAAAGAAAGATATCTCTTAACTTGTTCTGGGGGCTTCCTGTTTCCAAAAGCATCAAGGAAAATTAGCCCTGTTTACTATTCTTGGTTTATTAGAAATGGTTTCCCTTTCCTCACCCACTCCCCACATGTCTGAAAATGATCGTGGAATAATAGAAGAGAATGTAGACAGGAACCAGCAAGGAAAATGAAAAGAGTGTGTAACGTTTGATTAACCAAGATATCTTCTGTAAAGGGATAGAATCTGTTTTTTGAAATGAGTAGCAAAAGGTCTGGATATTTCTAACCCCTGTCTGGATACACTTTCTTACACTTCAGAAATAATTAACACTCTCAAAGCAAAGGAGATGCTTTCAACTATGCCTTGAAATAAAATGTTATTTTTGTACAAACCGCGGCTGGGGATATGTTGCTGTCACCTTCAAGCCCTGCATTGTGACTGATGACCTGGGAGGATGTCCAAATCTCAGATTTTGTCTCCATCCATCAGTCACCAGTCAAATATGTATCTAGCACTAAGATAGGCTCATGGGGATAAAAGACTAGAAAGTAAAGAGAAAGAAAGTAGATTTTCTTTTATCTTTACCAAATTTCAGGCTCTGAATTGCTGTCTCTCTCAGTTCGTTAAATTAACAGAAAATGAACTTCATAAGTTGTAGGACCAGGGAGGCTAGTTGATTAGTTAAGACAAATAGACTTTTTCATTCTTGTTTGTCCTTTGGCACTCAGCTCTTCTATAAAGCTTTTCTGACTACCCTATTATGCTCCCACCACCACCCCCCACCTTTGTAAAACAATATAATGCAGTGATGAGGGTTGGTTTAACAGTGAGGTACTGATTCAAGTTTAATCTCCATCACATACTAGCTGGGTGACTCTGTAACTACTGTGAGCTTCCATGGCCTTGTAAAGTGAATAGTAGACCCAACACACAGGGGTTTATGAAGACTAAGTAGGAAACGGATGTAGAGTGCTTAGCCAAATAGGTAGCATGTAGTAAGAAACCAATACATTCTAGCAGTTGTGATTCTTTTCATTTCTGTGACCATTATAGAGTATTCTGAACATTTTTACTTAGCCCATAGAACAAAGAAACATGTTTTACCACCAAGCAACAGGTATGATAAACATCCTCAGGTATCTGATGCTGAGCCCATTCTGGGGAGCCCTCCAAGGTGGGGCAGGGATATTTAGGAACATAGGGGTGTCAGAAATGTGCTGAGACTCTGGATCAGGATGGGTCTCAGCTGTGAAGGGCAGAATGTGCATGTCTATTGCACACTTTCATTTGTGTTTTAAAACAGCATTTTTATATTTGACTCAATCCTTTTGATATTTCCATTCCCAAGGGCCTTGCCCATGCCTTGATATGTCCTGATCATTCTTATAGCACTCATCACACTTCAGCATTTTGCTTTCTTCCTCTAATGATTAGCCTGTGATCGAGAGCAGGAACTGGACTTCCCTGGTGGCTCAGATGGTAAAGCGTCTGTCTACAATGTGAGAGAACTGGGTTCGATCCCTGGGTTGGGAGATTCCCTGGAGAAGGAAATGGCAACCCACTCCAGTAACTTGCCTTGAAAATCTCATGGACAGAGGAGCTTGGGGCAGGCTACGACTGAGCTACTTTACTTTACTTACCAGGGCCAATAAGCACCATCACTCAAGTTGAATTTGACTTCACAGTAGAACCCAGCATCTCAGAGGCTGTACAGGAAGTTAATAAATGTATCCTGCTTTGGACACATATGCAAGACATCACTTTGCCAACAGCTTATCTACCGGATAAGGTCGGCTGCCAGTCCAGTGAAAGTGAAAGTCATTCAGTCCTGTCCAATTCTTTGCGATCCAATGGACTATACAGTCCATGGAATTCTCCAGGCCAGAATACTGGAATGGGTAGCTTTCCCTTCTCCAGGGGATCTCCCCAACCCTGGGATCAAACCCAGGTCTCCCACAGTGCAGGCGGATTCTTCACCAACTGAGCTTTCAGCAAAGCCCTTACAAATGACCAACTCTTACTTCAAAAATACAGGAATAGAAGGAACCAAGGCATCCATATATTCTAATAATACCAAATTTCCTCCTGACATCCATTGCTTCTACTTCCTTCTCTCTGATCCTTTTTCCTCTTCAATTAACTTTAAAACTATAGTCTGTGTGGTTTCTAATAAGCAAGTAGTGAGTTGTTGTATATTAGTAAGACGAAGCTCAAATATGACTCAGTTTACTCAGCAGCAGTAAAGTCAGAAAGTTGCCTTTCTGGTCCTACATGCTTGTCTTTATTAATTAACACGGGCAAACAGCAGTGAGCTCCTTGTTCAGAATGGCCCGCCATATTCACGAAGGGCTATTATCATTAATTGCCATTAGTAATTAGATGTCACCAGCTCCATTATCATATCCACAGATTTTTGAATGTTTGAGCCATAAAGTCTGAAAGTAAAAGCACTGTCAAAAATGGATGTCAAGTATCTTTCAATGTCACACCGTCTTCTGGGTAGAAAGAATGACATCTTAGTGCCTGCTGCTTTCTGACCACTTTTGAGTTAATAATGAGGCAAGTGTCTCTCAAACAGCCTCAAACAATCACCCCTTATTGGATTACCAGATAATGAATTAATGGCCACAGAGAGCCTGCCCGATCAAATCTTAATTAAGCAGGGCAGTTGAGAGGGTTCTGTAGCTCTCTTTCATTGCAGCTCCATAATTCTTGTAGGCTGCCCTTTCCTAAGGAAGATGGGAGGGGCAAGGAAGAGCAGAGGATTAAGAGGTACAGACTACTATGTATAAGTAAGTCACAAGGATACACTGTATAGCACAGGGAATATATCCAACATTTTATAATAACTTTAAATGGAGTATAATCTATAAATATATTGAATCAACTATTGTCTACCTGAAATTTATAAGATATTATAAATTATCTATACTTCAATGAAAAATGAATCCTAAAGAAGCATTTAAGCCCCTGTATGAACACATGGTAATAATTATTATTATATATACTTTTAACTGATCAGTTTTCAGGTTGGCAGGTGAATAGGGCATTGAGACTTATTGTACTGAGGGCTTGTCCTTAGGGGGAGAGTAATATTTTCCTGGCCTTGAGAAAAGCCCAGGCTGAGATCCTCTGAGAGGCTATGAGCAAAGAATCTCTCAGATTATTCCAGTTCTATCAGGGATGCGTAGCAGGCCCCTTTGCAGCGCCAACCCTCATTTCTAAATACACACTCAAATCAATAATCTTGAGTGGGCTGCCAAAAAAAGCAGTCAGTAGATCAAGTGTTGCCCAAGGAGCCCTTCACCCTTGGCTGCCGTGATGTGTGACCCTCTCCCTTGAGTTTGGCAGCCAGAGCAGAAAGCCCGAGGCAGCTCCTCTTGAAAGGCCAGCACAGAAAATTCCTTCCAGTTTGGCAAGGAGACTGGGGGTAGAGAGGGAGGACACTCATAATGTCTAATCCTTCGTGGGCAGCTGTTCATAGCTTGGACCAGACGTCTAAAGAAATCATAAGAATGTTTCTAGCATTATCTGTTTTCATTCCCAAACCATCTCTTTTGTTTTCCACACCTGGACCAGGAATCTGCACATCCCCAGCCCTCTGCATCTCTCCCTCCTCTGTTTGAATGACAAATCCCAATGCCTTGCCCTCTTGTATCTTTTCTTCCTACTCGTTCATCTGCTCAGATGCCAGTTACAAGTGTAACAATAATAATAGCTGACATTTAGAAACAGTGAGAGACTTCATTTGGGTTGGGGCTCCAAACTCACTGCAGATGGTGACTGCAGCCATAAAATTAAAAGACACTTTCTCCTTGGAAGAAAAACTATGACTAACCTAGACAGCATATTAAAAAATCAGAGACATTACTTTGCTGACAAAGTTCCATCTAGTCAAAGCTATGTTTTTTCCAGTAGTTATGTATGGATGTGAGAGTTGGACTATAAAGAAAGCTGAATGCCAAAGAATTAATGAACTGTGGTGTTGGAGAAGGCTCTTGAGAGTCCCTTGGACTGAAAGGAGATCAAACCAGTCCATCCTAAAGGAAATCAGTCCTGAATATTCATTGGAAGGACTGATGCTGAAGCTAAAACTCTAATACTTTGGCCACCTGATGTGAAAAACTGACTCATTGGAAAAGACTCTGATGCTGAGAGAGACTGAAGGTAGTAGGAGAAGGAGATGACAGAGGATGAGATGGTTGGATGGCATCACCAACTCAATGGACATGAGTCTGAGTAAGCTCTAGGAGTTGGTGGTGGACAGGGAAGCCTGGCATGCTGCAGTCCATGGGGTCACAAAGAGTCAGACATGACTACGTGACTGAACTGAACCGATCATTAAACTGGCACAACTTCAAGAGTTTTAGTTCTGTTTGTTCACTGTATCTTCCCTACAAGCTAGCTAAAAGGCACAAGGTAAAACATGTGAACAAAAGAGAGAAGTCAAGGTATGAAATCACTGAGCATGATGAGTTAGTTTATGAGAGGTGGATAAGAGGAGGCACAATAGAATTTGTGAGTGAATTTACTCTTGAGCGATAAGGAAGAAAATGGGAATAAGACATGCCAGTTGTCAAGGGTGTAGCTGTGTACAGCACACCCTGGTTTACAGGTCATGGTAAGCAGAGTACATGGCTCATAGCAGGCATTTGATAACCCTAGGCTGAAATGATTCAAATAACATATTTGGGTGACTTTGCAAAACACTACAAAACAGAGCAGGAGACCAGAAGGGGGAGGGCTAGCCTGGTAGCACTCGTGTTCAGGAAGAGTGGGTGAATGATGAAGCTTTCTATAGAAGGGAGAGCAAATTTTATGACTGCAACTCACAGATTTCTCATCATAATGAATTCTCCATTAAATGTCCTCCTAATCCACACTGGCTGATAGATGAACCCCTGAAACAGAGAGTTCCCAGCAAGATCTATGGGAGTAGCCACATATCAGAGGAGATGAATGCAGTTAGTCATCAGGAATTGCAGGAGTCAAAAGGAAGATGGGACCATTTGCCTGGACTCTGTTTGAAAGCCAGATAATAAATGAATCCCCCGGCTTGTGTTGTCAAATGTTTCTATTCATATCAGCAACTGCCTCAGTCACTGATAGCTTCAGTTCAGTTCAGTCGCTCAGTCCTGTCCAACTCTTTGCAGGCTTTGAAGAAAGAACGTAACAATTTAATGAAGGTGTCAGAGCATGCCTGAGAGAGCACCACACTAGGGGTCCTAGGGTCTTTGAATAGAAGACCTAGGTCTGGGATCTTAGATATCATCTAGTCAAATGAAATCTTAAGGTAGAACCTGAATAAATATAACAGGTAAAAGCAATAAATGGGATTTTCTGGCAATTTAAATCTATATCATTTGGCAGACAAGCCCTTTAATTGTGGATTTCCTAGAGCACACACGTGTATGGAAAACATTGCTTTGAGTCCAATACACTTATTTTACCAGAGAAGGGAAACATAGCCACAGAGCAGAGAATTGACTCCCTCAATGTAACCCAGGTGGCCAATGGCAAAGTCTGAGTCCAGAAATTTTTACTCTGCTTTTCATGCACCAGTAATGTTCTTTTGTTCAAGAAATATTATCGAGCAGCTACTATGTAAAGGACATTGTGAGCCTGGAGCATACATTGAAAGATAAGTTTCTATTCTTAAAAATTTCAGGGACAGTTGCAAAGACAATTCTAATTTAGGGTAAAAAGTGTAAAACTAGACTATGTACATATTATGAGTTACCCAGATATCACAGGGCTTCCCAGATGGCTCAGTGGTAAAGAATTCACCTGCCAATGCAGATTGAATTCTTGGACCAAGAAGATCCCCTGGAGAAGGAAATGGCAACCTAGTTAAGTATTCTTGCCAGGATAATCCCATGGACAGAGGAGCCTGGTGAGCTGCAGCCCATGGGGTCAAAAGAGTTGGATACGACTGATAAACTAAGCATGCATGCACACAGATTATCACAAATTCAGAAGCTTTCAGGTGCCAAGCAGGTAACATGAATGAAACATGCTGAGAATAAAGTATGGGGGCAGCTGAGGGAACTGGAACATAAATGTCTATTGAATGTATTCAAATTTTGTTCTAATTTTGAAACCTCACCTTGATAAAGATAATTTACCCCAAAACTCCCCGCAGTTAACATTATACTAAATACCAAGAGTGCCAAAGCTTTCCCACAAAGCAAAGATATAGTTCAGCATCATACTGGAAGTCCTAGTTAATGCAATAAGACATGAAAAGGGAATGAATGGTATACAGATGGTTAAGGAAGAAATAAACCTGACTTTTTTGTAGATGACATGATTCTCTGTGTAGAAAACCTTAAAGAATCAATTAAAAAAATCTCTTGGGACTAATAAGCAATCGTAACAAGTTTACAGGATTCAAGCTTAATATACAAAAGTCAATCACTTTCTTATATATTAGCAATGAATGCATGGAATATTTAAATTAAAAACACAATACAATTTACATTATCATCCCCCAAATAAAATACTTGGGTATAGCAAAATGTTTAGGAGCTATGTAAGCAAGATTACAAGGCTGATGAAAGAAGTGAAAGAACTAAACAAATAGATATCCCATGATCATGAGTAAAAAGGCTTAACATTGTCAAGCTCTCAGTTCTTCCAAACTTTATCTATAAATTCAGTAGAATCCCAGCAAGTTAATTTGTGGATGTTGACAAATTGATTCTAAAGTTTATAAGGAGAGGCAAAAGACCCAGAATAGCAACACCATATTGAAGGAGAAAAACAAAGTTGGAGGACTAACACTAGTCAACTTCATGACTTAGTATAAAGCTACAATAATAAAAATAGAGTGATACTGATGGAAGAATAGATAATAGATTAACAGAATAGAGTGCCCTGAAGTAGACCCACATAAATATAGTCAACTGATCTTTGAATAAAGGGAAAAGTAATACAAAAGAGAAAAGATAGTCTTTTCAACAAATGGTGCCAGAAAAACTGGACATCCACATGCACAGAAATGAATCTCTACATAGACCTTGAAAAGAAAGTGAAAGTGTTGGTCACTCAGTTGTGTTTGACATTTTGTGACCCCACGGACTGTAGCCTGCCAGGCTTCTCTGTCCTGGGATTCTCCAGGCAAGAATGTTGGATTGCTATTCCCTTCTCCAGGGAATCTTCCTGACCCAGGGATTGCATCTGGGTCTGCCACACTGGAGACAGACTCTTTACCATCCGCACCACCAAGGAAGACCTGAAACTCTTCACAGATATTAACTCAAAATGGATCACAGATCTAAATGAAAAACCATAAAACTCCTAGAAGATAACATGAAAAGTCTAGATGAACTTGGATTTGGCAATGACCTTTTAGATATAATGTCAAAGGTATGATACATGAAAGAGAGAACCGATAAGCTGGACTTCTTTAAAATCAAAAATTGCTGCTCTCTCAAAGATACTGTCAAGAGGAGAAAAAGGCTACAAACAAGGAGCAAATATTTGCAAATGACACATCTGATAAAGGATTGTTGTCTAAAATAGACAAAGAACTCTTAAAACTAAACAATAAGAAAGCTACCCAGTTAAATGTGGGCCAAAGATTTTATCAGATACCTCAGCAAAGAAGATATACAGATGGAAAATTGATACGTGAAAAGATATATTCTCCTTATGTATGTTTTCAGGAAAATGCAAATGAAAACAACAATGAGATACCACCACACATCTATTAAATGACCAAAATCCAAAATTCATTTGACTGCACCAAATGCTAGTGCAGTATGGAGTGACAAGAAGTCTCATTCATTGCTGGCAGAAATACAAAATGGCACTACCTCTTCGGAATATAGTTGGGTAGTTTCTTATGAAACTAAACATAATCTTGCCGTATCATCCAGCAATCACGCTCCTTGGAATTTACCCAAAAAAGTTGAAAACTTATGTCCACATAAAAAACTGCACATAGATGTTTATATTAATAGCTGCTTTATTCATAGTTGCCCAAACTTAGAAGTGACCAAGTTGTCCTTCAGTAGACAAATGAATAAGTAAATTATTGTATATCTAGACAGTATCTAAGAAATATTATTTAGCACTAAAAAGAAATGAGATGCCAAGCAAATGAGATGCCGTGAAAATACATGCATGTTACTGAGTGAAGGAAGCCAGTATAAAAAGGCTATATATGCTGTCTGATTCCATCTATATGACATTCTGGAAAAGGGAAGATATTGTAATAGTCAAAATACTAGTGGTTGCCAGAGGTTAGTGGGGAGGAAAGGATGAATATATGAAACACTGAGGATTTTTAGGGCAGGGGAACTACTCTGTGTGATGTTATAATGATGGATTATTGTTGTTTAGTCACTAAGTCATGTCCAACTCTTTTGCAACCTCGTGGACTGTAGCCCGGTGGCTCCTCTGGTCATAGGATTTCATGGGAAAGAATACTGGAGTGGGTTGCCCTTTCCTTGCTCTTTCCAGGGGATCTTCCTGAACCAAGAATCAAACCCACATCTCCTTCATTGGCAGGTGAATTCTTTACCATTGAGCCACCAGGGAAGCCCATAATGGTGGATGCATTTTATTGTATATTCGTCCAAACTCTGAATGTACAACACCAAGAGAAAACCTTAATATATAAACTAAAGACTGGGAGACAATGATGGGTCTATGTAGGTTCATCATTCTAACAAATGTATGAGGATTGATTAATAATAGGGGAGGCTGTACATTCATTGGGGGCAGGAGGTATATGGGAAATCTCTGTACCTTCTACTCAGTTTTGTTGTGAACCTGATTCTGTAAAAACTAAATCTTATTTTTTTTAAAAAATTGAAAACTGTGCAGTCAAAAGAAAACCCATTTGGCATTGCTGGGCCACTAGCTTTCCCTGGACACCTCCCTTTACATTTTACAAAGCTCTTTCATATAGTGTAGCCATAATTTACAAAAAGAAATGAATTTAACATAGCAACCGAGTCCACACATGCACACATGTAAATGAAACAAAAACTTCACAATGTGGTCCTCACTCTTACGATGTGTGAACTATTTTCTATTCCATTCTATTCTAATTTTATTTTTTTAAAAATAGTAGTTATAATCCACTAAACTAATTTCCAAACTCACTACTGACCATTAAATCACAGTTTGAAAACCATTGCAATAGCATTGTAGTCTGAAACAACCCTGGGAGGCAGGTAGTTATGGTTTTTCCCATTTTACTCATGAGAAAAATGGACTCTCGGAAATTGTGATTTGCCCACCCTTGTACAATGAGTGAGTGGTGGGTACAGACTGGAACCAGAACCTTCTGGTGCCCCAACTGTGTGGTTCTTTAAAGCAGCCACGTTGCCTTCCAGAGAATGCTGATTAAGACTGAGTTCCAACTCTGACTTGAGTCTTTATTTCTGTATTGCTCCTGGTAACAGGGTGTTCTTTATTTCCCTGTATGTAACACTTGTGCCCATTAATTTGCTAGATTTGCCTCCTCATGGACCATCAACACGGAATAAACTTTCAAGATAGGAATGGATTTAAATATGGACTTGACAGCTCATGCATGCTCCTCACTGCATCCTGCATGCAGTTTGAGAACTTCCTCAAGCCACTTTCCTGATGTTTTCATACCATTTCCTGGTCTCAAGCATCTGGCATACAAGTGTATATTTTTCTAGAAATTTCAGGCATCTGCTGTCATGGTACTGGCCAAGGGAGCCTTCTCAAGTCCCATATGTAAGCCCTGCTGCTGCCGTTTTCCTGCAAGTTTAATAAGGCCAGGGCCATAATTGTAAATATTTAAAAACTTGATGTGTGGCCAGTGGATTCATTATAGACCATATCTGTGCTTAGACTCATTTTCCAGTTCGGTGCTGGAAATGTCACATAGGAAGACACACATGCTTCAGGATCAGACCCACATCTAAATGCCAGAGGTAGAGCATTCATTTGTGTCCTCGCCTCCGATTTTCCTAACAGTTCTTCTTATTTAGCCTTGCCCAGACCGAGACGGGAGCCTGATGAAAAAATAATAGATATAAATTGTGCTTCAGTCATTGGCTGTTTATCTTAAGAAGAGAAACTTGTTTCCAGGCTACCTGATAATTGGACATCCAAAAAGTTCACTAAGAAGAGGAGAGAGTAGGACCGTACTGAGTAGAGAGAGAGCAGACTGTTTATTTTCTTTTATTAGAAGAGGCTGCTGGTCCTTTCAGTTTCCCCAAGTTGTGGGTTTCTTTGTTTATTGAGTATGACAACCGCTACCTCAATAGTATATGAATTATCTATGAATTCTTAAGGCTTTGAAACAATAAATTCCCATACTTGACTCTATAAAGAGTGGAGAGGGCTGGCAGGGTTTCCAGGGAAAGAGATCAGACCCATGGGGAGAAACTGGAGTCCCCTTCACTCAGTTATTCATTCACTGGTTGATTCAATAAACATTTATTGAACAGTTTTCATCTAGCCTGTTCTTGCTTCAGCCCAAGCAGCACTCTACTAAAAAATTTCCTGTGAATGAAGTGTGATTTAGATGCCCTGGCTCTGTGTTCCCAAGGGATAGACCAATGAAAGCACTTGTCATGTTGCAGGATAATTGCTAGATTTACACAACTGCCTGTGCCTCTACTGTGGGCTCCCTGAAGGCAGACACTATGTCTTCATTTGCCTCTCTGTCCCAACACTGTGTGCAGTGCTTAACTCAGAGAAAGTTCTTGATATTTGAGATATTTGAGAATATGAGGATGAATGACTCCTTTCTCTGGAAGAGTAAGAAACACATCCTCATTAGCATCTAGCCTTTCAATCCAAAAACTATCCAAGTGGTCTGTAATGGTCTGTAAGATTTGTCCTCATTTCCCATTCATTTAGTTATTAAGAATGAAGAAGGGCTTCCCTACCATTATTTCATTTGAACATAATTCTTTTCTCTTTGCAATCTCTCAATGCTTTCTCAAGTGTTTTCCTACTAGGTCTATATGTTACATGTGCATATAAATATGTGGATGTGTAGAATATACAATGATGTATATGATATTACATCATATACATATATGGGTATGGATATGTGGATATATGTATATCTAGGTGAGTGTATGTATAAACACATACAAGATACAACCATAATGTGGTATGTGGTAGGGTCCTTTAAAAGAATAACCTGAAGAATGAGTCTTAGGTCTGTGGTGATACTACAGACAGCATCACCCAGCAGAAGTTAGAACAATCCACCTAGATTAACTCAGTATGTGACCATAAACAGGAATGCATATCCCCTCTGAACCTCTGTCTCTCCACCTATTTCTTCATTGTAAGAGTTTCTCTACCTCCCTCTGATGAGTTGATGTGAGTTTCAGTGGATGGAAAAACCCTTTGCTTGTTAAATCAATATAAATGATCGAAAAATGCCAAGTGAGTCATGTATATGAAAAGATTGGGTTTGATAATGCCGTTTACTGTTTGGGATCATGAATGAGAAAAAATGCACTCTCAAAGGTTCCTGGCATCAGGCAGAGGTTCTGACAGCAATACTGGCATTGCTCGGTGCATTTTTCTTTGAGTGCTGAACAGATTCCCATTTGCTTGGCAGCTGCAAAACCTTCCTGTAAAGTTCTTTGGTATCTATTAACATTCATTTTCTTTCCCTCCCCTCACCTCTAACTTCCCCCTCTTTCATCCCCTTCTGTGTCCAGCTTTGTCAGTGGTCACACTCATATGGCTTGGGTTACCTAGAGTATCTAGTTTTCCACCCATCCACTGATTTAATAATTCCCCCTGGGTCCAGTACATAGTAGGTACATTTCCTAATTTTTCCACTTGGGAAATTTCTATTCATTACTCAAGGTTGCTCCAGTACTGTCTCTCTCAGTGGTCCCACTGCCTTCTCTGGAGAGTTCAGCAATAGGCCCTCTTAAGGAGGTCACAGTCCTTTTTACCAAAGCTTTGAAATCTTAGAGGCAATATATTACAGAAATCCCTGAGTAGAATTCAGTGGTAGGCCTTGCTACTACCTTTTCTCCTCCTCCATGGGACTCTAAAAGGCCCAAGAATCAGAAAGGAAGCCTTCAACAGAGAGCACTTTTGGCAGGTGGCAGCTGGGTTGAAAACTCATCAAGAAAGGTTCTATAGTCTCCAGCAAATCCCCTTAGGCTGGTGCATTAAGGTCCTCAGCACAGATGTCCTCCAGCATAAAATTTAGAAAGTCCCAATAAATGCTGCCTGGTTAGTTGTTTCTCCCAGGTCAGAGTGCCTCTAAGTCCTGGGTGATACTAGCATAGGTTCTGCTTGTGTCTGACACCTAAGAATAAGAAATCAGGCTAATTAGCTCTCTCTCCTTCCTTCCACCAAGAGTGAAAGCAAACAACTGTGATGAGTAAGATTCCCTCCTTCCTTTCTCCTTTCCTTCCTTCCCTCCCTCCTTGTCTTTCCTTCTCTCCCTCATTCCTTTTTTCATATTTCAACTGGTTACTATGGTGTCATATAGGGAGGACCCATCTGCAGCTCTGAGTGTTTTGTATCAGAAGGCAATTGTCAGTCCTCAGTTAATTATGCATGTTTTCATTAGGAGCAGCAATGAGAAACAGTTGAAATGATAGGTCCCTAAGATTGCTGGGAACCCTAAAATATTCATTTATTTTTGGATTAGCAAACTTTTTAAGGTAGAAGGAGCACTAACTTTGAAGACAGATCTCAGTTTGAATCCTAGCAGTCACTCACCAGCTGTGTTGTGATGTGACATTCCTTTACCTTTTTGAGCATTAGTTTTCCCATCTGTAAAATGGAAATAGTGATACCTACCCCCTAGGAATACCTTAAAATTACAGATAATGAAAATAAAGCATTTAACACAGTGCCTGATACAGTGTTTGGCTCAGAGTATCCATTTCATAATAAATAGTATCTTTTAGTGATAGGGAAGCTAAAATGGGAAAAGTCCTCTTCTGGTTGGATTTATTTCAATTTACAGCCAGTCATCTTGTTGGTTTTAAATGATGTTTTTCTGCTCTTGGGTAGAGAAATTTTTGAGTATGTGGAGATGGAATTGCTAATCTGAAAATGGACAAGTTATTATTTTTCAACTTGAGGGCACTATGTTGCATTTACTAAATTCCCCTTTGTTCAGAGATTCATATTTTCAGTTTTTGTTGTTTTTACTGGATGCTTATAGTTGATAAAATGCCTTTTAGCCTGTGTAGTGGCTTTGATCCTGGGGAACACTAACCCTGTATATTATTACATTTGTTGGGTAACAGAGAATGTACACCTTATCCTAAACTCATGCAAACATTTGAGTAGCTGCCTGGTTTACAAGCAGCTGAATTCGGGAAAGAATAAATGACAAGAAACCTGCTCATGTTACATGATTTGGCATAAATGATTCTATGACTTCTTTGTCCCTAAGTAATTGGAGTTGAGTCAAAAGAGATAATGCATGTGAAAGCATTTGGAAAACTAAAAGTTTTCATTGTAATGGATCATTATTATTCTAATTACTACTAATATGAAGAACCTAATATAGCATGAACCAATTATCACAATAAGAGTATTTCTAAAGTTGTGAACATCGGGTACCCATTTGGTATTTGGTTTTATACTGTTTTGCTTTGTTCTCTAATTGTTACATGCATTTAAATCTTCCCCCTCTACCCCAATTATAAGCATCTATATAAGCATTTAAGTCAATTCTGTACAATTCATTATTTCAAAATCATCTACTGAATGCTTACCATGTGCCAGGCACAGAGCTGAGAAATGTAGCCAGATCGGTGATTAAGATGCTTTTCCTACCCTCAGTGAGCTTTCTTCTTGATAGAGAAGACAATAAAGGGGTGACTAGAAGACAGCGTGCTGAGTACCCTGACATAGGGATTTCAGGAAAAAATGAGAGGAACTACAAATGGTAAAGTAGCATTGGAAAGGCTCTGATGTGTGTGTGAGTGTGTGTGTGTGTGTGTGTGTGTGTGTGTATAAGACAGAGAGAGCAAGCATACATAATATATTTGTGGAGCTGCCATAATTTGCTTCTGTGTGCTGTGCTTAGTTGTTTAGTCATGTCCGACTCTTTGTGTCCCTCATGGACTGTAGCCCACCAGGTTCCTCTGTCCGTTGGGGATTCTCCTAGCAAAAATCCTGGGGTGGTTGCCATGCCCTCTTCCAGGGGATCTTCTCAGCCCAGGGGTTGAACCCAGGGTTGGAATCCCTCATTGCTGGCAGATTCTTTACTGTCTGAGCCACTAGAGAAGCCCAAGAATACTGGAGTGTGCAGCCTATCTCTTCTCCAGGGGATCTTTCCAACTCATGAATCAAACCCATGTCTCCTGCATTGCAGGCAAATTCTTTACCAGCTGAGCTAACAGAGAAGCAGACATCATAAATGGAGGCAGGGGCATTGTTTGGGATGGAGCTAAAGAAGTTCAATCATCTGTCTTGCACAACAAGACACCCCAAAACTATGTGCTAGAAACAAAGAAATTGAGTTGCCCCTAATTCCTCAATTAGGTCATGTTCTGGGGAAAAGTTTGTCTCCGCTTCAACTGGTATTGGTCATTGTTTAGTTTGCATGTTCTAGGACTTTATATAAATGGAATCATATAGTATGTATTCTTTCTTGGTCTGGCTTATTTAATTCCATATAATTATTTTGGGATTCATCCAAGGCATTGAAGGTAGTATCAATAGTTCATTTTTATTGCTGAATGGTGTTCCACTGTATAGATACGTACAGTTTCTGTGTCCATTCACTTGTAGATGAATATGTGAGTTGTTTGCAACTTTTGGATATTACTAATAAAATTGCTATAAACAGTTATGTAAAAAGGCATATAACATCACTTCTATCACATTCTATTAGTTAAACAGGTTGGGGGCCCTCCCAGGTTCAAAGTAAAGGGCAGTAAATTTAGGAGAGGGACAGGAGGAATGGTTAGTGGCTCTGCTGCAGACAGTCTATAGAGCAAATATACCATGCTGTGGAGAGCTTGGCTTCATCCAGAAGCCTGTGGTGCAACCACTGAAGGAGCTTTTGACTAGGGGGAAAAGATGGTATGTATTGGTTTGACCAAAAAGTTTGTTCAGGCTTTCCTATATGATATTATGGCTGGTTTAGGTTCCCAAGTGCCGTGAGCTATTTTCCAAACGAAAGCCCATGCCTCTGCAGATGGCTATAGCAGCCTCATAATCCTTGCTCATCCAGGGTTCAGAAGTGGTTCAGAAAAAGTCCACAGCAGCGTGCAGAGGGTTAATCCAGCACCACTGGGGATGTGCAAACTAGGAGACCGTCTAAATCTTAGTACTGCTTGCTGCCTTAGGGATCGTCAGGTATTAAAGCCCAAGATAAAAAGGCCTGACAAAGATTATTGACGGTTTACCTTTTAATGAGCATCTGGGATTGATTCTGTTCCCCTCTGGGATGGCTTTCTCTGTCCTTCCTCCACCTAAGAGGCTATGGGGAACATCAACAACAACAAAATACTAATCTCCAATTTGAATAATTGCAAGGCTTTGCTTTCTAGCAAATAAAGTTTCTAGAAAATGAGTGAGAAATGGCTCACCACTTTTCAAAATAGATATATGTAGAATTGTTATGATTATCCTGATTATTATTAAACACTCCTGGTATGTTGGATTATTTTTAAAGAGGCTGGTTGCCTCTAATTTGATAGTCCTTGTAAATTCCCTCTGGAGGTAGGTCAGCAATGTTAACTCTTAATCATCCGAGGCAATAAGATGCACATGATTCTAACCTAGGTACCAAAGGCTGCTGAACTGTTAATATAGTTATAATGGTAGATATCAGTGTCAGGGAGCTGTTCAANACTATATTTCAATATAAAATATTTTTTTTTAAAAAAAGAACAATAATAAAATAAGGTGCAGCCTCACTCACCTGCCCTGTCTGTCCTCCTACTGTTAAACACCAAGCAGAGAAAATGCACTTCAAGTTGGAGACTTCTCCTTGGGGATGGGTGTATCTTTCAGTAAGTATTCCAATGTTAAGATGTTTACTCTTTTCACACTGTGGCCTGAACTCTGATAGAAACCAAATCTCTTTGGTTTCTATCTTGGTTTCTATCTAAACCAAATCTTGTTCAAGAGTGAGTTCAAGAAATCAACTCAAATCATTATCTGAACCAGAAAGCTCTGCACCACAACAGTTTCTACTTGTGATAAGCAGGAAATGCTCTTTCTCTTGGTATATCGCCCAGACCTCCCTTCTGAGGATGAAGGACACCTCCTGGATTCCTCAGACACAGGTTCACCCAAGTAATGTAGCTGCTTTGTCTTGTCTACTGCAGCGGCTTAGCATAGTTAAAGGGGAAGATACAGCTGTGAATGATTTTATCCAATTTCCTTCCCTTAAAGTGAAAGTGAAGTCGCTCAGTCGTGTCCAACTCTTTGCGACTCCATGGACTGTAGCCCACGAGGCTTCTCCATCCATGGGGTTTTCCAGGCAAGAATACTGGAGTGGGTTGCCATTTCCTTCTCCAGGGGAATCTTCCCCACCCAGGGATCGAACCCAGGTCTCCCGCATTGCGGGCAGATGCTTTATCCTCTGAGCCACAAATATAAATATACTTTCCATCTTTTTCATGACATTACACTACATTCCACAGGGTTTGTGAATTTCCCTATTGAGAGAAGGAAAGGATGGGAGAGGAGGAGGCTCTGTGTCTCCAACCCCTCTCCCAATCCCTCCCCAATTCAGCAAGTATCTCACCTTCATTTTCTATACACAGCTATGGCTAACCCAGCCCATCATCTTACAGATAAGAAACCAAATGTCTAGATAAGGAATTTGTTCCCGGTCTCTCAACAATTCATATCAGAGCAGGAATAAATGCAGGTCTCTGTGTTCTCTCCATTCCTCATAGTCCGGTCTGATATTTTCTTACAGATTTACTCATCCAAAAATTGGCAGCATTTTCAGACGTAAGTGATAGAAGGTAAAGAGGAATGCCATGTGTTAATGGTAGAAGGAGTGAGGGGCTGTGTTTTGATGATACATATGGGATCTTCTGAGCCTATTTAAAATCCTATGCTAGAATCAGCACTTTATCTGTAAGTAAATGGTTTATTCTCCTTTGGACTTCTAGCATCAATTTCAGGCCTGGCATAGAAAAGTTTCTCAGTAAATGCTTGTCCGTGGATGAATAAGTGAATGAATAAATGAATTTGTAAAAATCCCTTGTACCAGCCGATCCCAAGCTAGAGCCGTTACAGCCATTGTCCTACTTTAAGTGTAGTTCTTCTCTCGGCTGATGCTTGATATATCAGGGAGCAGCAGGGAAAAAAAGTCAAATTATGCTACTAGCAGTTCCCTGAGTCTGATGAGAAGGGGTTGGGTGGGGATGAAAATTAGGCATAGGCTACCATTAAAGCAAGTGATCATGCGATGTGATGTATTTCTTTCTGAGACTGTAGCTTAAATCGCAATTACCTCCGGGTGACAAATGAACTCACTGAGTCATTCATTTTGACTGTTGGAGCTCCCACCTTCTGTGTTACCAACGCACGGGGAAGGTGTATGACAAATTTCCAGCTTTAATTTTAGTGCTTGGGAGCTCGAGTGGCACAATTACCCGATCAAGAGCGATGGAAGCATATTAACAAGCAGAGTTCATGTGAAGCTGAGATTTTACTGAGAATGCTCAAACTTGGACCCTTGCAAGCAATGTAGAGCAGCAACTGGTCTCAGGCATCTAGACTTTGGGATATTTTCTTCTCTAACTTTATCCTGATGCTTGAAAGTCAAAAGGCCTCTGAGTACTGTTGATGGTATCTCTAACATACCTCTTGGGTTCTTCCCTTTCTGTTCCTCATCATCTCTCATATTGACTGTTAAAGGCAGTGTACATTATGATTAAATATTCAGATCCTCTAGTCTATTGATAGGAGCTCAGATTATCCCTCTGATTGTCCTCCCTAAATAACCTTGGTCAAGTTACTTAGGTGCTGGCATGGCTTGTCCTGAGTGTTAAACATATTTATATAAATAAAATACATGTCAGATAGTAAATCCATAATTGATGGTGGTTTTACATTAATATTCAGTCAGTTCAGTTCAGTCACTCAGTCGTGTCTGACTCTTTGCAACCCCCTGGTCACAAATTGCAGCACCCCAGGCTTCTCTGTCCATCACCAACTCCCAGAGCTTGCTCAAACTCATGCCCATCGAATCGGTGATGCCATCCAACCCTCTCATCCTCTGTTGTCCCCTTCTCCTCCTGCCTTCACTCTTTCCCAGCATCAGGGTCTTTTCAAATGAGTCAGGTCTTTGAATCAGGTGGCCAAAGTATTGGAGTTTCTGCTTCATCATCAGTCCTTCCAATGAATATTCAGGACTGATTTCCTTTAGGATGGACTGGTTTGATCTGCTTGCAGTCCAGGGGACTTACAAGAGTCTTCTCCAACACCACAGTTCAAAAGCATCAATTGGTCAATATTAGTATTAGTATCCCCATCTAGCTCCTATCTACTGTTCAATCACTCTCCTGTCCAGGGAACCGCAAACATTATCTGTAAAAGATCAGATACCAAGTATTTTAGGCTTTCCATGCCTCAGGTCTCTTTTGTAACGACTTGATTCTGCCATTGTAGAAAAAGTAGCCACAGACAATAAGTAAACAAATATGGCTGTGTTCCAATAAAACTTTATGAAATCTGAAATTTTAATCTTATATAATTTTTGCATATCGTGGACCACTATTGTTTTGGTTTTTTTTTTCCCAACCACATAAAAATGTTAAAACTGGATGGATAAAGTCAGTAGAGGGAGTCAAAAAGTACAAACTTCCAGTCATAAAATAAACAAGGCATGGGGATGCAATGTACAGTGTGGCAACTGTAGTTAGTGATACTGGACTACATAAGTGAAGATTGCTAAGAGAGTAAATCTTAAAAGTTCTCATTATATTAAAATAACAATATTGTGTAGCTATGTATTGTGACATGTCAGCTAGGTTTATTGTACTGACCGTTTCTAATATATCCAAATAATGGAGTCATTCTGTTGTACACATGGCATAAGGTAGATAACATGCCTCAATTTTAAAATATTAATTTAAAAATAATAAAAATGTGAAAATCATCTTTAGCTTTCAGACTAAGCAGCCAGCAAGCTGGATTTTGTCTGTGGGCCGAAGTCTGCTAACCCTGGTCCTGATCTAATGTCTACTCAAGAGCCAGCTTAATCTTCCTGAAAGATTCCGAAAAGCCTACTTTTCTTCTTCCCAAACCTTCAATGGCTCTATATTGCCTAAAATCAAAATTGTTCAATTTGACCTTGAAAGCCCTCTGAGGGCATGGCTCATGGCCCTGGTAACTTCCATGTAACAGCACAAACCTCTCAATTTATCATCCCCAAACTGGGTCTTCCCAGGGTTTTAACTCACATTCCTAAAGAGTTATACTCCTTTTAGAAGTTTGTGAACTTAATTCACATCTGATGAAAAGGACTGAGGAGACCGAGAAGGCTCTGGGAAGACGGCGTTAGGACAGCAGCCCGTCTGCTGTAGAACAGAGGAGTTGCGGGGTCTGCGGACACTGGGAAAACGCCTCGCTCTCTTCTGAAAACTGCTCTCCCTAACTTGCTTCACTGGCCCAAGGAAGGACTTTCCATTCATTCAGTCTCATCTTATTCTTACAAAGACCCAGTGAGGAAAATATTTCTTCATTTTGCAGTCAAGGAAGCGCCTTAACAGAGAGGTTACATAACCGGCCCAAGGTCACATAGCTGGGACATGGTAGATCCAGAACTTGAGCTCAGGCCTGAAGGATGGGAACGCTCATCCTCTTAACCGCGATATTACTTTTACTATTTTCTTACCTAACAGCTGGTGACCTTCTGAGAAGAGCTTCTTCCACTGACAAAAATAAGCGTTCCATTATGTGCACGAATGTGTATAGGCATATGTAATTCCTTCCCCCGAAGTTAAATTTCCCCTTTCTGTCAAACCCAATGATAACAGGAGGAACATAAAATACCTTATTTAGCATTGCAAAACATCCTGCTTCCTAATCCACACAGACAATCTTGAAAGTGAGCCCAGGCATGGAAGAAATGCTGCTTTGAATGTATCCTAATCCACAGTGAAGGAGCGATCACATTAAAACATTTCCCATCTCCCTGCATTATCGTCATCAGAGGACACGTTTTAGGCAGAAAGGGGAAAGCTGCTAACATGAATTAGTTACCTCATTTTACAGCAGAGAGAGGTGAGACCACATAAATGTAATGTGGCATGACACGAAATGGCCAGCTTCCTTTAACAAGACTAATTCGAGCTGAATCGGCACATTGGAGGGGGGAAGTGTGAAGTGTTTGCATCGCTCTCTCCTCTGTACCTTGAGACTTCTGAGAAGGCTTCTTGGGCAGAGCAAGCCTAGAAGACAAAATGCCCACGGCTATCTGTCTTTGGCTCCTTGATCCCTGTCTAAGCAAGCAGCCAGATGTGGTTAAAAGATCCGCACAGACGAGAAATCATGCGCCCTATCGGCGCTAGTGGTAAAGAACCCACCTGACAATACAGGAGCCGTAAGAGACCCAGTTCGATCTCTGGGTCAGGAAGATCCCTTGAAGGAGGGCATGGTAACCCAGTCCAGTATTCTTGCCTGGAGAATTACATGGACAGAGGAACCAGGCGGGCAATGGTCCATAGGCTTGCTAAGAATGGGACACGACTGAAACGACTTAGCACAGCACACACCCTTCACTCAGCCTCGCCCTTAACCTGCTGTGTGATTTTGCCCAAGTTCCCTCAGTTCCCTGCTTTGTTTTCCTCAGCATTGATATGAATATCACCATCATTATATCCTTGGCCTTCCACACAGAGCAGAAGGCCCTACAGCATGATTATTAAGAGCTTGAAGGCAGGCCACATGGGTTTGAATACTGGGCTTATTGTTCATTGCCTTGAGGCCAGTTATTTACCCTCCCCACGTCTTGATTTCCTCATCTGAAAAATGGGAATAATAATAATAGTAATTGCGGAGACATCCCTGGCAGTCCAGTGGCTAAGACTGTACTCCACTGTAGGAAGCTCTGGATTGATCCCTGGTCAGGGAGCTAGATCCCACATCCCAGTGCTAAGGGTTCACATGCTGAAACTAAAGATACCACAGAAGATCGAAGATCCCATGAGCCTCAACTAAGACCCAGCACAGCCAAATAAATAAAGAATATTAAAATACTGCTACTACTAATAATAATTGTTTCATATGGTATTGCTAGAATTGAATAACTCAATCTACCTTAAGCCCTCACCAGACTTTTTGGTGCATGCTAAGCACATTAAAATGATGGCCATAATTACCATAGTCTTCTCCAAGCCTCTAATTAGAGAATGATAATTATCATGTTTATGACTCTTTATAGTTTTCTATATGAACCAGTCACATTTAATCTTCATGAAATGTTATCCCATGCTACGTTATAGGGATCTTTAGCCCCCATTCAGATAAGGAAACTAAGAGTCAGAGGAGTTTGGAAACTTTTCCCAGGCCACACAAATTGTTATTGTATGTTATTGACTTGATCAAAGCACTCTTTCCCATGTTCTTTTTCTATAGTTTGTAAACTGTAGTCTTTTGATACATGTAAAGAATGATTACTATCACGGAAATAAGAATCAGGTATCTCTAGATTTCATTTTCTGGTGTCTGTAGGTTGCTTTTACATAAAGTTAAAAATGTTTTAAGGCTTCCAGCTAAATAAAGGAAAGGATAGGGTTTCCTAAGTGGCTAAGACATACATTTGTTTGCACTGAGATTAGATGAAATGTGTTAGAATGTGAAGAGAAGAGGGAAGATATTATGAAGTTCCTGATTTGCTAAGGCGGATTATACATTAAGACAATAGGCTTGCAGACCAGACTGTTGTCTTCAGTGAGAAGTTCCCACATGTCTTCATTCTCCTCCTTTAACCTACCTAGGGCTGATTCTTGTGGACCCAGTTCTGAGTATCTGATAGGAAAAGCAAAGAAGTAACTACCATTGGGAAGAGGATTTAACTCAGGAGAATTAAAGAAGAGCCTTTCTCTAACCTGGAGGCTGTTTGAAAGGAAGAGCAAGAGAAACTAGGTTGGGCAGGTGGGTTCTGACATTCTTCTCTCCAAGCTAAAGCTGGAACTGCTGTGGACATCTCTGAGTAATATTGAAGGCCAAAGCACTTTATTCCAGTTCATTCTTAGGACTCCAGAAAGAGAAAACCTCTGGGGCTGCCCCACATGACTCTGCAGTGGAGTCTAATATGGTCAGGAAGAGAGATGCAGAAGGGGGAGCCAGAATGCTGACACCTGAGCTTGGCAGATAATGAACCCCGTACAGGCTGGGAGGAGACGGAAGGATTGGTGGACTGGATGCAGGGAATGACAGAGACTCGGGAGTCTGCAGCCAGTGGAAACCGAGGACAGAGCAACCAGGTTTTAGTTCAAGCTGAGGGAGAGACCAGACTATGACTCACACAACTCACAGGGATAGGAGGGCCAGCAGAGGCAAGAGGTCAAGAGTCATGGCCCCAGAGACCAGAACAGGCAAGGGATGCTCCGCCTAACAATTCTGGATCCCCTCTGCCTTCTCAAAAGATTCCCAGACAGGCTGACCCAACACCTCGGGACCTGACACTGAGGGAGGACCAAGAAGGGAGAACCGTGACCTCAGGGGAACATTATTACTAGATTTTTAACCAGAGACACTGGGTACCACCTTAAGAAGAGCTTAAATTATTAAGTCTGGATGAATTTAAACAGAATTGGGCATTTACTTTCACTTAGATTGTATTTTCCCTCCCAACCATCATAGAAGAGTTTGAGGGGAAACCCAGATTAGGCTTAGAAAATAATAAAGTACGTTCTGTCTGTACACATGAGTTCTGGAGTAAGTTAAATTGGCCACAAGCATATGTATGTGTCATGATATCTAATTTTATACAGCTCTTTATAGTCTTAAAGCACCTTATGTATCAATGACATTGGATTCTGTGACTTTGACAGGGCATGAGTTATTTTCCCATTATACTGACTAAGAAATTGAGGATTAGAGAAGGCAAATTATCTTCCCAGGATTACAGCTGTAATCATAAGGAAGGATTTGATTTTATTTTCCTAATCTGATACCAGCATTTCCCTCCCTATATAATTTGCTGAAATGCATATATGTATTATATATATATAGCCAAGCATTATGTTTCATAAGTGGTTACATTTTAAAGAATAAAATAAAAATTCATTCAGGCTATATGTAAGGGGAAAATCCATTCAGAATGTTTGTTTAAGACTCTGCAATACCAGAGTTTTTAAAATGAGGAAAACATAGGAGTAATTTATAATAAATATACTTTGGTGTTTCATAGCCTTCTATGACCTGTTCTCTACCTGTATATCTATTTCTATCCTCCTTTGCCTAGAAACCCCTCTCCTTGAAGATGCTCCCCTACATCTAGGGAAATTCCTTAATCCAGCATTTCCCAAAGCCTGTTGTGTAGAATATTAGCTTCCTGGGATGTAAATAGGTATAACAGGGAAAATGATTTCTAATGGTAAGATAAGTTTGGAAGGCACTGGTCTAACAAATTAAGTAGATGTCTTTATCCACAATTTTCCTCTGAACCTTTGATGTGATAAATAAGGTTTATGACTCCTAGAGGGAGAAAAAATGTGTTGCATTTCCTACCTTATTTGGCCATGTAGCCATTTTTGTCAGTAGTCTCCTGTATCATCTGTGTGTGTGTGTGTGTGTGTGTGTGTGTGTGTGTGTGTTTCATCTGTGTTCTTTAAAGCACATGTCAGCACTGCCACCTTAATCAATAATTCTGATGGATGGGAGAGGGTAAGGCTATGATGTGGGTCATTCCATTGACCATTAGGGTTGATTCAGCTGACTGGATGGATGGATGGTTACAACCTGGTGCTACATGCAAACAGCACAGTCTTCCTGTGAGGACCATTATTAGGTCAAGTGCCTGTGGTCCCCTAAGATCCCAATTTCTGCTTGAGCACAACTTGCCATAATTCAGACATCTACAGCCATGAGTCATGCTGGGAGAAAACCAGGTCTAGGTGAGAACCGTACTGTAGAAATTAATTTTATTCATCAATCAATTAGGACTTTTGAGCACCTGGTAGGAGCCAGATACTGTGCTGTGTGCTAGAGATGCAGAGATAAATAAAGCATAGTCACTGTTCTCCAAGGACTTACAATCTGGGAGGAGAGAGAGGATTGGGAAATGACACATGCAGAGACTAAAATAGTAACTCAATATGGTGTTATATACAACATATATGCTCAGACACAGTGGAAGCATATGGAAAGGAATGCCCTGGTCTACCCAAAAGGGTCAGGGAAGGCTTTGAAGAGAAAATAGTGGCAAGGCTGCAGCTTATAGAATGATAGTGGTTTTGCCTGGTGAAAATGTAGAGTATCCTGAGAAGAGAGAAGAGCACGCACTCCAGTAGAGAAGTCTGAAAAACCACGGCACTGTCAGAAAACAAGAAGTGGTACAACATGGATAAAATACAGAAACTGAAGAATACATTGGAGTAGCTGGTGCCAGGGAGACAGCGAGAAGCCAGATCATTATGGGCCTGGTGCCCATGTAAGGAGTTTGGACTTTACCCTGTTGGTAATGAGGATCTGTCTGCTACTTTTCTAGACAGTTTTGATCTCCTTCTTTGCTAATGTTAACAAAAAAAAGTTGGATTGTGAGAGTAACAACAAGCAGCCAAAATCCCAGGTTCCTGGGGATTAGAGAAGCCAGGATTCAGTCCTTCCAAGGGGACCCATCTTACTTTTGGAATACAGTAACCACTCTCTTTCAGGTCAGAGATAGGGTTTATGGTTAAGGGAGAATCTAGCAGTATGGAGCCAAGTCAGTGAGGAGTATCAGGACCCCCGCCTATCACCAAAATTGAAGCTGGGCCCCAGTCTTCTCAAGGCATCCAAAACTAATGAGGACCCAAGGCAGATGCTGAGCCCCCTCAACAATGCAACACTCTGTGGATTCAGAAATGGATTGCTGATCATGGAACATGCAGAGAGCTGAGTGGCTCGTTCCAGAGGCTACTTCCTCTGGGGACTGAGTCTTCTTGGTGAATGCCTTGTGATTCTCAACCATTATCTACTGAATCCTCACAATCTTCAAAGGTGGTTTCACTATCATTATTTTATAAAAAAGGAATCTGAGGTTTTGAGGCTTAGTGAAACTTGTGTGAGTATACATAGGGAGTTAGTAGTCAAGCCAGGACTTAATCCCTAGTCTTCCCAATTTCAAAATCCAACACAAATTAGCCAGCAGTCTACACTGGCTTCCTGTTCTAACTCCCTGCCTCTCTGCAGCCTTGGTCAGTTCAGTTCAGTTCAGTCGCTCAGTCGTGTCCAACTCTTTGTGACCACGTGAATCGCAGCACGCCAGGCCTCCCTGTCCATCACCAACTCCTGGAGTTCACTCAGACTCATGTCCATCGAGTCAGTGATGCCATCCAGCCATCTCTTCCGCTGTCGTCCCCTTCTCCTCCTGCCCCCAATCAGCCAGCATCAGAGTCTTTTCCAATGAGTCAACTCTTCGCATGTGGTGGCCAAAGTACTGGACTTTCAGCTTTAGCATCATTCCTTCCAAAGAAATCCCAGGGCTGGTCTCCTTCAGAATGGACTGGTTGGATCTCCTTGTAGTCCAAGGGACTCTCAAGAGTCTTCTCCAACACCACAGTTCAAACGCCGGCACTCAGCCTTCTTCACAGTCCAACTTTCACATCCATACATGACTGCTTGGTCAATGCTGACCAAAGGACTGGTGTGGCTGAGACTTCTTGGAAATTCCTCTGTGCCATTAACAATGCAGTACCAGAGCAAATTATGGCCACTGTGTTTGCTGGCCTTGCCACTCAAAGCCCACTTTTCTCTTCTTCCAGGCCCTCTATTCATCCGCATGTTCATTCCTTGTGAAGTGTTATCAGGTTCAACATTCTTATGATACCTTCTCTGAGGACCCAGTACATCATGAAAAATTTATCTTATTGACCCCCAGCCTTTCCTATGAGGCAGCATTCATTTCTAGTCCCTTATATCCAAGTTTCCAAAGAAAGGTCCTAGAGACAGTTTTCCACAAACCTGAGGACTCCCAAATCCTGTTCTAGAAAGTATATCTATTCATTTACTTTCTCTGCCTACTTGAAGCTATGCACCCTTTTCTCTGCCTTGGGGCTGTGACCTAGACAATTGTATTTAGATCAGTATACTTACTTCACGGCTGCATCTGCAAATCCCTCTGTAATACCACTCAGGCCAGATGGTGGACCTAAAAGCTGACTCTAGGTAAGACTCTTCCCACTTGGAGCCTGAGGTTCCCCATCTATGAAGTGTATCTTTGTGATCTATAAAATCCTATTCAACACTGCAATGTATATGCATTCTACAGATGATGAAATTGAAGATTAGGAGCTTAATGGTTCAGCTAGGAAATTCCCAAACTGGGATTCTGACCAGTTGGCAACATATTATCTTCAAAGAAATCAATTGTCTAAAAATATTCATTGAGCACTGATTATGGGCAAACGCACTGTGCTGGGAGCTAAGAGTACATGAGGAAAAAGAGATTGTTCCTGCTCTCTAGACAAGTATCTATATTTTGGAGGAGAGAGATGCAAAAAGAATTCCAACATGTTGTGAGAGGAATAGCAGGGAAAACATGAATGAGGGTTCCCAAAAGCAGAGTTGTTTACCCAGGTGCCTAAGAAAGCTTATAGCAAAGTGGCACCTCAGCTGGGGAAGGAGAGTTGACCTGTGAGTTAATGAAATTGACTCATGACCATTTGCTTTTAGTCAGCTTCTAGAAAAAGAAAATCTACCTTCATTTTCACTGCACTGGAGTCTAAAAAATTTCAACAAATAGGATCTTAGTATCTGCCTAATGGAAGAGCTGTAAAGAGATGATATGAATGGACAAATAGAGAAGGGTTTCAAGGATGTAGGGATGTCTGCCTGGAATGCTTGCCTGCTATCTAGCAATAAATAAGATATAAAAATAAATACACACATCTGACCAGAACTAAGGGAAATAAAAGGGAAAATCATTGAAAATAACGGGAACCTGCCCAGTGTCCAAGCTGTCCACAAATATGATTAGAATGATTAGAATGATTTTAAGAGGCATAAGCAGGCTGATAAAGAATACCAAGATGAGAAGAGGGGAAGACGACAGTAGGGACAGAGGTAAAAAAAAGCCGGTTTTCAAGTTTATCTCAAGTAAGTTTGCAAAGGAGGGAGTGGCCAGGCCACCAAGACTTGCCCAGTGTAATTTATTGACAAGGAAAAGTAGACATTCCTTTGCAAAACTTAATTCTTTGCTTCAGTGACTGTTAACAGTAGAGGTTGGGAGATGAATGCCTGAAGTGGGCGTAAATTCCCTTCTAGAGAAGAGAGCATAGCACTTGGAAGAAATAAAGGTGAATCTTGACAGGAGGAGGTTGATTAAGATAGTAAGTGTGCTCAGAGATTGAGAAAGTCGTCAAGCCTGGGTGATGGATGGAGAGTCTTCAACCACACATCCTAAGCTGAGTGTCTGAGCATCCATGGAGGATGGAGGGTGGGGAGATGAGGGAAGGAAGCCCAGGTCTCATGCACACAATGAGCTGCTTCCCTCTGGATGTATAGGAGGTGGAGAATGAGTATTTGTTGATAACAAATTGCTGGGCACTGTGGTAGGTGCTTTACATATATTGTCTCATTGATTTCTCATCATCCCCTCCAAGGTAGGTGTTATTATAAGAAAACTGAGGGTCAGAGAGGTTAAATTACCTGTCCAAGTTCTCAGACCCAGGATTTGAACTCTAGGTTGTCTGATAATAAAATCTATAGGCTCTTTTCTCTTCATTCCAGTGAAATAGTCATAGCCTTTTACATTTTCATAATGGATGTGACATGCCTAGTAGCTGGTAGGAGTTCAAATAATGATAGCAGATAAAAATAGAACTGGGAATAGCAAGACTAAAGGGGCAGGGTATATGTAAACAGATCGTAAGACTTATCTGAAAGGGCCGTTGTGAGAAACGAAGTAAAATAATGCCAAATTCCATCATAGGGCGAGCAGCATAGGGGCAATTCAGAAGCTGGGGGTCTTTCTTTGGTACTCAGTGCCTTGTATCATACTTCTCTGTATGTTTTCATGTTTTAATAACCTCTAATAGGCTAAAGCTACTTGAAGGTAGAGATTTACCTAATGAATCTCTGCATTTCTCAGAGGACTTTGTATAAAAAGGATTTACTGAATGTGGGCCAGTGCATAAGAATGCAGATCAGGACTATGTAATATAAAAGTGCTGTATTTCTCTTTACAGTTACTCTCGTTATACTCATTCTTCCTAACAGCTCATCTACCAGACTGTAAATACATGCTTACACATATGTGTGACTAGGTGCGTCGTGCAGTGTGCCAGGTGCTTCGTATACATATATAACTGGTTTATTGAAGAACCCAAACTTGGTGAGATAGAAAACAGATTTTTTTTTTCTTTATGCACTGCTTGCAGCAGGCTCATAAAATCTCCTTTTCTCATTCTTTATATTGGGCAGAATCCATAATCTTCCAATCATTCTCTGGTATTAAATGTTCATTCAACATACAATGCCGGTCTCATACTGGATTTCGTGTCTGCCCTCCCCTGTGCTGGCCAGAATTGTGGTTCAGGGGTCATGGTGGGAAAAGAGGCTTAGGGTTAGTTCTGGGATTCTTCTCCCTTTTCCTTTACATGCTATCTCCTCTGATGCTTGGAGCCAGTGGGGCAAACATAACTTTCTTACCAGCTCCTGATAACTGTCCTTCCCTACTGGTTGCTTTTAGCTGATTCCATGGGGATCCAATATCCCTCATCACCTTCTGGAACATACATAACCAAATGCTGGGTATATATGGGGTTCTTGAGAAGCCCCTGTGCAGTAGACACACAGCACTGTTTGACCTCTGTCACTGCACTCTGTACCAGGTCACATCAAAGCCTCTTGCTTTGGGGACCACTTGCCTCCTGGTAATCAAGTCAGCTCAAGCCTACCCAATTTCCATGACCTTTGACCCACAGGACATCCCTCATCCTTGCCACATCTAAGCAGGGAAGTCAGGGGTGATTCAGAGTCACTGCCTCTTTCTCCCCATCAATTTTCCCCAGTTCTCTTGTCTTTCTTCTCACGTGGGCACAGAAGCAGCTCAGCCAGTCTGCATATAGGTAGCTATCCAAACAGAGATTGCTGGTTTTCTCCCTTGCAGGCCCCCAGCTTGTGAGGGCTCTTCTGTCACGTCCCTTGCCTTGGGGGAAGCCAGGTGGTAGCCAGGCAGGTGAAGGACAAGCCTCTGCCCCAAGTTCTCTACCTTCCCAAGTCCTCCAGGGTCTCTTTCTCAGCATCTCCTCTGGGATTTTTGTTTTGCTTTGTTATAAATGAAGGAGAATAATAGAAGGTAGTGATAGTTTGAGTGAAGGAGAAGCAGAACAGTCAGTTTTGTTGCTCCGTAATAAGTTTTAAGGGAGGTGACAGGCCACATTTGTTGTTTTTTAAAAATATTTGTTTGTTTGTTAGTTTATGATTATTTTTTTGACTGCGCTGGGTCTTTGCTCCTCCAAGCAGGCTTTCTGTAGTTGCGATGAGCAGGGGCTATTCTCTAGCTGCACTGTGCGGGCTTCTCAAGGTGGTGCTTTCTCTTGTTGTCAACAGGGCTCTCGGTGAACAGGCTTCAGTAGTTGCAGCAAGCAGGCTTAAATGCTCATGGCATGTGGAACCTTCCGGGACTAGGGATGGAACCAGTGTTTTCTGCGTTACAAGGAGGATTCTTAACCACTGGACCCCTAGGGAAGCCCCTAGCCTCATTTATTGATGGTGGCTTTTAGATAGAGATTCTGTTGTCTCAGCCCTGGGCCCTAGCTGCCACTTCTAAGGTAAATTGAAGAATCCCAGTCGACACCTGTTTATACATCCTTTTAACATACACATGTATACTTATCGGGTAACGTTTATTATTCTCCTTTCAGTTAGGAAAATCAGGCTCAGAGAAGATGAAGCAAGGTGTTCCAAATTATACACAATCAGTGGCCGAATTGGCATCCAAACTAGGTCTGCCTAATGCCAAAGTCCATCCATAGTAACAAAGAGATGCTCTCCTTAGAGAAGAAAATAGGAAAGGGAAATAGGGCAGGGAGACATGGATGGGGAGATGCAGGGCATCATGGAAGGAGCCAGAGAGACAAGTCTCTGATGAGCTGTTTCCATTTGACGAGGGGTCCACAAGACCATGGGGTCCAGTAGCAAAGAGACTACGGCACCCCCCCAGCCATAGCCATTAGAGGTGGGCCTATAAGGACCCCATATCCTCTGATGCTGTGTCTACAGGACTCCATTTTACCAGCATAGTGGGGAAAGCTGTTCCCCTCCCAAGGTAATGGGTCTAAAGCCTCAAGGAGCCAAGGCTGAACCCATGAATGGCCATCATTGGCTGAATGGAGAAGACCCATACGATAAGCATTGGGGACTGATGTGTTTTAAGAGCAAATAGCCCACAGCAAGAGAGCCTTTGCCAGGGACTGAGTACAGAACCTCTTCCCTCTGATATCAGTTCAGATGGTGGTTCTCCAAGTAGGTTCTCCAACTGGCAACCTTCGATTTACCTGGAGATTTGTTAGAAATGCAGTCTGCCCCCTCCCACTTCCCAGACCTCAGGCAGAATCAGAACCTCCCCGGGTGAGGCACAGCAGTGTTTCAACAGGCTCTACAGGTGCTTCTGTTTTGTTAAGTTTTCAGTCAGCTTTACTGGAGTATAACTTACAGAAAGCAATTTGCCTTATTAGATGTCAAGCTTGAAGAGTTATAATAACTAGGTATGGACATGCAGCTGGCACCAAAATCAACACAGAATATTCTCATCTCCTCAGAAAGCTCTCTCATACTCCTTTCTGGTCAGTACTCCCCCTTACCTCCAGTCCCTGGCAACTGCTGATCCAGTTTCTCTCCCTCCAGGTTGCCTTTTGTAGAGTATGGTGTAAAGGACTCATACAGTAGGTAGCCCTTCATGTCAGACTTTTTTTGCCTCGGCATCATACTTTTAAAATGATCTATGTTGTTGCACGTTGCAGTGGTCCACTCCTTTTTATTAGGTAGCTTGCTCCTTTTTGTTGCTGACTAGTATTTCCTTGCATGAATGTACCTTAAGTTTTTATTTTTATTAATTTTTTAAAGAATGCAATGATATTTAATACTTCTATTTATTTGTGGCTGGCTGGGTCTTCATTGCTGCCCTGGGTTTTCTCTAGTTGTGGCAAGTGGGGGCTACTCTTTATTGCTGGTGTGCGGGCTTTTTATTGCTGGGGCTTCTCTTGTTGTGGACCACAGGCTCTAGGGCACGTGGACTTCAGTAGCTGACGCAAGTGGGCTCAATACTTGTGGTTCCTAGGCACTAGGGCACAGGCCCAATAGTTGTGGTGTTAGGCTTAGCTGCTCCATGGCATGTGAGATCTTCCTGGATCAGGGATCGAACCCTATCTCCAGTAGTGGCAGGCAGGTTCTTTACCACTGAGCCACCGGGGAAGCCCGTATTCTTGTTATTACCTTTTAATATTTATTTACTTATTTATTTTTGGCTGTGTTGGGTCTTAGTTGTGGCATGCAGGATCTTCACGGCAGTGTGTGAGCTTCTGTCTAGTTGTGGCACACAGGCTTGTGGGCTCAGTAATTGCAAAATGTGCCCCACGGCATGTGGGATCTTGGTTCCCCAACCAGGGATCGAACCCCCGTGTGCTGCTTTGGAAGGCAGATTCTTAATCACTGAATCACCGGGGAAGTCCCTAATTTTTTTACTCATGCCTCAAGTTATGGACACTTGTGTTGTTTTCAGTTTAGGACTTCTGTGAATAAAGCAACTAAAAATATTTGAGAACAAGTCTTTGTGTGAACATATGTTTTCATTTCCTCTGGGTAAATACCTAGGAGTAGGATGGCTGCATCACATCACCAGGTAAGTATATATTTACTTTTATAAGAAACTGCTAAACTGTGTCCCGAAGTGACTGTAACATTTTCTTACCACCAGTAATATATTAATACGTTTACTGTATTCTCTCCATCACTGGGTATTACTATCTGTTTATTTTGTTGTTGTTGTTAACATAGCGATTCTAATAGGTGTTCTTGTGGTATCTAATTATGGTTTAATTTTTATTTCCCTAGTGACAAATGATGTTCAGAATCTTTTCATATGCCTATTTGCCATTCACCTCTCTTCTGTGAGAAAGTTTTCTTTGTAAATAATCTCTTCACATATTTAAAATTGTATAGTCCTCTTCTTTTCTTAGTGAGTTGTAAGAAGTCTTTACATGTTCCAGATAAAGTCTTTTAACAGATATGTGTTTTGCAAATATTTTCTCCCACTCTGTGGTTCTTTTATAATCCTAAGAATTTTTTTTGAAGAGCTGAAGTTTTAATTTTGATGAAGTTCAGTAAAATCAATTTTTTTCTTTTATGGTTTATGCTGTATAAGCATTTTGTTTCCTTAACACTAGATTACAAAGATTTTCTCCTGTGTTTTTTCCTAGAAATTTTACAAGTCTAGATTTTTAGTATAGGCTTGTGATTCATTTTGAATTAATTTTTGTATATGGAGTGAGTTTTTTTCCTTTGCATGTGGACTAATTGTTTCAACACTATTTGCTGAAAAGAATATCCTTTATCCATTAAATTATCAGTGCACCTTGTCAAAAAATCAATTGACTACATATGTGCAAGCCTATTGTTGGACTCTCTACTCTGTACCATTGATGTATTTGTCTATCCGAATAGCAATACCACCTTCCTATGATTAATGTAGTTTTACAGTAAGTCTTAAAATGAGATAGTCGTGAGTCCTACAATTTTGTTCTTTTCTCCTCAGAACAGTTTTAGCCATTTTAGATCTTTATATTTTCATGTGATTTTTATAATTAGCCTGTAAATTTCTTTTTTAAAGTGCCTTGTAGGATTTTGATTGAAATTGCATTGAATCTATAGATTAATTTGGGGATAATTGTTAGTAATGCTGAGTTTTCCCACTCACCTACATAGTTCATCTTTCCATTTGCTTAAGTCTTTTCTAAATTATCTCATTAATTCTTTTTATGATAGTAGCATATAATCTGCTGCTAAAATTTTGCCATATGTTGTTAGATTTATCCCTTAGTATTTCGTGTATTTATTTCAATGCCATTGTGGAACATTGGTGGTGGTGGTTTAGTCACTAAGTCATGTCCTACCCTTGTGACCCCATGGATAGTAGCCTGCCAGATTCCTCGTCCATGGGATTCTCTAGGCAAGAATACTGGAGTGGGTTGTCATAACATTAGGTATTGAAAAAAACTAGTAATGGTATTTGATCTATCACACTCTCTCCAGATTCAAGTCATGCCCTATGCTGGTTAAGGTAGGGGATTTGCTATCAGACAAAACTATGTCTAAACCCAGAATCACTAGTTTGAAGAAGTAGCATGGTATGGTGTTGGAAGAAGCCAGATTCTAGAGGCAGACTGTTTGAGTTTGAAGCCTCATTCTGCCTCTTACTAGCTTCATAAACCTACATACTCCAGGGTTCAGTTTTATCATCTGTAAATGGGTATAATAATAATAAACCTATTTCATAGAGTTATTAAAAGAATTAAATGGTGTCAAGCAATGTCAAGCATAGAGTCATAACCCAAAACATGTTAGCTTTTATTATATCTTCCTGGGTGACCTTTGGCAAGCTAGTTTCAGTAAGCCTCCACCTCCTCATTTATAAATTAGGAATAATCATAGTATCAATAGAATTGTGTTGAGGATTAAATTAAAAGAAAACAGAGAAAGCACAGAGCACAGTGACTGGCACATAAGCCCTTATAAATAGCTATTATTAATAGTAGCTATTAGTTTTATTAATACTAGCTATTAATAGTGTCCATATTAGTACAAGTGTGTCTGACGTATTGACAATGAATATTTAAAAAATAAAATACCTTCTGAACAATGAATATTAGCCTTACCGAAAAGTTTGCAGGGGAAATTAAAAAGTTGTAGATGTGGCTGCTGAACATTTAGATGGTGCACAGATCGACTTATTGAAAACTGGTTGTTTCCAACCATTCATGCTAAATGGTTTTATTTGATTGTCCAGGGAGCTACCCCTCCCCCTACATTGTTTCTAAACTCATTGCAGATGGTGGCGGTGAAGCTGCAAACTAAAATCAATCTATTTATTGTAATGACTCCTAGTTACATACACCCAATTACCACTGTCATTAAGAAAGCTGTAGCTGCCAATATTGAATAGCAATGTGACATAGGCATTCAATGCGTATAGCTCCAAAGCATGACCTTCTTACCAAGGAAGATTAAAAAGCACCCAAGATAATACCTGTTATCCCTAACTCTTTTCCTATTCTTTTTTTAAAAAAAGAAATACAGAAAACTTTGCCAACTTACTAATGTTAGATGAGAGGCAGCAAAGTGGTCCTAGAAGATCTGAGTACTAATTGAGAAATCAGGTTATGGCATGCTCTTAGCATAAATGGTACCATAATCTCTAGGGAAATTAGCCAGTTTGATTCTGTAAGCATGTATTGATTGAGTGTGTCTGCACAAACCTAGGCACTCAGGATGATATGGAAAATGATAAAATAGTGATATATCACAGGGAAGACTGGCTCAAGATTTAAGCCACAGTTTTGAATGTCAAGCTCTGCAATAAGATTTATAGAGCTATGTGTCTTTGGCCAAGTCATCTGCCCTCTCTTTTCATGTTCTTCATCTGTAAAACATGACACCAGTATAATGAGGTTGATTAGAACTTAGTGATTCAGATTTTATTCTCTGATTTTAAAATGCATTCTCTATCTTCAAGCTCCTTACATTCTAATCAGAAGAAAAATAATCTACCCATAAAGATAAATAATTAACCTAAATACTATTAATATTTGACTACCAGTGAGACTAATAACCTTGAAGGTCGTAAAAAGCCTACATTATAGGAGCTATGAATTAAATTAACATTGAAAATGTTTTCTTATTTGCAAAATAAGTTTAATTATAATTGCTTTGTAGAATTTGTGAGTTAATATTTTTCAAACTCCTGGAATGTTGAAAGTATCTTAAAAGTTAGTTGGTTTCCTCTCAGACCTGTTGTCTATTTAAACCCCTCAGAATTTGTATCTTGACATAATAATGAAAACTGTGCCATTAAGACGTTTGGATCATAAATCTACCTCAGGAACGTAAAGATCCAAATCTTCAAAGGACCAAATGATCTGTTATTTTTAATAAAAAAATTTTGTCCAATTTAATCAGCACCAAAATATCTACTGGTATTTTTCTCTTTTCTTTTAACCAGATCTAAAGACTCACCTTGATAACTTACTATATTATGTACAATCTGGTAAAAATCATACTGACCTGTGTTTGAATCTCATCTCTGCTATTTACACAACTGTATGATTTAGGCAAACTGATTATTTTCTAGAGACTCACTTTCTCCCTCTGTGAAATGAAAAGGTCCTCACTTCATAGTTTCTTTTTTCTTTTCTTTTTTAGGTTTAGAAAAAGATCAAGCATGTGTAAAGCCCTTAACAGAACAATGGGCATAAAATAAGTGTCTTCAAATACAACCTTTTATTAGATATGTTTCATACCCCAGTGAAGTATGAGAGTTCTTTCATCATATTTCATGCCATTGGCTATAGTACTGGATTCTTCAAATTGCTTATGTGGAAGTAGCCTAAATACAGCACCTTGTTTTAATTCTGATCATAGAGAATGGTTATAATTATATAATAGAAAATTATTTAGCTATAACAATAATCTTATAGCATGAGGTTGTGTTTTAAGTCAATTAAAAAATAATTAGGCAGCAAAAATGTAAATATTGTGTGAAACATTTATAAAATATGCATAGAACAAAAGATGGGCAAGAGTGCCGAAGGTTAAAAGTGGATGGTAGTGGGGATATGGTAATTTTTCATTTTTCTATTTTTCAAAATATGGGGAAATTTTTATACTTTTCAAAACATGGATTTTTTCCTTTTTATACTTTGAAGTTTTCAAACTTTTCTGTTTTTTTAAACAATGAATATATATATTTTTATATATGTGTGTGTATATATATATATGTATATATATATGCATATATATATATTCATATCTTGATGAAGGTGAAAGAGGAGAGTGAAAAAACTGGCTTAAAACTCAACATTCAAAAAACTAAGATCATGGCATCCAGTCCTATCACTTCATGGCAAATAGATGGGGAAAAAATGTAGAAACAGTGTCAAATATCACTTTCTTGGGCTCCAAAATCTATGAGGACAGTGACTGCAACCATGAAATTAAAAGAGCTTGCTCCTTGGAAAAATAGCTATGACAAACTTGGACTGTGTATTAAAAAGCAAAGACTTCACTTTGCCAACAAAGGTCTGTCTAGTCAAAGCTATGGTTTTTCCAGTAGTCAAATATGGATGTGAGAGTTGGACCATAAAGAAGGCTAAGCGCTGAAGAATTGATGCTTTTGAACTGTGGTGCTGGAGAAGACTCTTGAGAGTCCCTTGGACTGCAAGGAGATCCAATCAGTCCATCCTAAAGGAAATCAACCCTGAATATTCATTGGAAGGACTGATATTGAAGCTAAAGCTCCAATACTTTGGCCACCTGATGGGAAGAGCTGACTCACTGGAAAAGATCCTGATGCTGGGAAAAATTGAGGGCAAGAGGAGAAGGGGATGACAGAGGATGAGATGGTTGTATGGCATCACTGACTCAACATACCTGAGTTTGAACAAACTCAGGGAGATAGTGATGCACAGGGAAGCCTGGTGTGCTACAGTCCATGGGGTTGCAAAGAGTCGAATATGACTTAGCAACTGAACAATAGTAATATACGTACTGTGTGTAAATATATATATATATATATATATATGAAAGTGAAAGTCACTCAGTCGTGTCTGACTCTTTGTGACCCCATGGACTATATTTTCCAGGCCAGAATACTGCAGAGGGATAGCTGCTGCCTTCTCCAGGGGATCTTCCCAACCCAGGGATCAAACCTGTCTCCCACATTGCAGGTGGATTCTTTAAGACCAACTGAGCCGTGAGAAAATCTCTTTAAAGATGAAAACTCCAGATGTTCAGAGTCCCTGTGATTCCAATTTTGGTTCTTGTAGTAGGTCACTTCGTTTAAAGCCATGGTTTCCCACCATGACCTCCAAAAAATTATCTAGCTCTGCCCATTCCTCAAGCTAACATCAATTTAACTAGTCGTAACTTTTTTATAGTTTAAAACATCATTTTTCTATCTCAGGATTAGCCTTCAGTAAGTAGTACGGAGAAATCAGAACTGTCAGGTGAAAAATCATGAAACATTTGGCCAGAATAGCATGTAGATGGTGTATACTTTCTATTGTATCACATTAGAGACCCAGACTGTCAGTTTGTCTCCTGCTTGGAGATGGTAAATGTGAGCTTTTGGGTAGGTTGTGACCACCAGATCTCTTCCTTGTAAAGGTACATTTTTTTTCCCCCTTTGTAATTTGTTTAGTTTGTGGAATGATACTTTGAGACCGTGTGGATTTCCTATTCCCCCAGTGCTTGCAACATCCCCTCATGATCCTTGGCTGAATTGGTCATTATGTTGGTCATTATGTTGGACCCATCTCTTTGATCACTTTCTTTTTTCATTATTGAAGAATAGTTGTACTATATTATGTACATTATTGATGTACAATATAACAACTCACAATATTTAAAGATTATATTCCATTATAGTTACTATGAAACACTAGCTATATTCTTTGTGTTCTACAATATATCAGACCTCTCTTCTTGATGAGAGGTAGTGCACAGTTCCCACAGATAAACTAAAGAGTGAAGGTGTGGGGGGAAACTGTCTCTGGGTAGAAAGTTTTCAGACTTAACATCTATTTTTAACCCACTGAAGATTTTCCTCTTCTCTGCTCGGTAATGGGGACACAGTCATGGTGACTTGGCTGGTGTCTGGCTTCCCAACATGATTTTGAGATTCAGGCATTCAGGAAAAGGTTTATTTTTGTTTTTCAAATGCATGGTATATGTATCTACTCAATACATTTTTCAATTTAAATTTTTATCAGTCAAATTTTAAAATTATAGCACTTAAGGATTTTTTAAAAGAAATGAAATGATTCTGAAAAACCAGAAATCATATTTTATCACCATTCCCCTGCTGACAAAAACAGTTAAGACTTCTCTGACAGCTTTTCATAGTACTTAAAATAACCCTTAGCTTTGGCCTGTAAGGTCCATGTGCATTTATCCCCACCTCCCTGTCTCTCCAAGTTTATCTTGTGCCACTGATCCCTTCTTCCATTTTGCTCCTGTCACATTGACTTTACAGCTTCTGTGATAAAGCTCATTCTCATCTCAGAGCTTTTGCAGTTGCTGAGACCTCTACCTGCTTTGCCACTGTCTCTCTCTAGTCTTGGCTCCTTCCTGTTTAGGTCTTAACTCAGTTGTTCGCTCTACAGAGAGGACTTGCCTGATGACTCTATGTAGAAGTACTCTCTCCTCAGTCACTCCCTGATCACATCACTCTTTTCTTTCCTCCATAAAATTTTTCATTATCTAAAATATCTTCTTTATTTATTCGTTCCCATATTTTTTCTTATCAGAAGGGAAACTGAATGCAGGCAGGGGCTCTTCTGGTCTTTAATTCTGATTCTCCGTTAGCTGGAGGGTATTACTAGAAGAAAGGAAGGCAGGAAAAGGGGGAGAAAGGGAGAGAGGGAGGAAGCGAGGAACAAAAGAGGTAAAAGAGGGAGGGGCGAGTATGATCTTTTCATTAAAAGATAAGAAAACTATAAAGCTAAAAGAACAAGGTATTTTGAAGCAACATATATACAACTAAAACGTATGACAACAATATTACAACAGTTAGAAGGGGGAAATGGAAGTATCCTGTTCTAATATTCTCACATTATATGTAAAATGGTGTACTATTATCTGAAGTTAGACTATAATGAGTTAAAGATGTATATTGGAAACCTAGAGCATCACCAAAATGAATAAATAAATATGTCACCAAATAAACACTGAAAAATACTACTAATAAGGCAATCAGTTCAGTTCAGTTCAGTCGCGCAGTCGTGTCTGACTTTTTGCAACCCCATGAATCGCAGCACGCCAGGCCTCCCCGTCCATCACCATCTCCCGGAGTTTACTCAGACTCACGTCCATTGAGTCCGTGATGCCATCCAGCCATCTCATCCTCGGTCGTCCCTTTCTCCTCCTGCCCCCAATCCCTCCCAGCATCAGAGTCTTTTCCAATGAATCAACTCTTCGCATGAGGTGGCCAAAGTACTGGAGTTTCAGCTTTAGCATCATTCCTTCCAAAGAAATCCCAGGGCTGATCTCCTTCAGAATGGCAATAGCAAGATAAAATGCAAAGTTGCTTAACCATCAGGGGAAAGGAGACAAAAGTAGAACAAAGAATGGATGAAGAGCCAATAGCAGGACAATAGACTGAAATCCCATCATGTTGATAACTACATTAAATATAAGCAGTGTAAACATGCATGTGAAAAGGCAGAGAATATCACAGTGGGTTAAAAACAAAACCTAGCTACATGCTGTCTATAAGAAACCTATTTTCAACATAAAGATACAAATAGCTTAAAAGTAAAAGATTGGACTACATAGGTCATAACAAAAGTAGAAAAGCTATATTAATATTAGACAAAGTAGACTTTAGGACAAGAAGTATTACCATAGATAAAACTTCATAATGATAAAAGGATCAAGAATATACAACAATCCTAAATGTTTAGTTATCTAATAACAGAACTTCAAAATACATGAAGCAAAAAATGAGTGAAAACTGAGATTGTAAACATGCATGTGAAAAGGCAGAGAATATCACAGTGGGTTAAAAACAAAACCTAGCTACATGCTGTCTATAAGAAACCTATTTTCAACATAAAGATACAAATAGCTTAAAAGTAAAAGATTGGACTACATAGGTCATAACAAAAGTAGAAAAGCTATATTAATATTAGACAAAGTAGACTTTAGGACAAGAAGTATTACCATAGATAAAACTTCATAATGATAAAAGGATCAAGAATATACAACAATCCTAAATGTTTAGTTATCTAATAACAGAACTTCAAAATACATGAAGCAAAAAATGAGTGAAAACTGAGAGGAATAATTAACAGGATGGCAGTTGAATTTGAAAATTACAGTGCTTCTCTCTCAGTAACTGATAAAACAAATACAAACACACACACAAAGTCAGTAACAATATAGACGTTTTGATGAACACTAATAACTAATTTGAAATAATTGACATTTTCTAAAACTCTATACACAATGACAATAGAACACGTGTTCTTTCCAGGTGCTCATGGACATTCACCAAGATAAACAATATTAACAATAATACAAACAATATTCTGAGCCATAAAATGAGTTTCTGTGTCTTCTAATCACAACAGAATTAGATTAAAACCAGTCTTTAATTGTAGAATGTCCTAAATAATTCATGGATCAAGAAGAAATAATAAATTACATTAAAAAAATCTAGAGTTTATTTTTGTATGTGGTGTTAGAGAATGTTCTAATTTCTTTCTTTTATGTGTAGCTCTCCAGTTTTCTTATTATTGGTTATTGAAGAGTCTGTCTTTTCTCAGTTATATATCCTTGCCTCCTTTGACATAGATTAATCGACCATAAGTATACTAGCATGTTTCTGGGCTTATATATAGAAAAGAAACATTAAACAAATGTCAACACCCATTCATATAAAATCTCCTAGCAAACTAGCAAGACAAGAGAACATACTCAAGCTAATAAAGGGCATTTATGAAAAACCACAACTAATATCTTGCTTAATGGTGAAAGGCTGGACATATGCCCTAAGATCAGAATTGCTTTCATCACTACTATTCAACACTGAACTGAAAGTGCTAGTTAGTTAAAAAATGCTAGCTAGTAAGAAAAATAAAAGACAAATAGACTGGAAAAAGGAAGTAAAACCGTTAATGTCCATAGATGTATAAAATCTGCAAAGCAATCTGCAAAAAAACTACTATAACTAAGAGGTTAGTTTAGCAAGATTGCAGGATAAAAACTTAATATACAGAAACTAATTGTATTTCCATATATTGGCAATAAACAAGGACATGATTTTTAATACCATAGAAATAAGTTTAACTACAAACCTTCCAGGCTTATGCAGAGAAAACTGCAAAACGTTGCTGAGAGAACATTTAGAATACTCAAACAAATGAAGAGATTTACCATGTTTCTGGATTAGAAAATTGATATTTTTAATATGTCCATTCTTCCTAAACTGTTTAGTTTAGCAAGATTGCAGGATAAAAACTTAATATACAGAAACTAATTGTATTTCCATACATTGGCAATAAACAAGGACATGATTTTTAATACCATAGAAATAAGTTTAACTACAAACCTTCCAGGCTTATGCAGAGAAAACTGCAAAACGTTGCTGAGAGAACATTTAGAATACTCAAACAAATGAAGAGATTTACCATGTTTCTGGATTAGAAAATTGATATTTTTAATATGTCCATTCTTCCTAAACTGTCTCATTGATTAAGTGCAGTCCTAATTAAAATCACAACTGGCTTTTTCCCCTCAAAATTGACAAGACTATTCTAAAATTGATGAAAAATTGAGAAAGGCTTCATAGCCAAAACAGCCTTGGAGAAGATGCACAAAATAGGAGGATTTACAATATTTTATTTCAAGGCTGTATGATCAGTCATCAACACAGAATAGAGTTGATGTAAGCATATAATTCAGTGAACAGAACAGAGATGCTAGAAATAGATCCGCATATATGCAGTCCATCTATTTTCAACAGAATTGCTAAAACAATTCAGTCAAGGTAAATGCTGTCATTTTACCAAACAGTGGCAGAATATTTGAATATTCATATGGAGACAAAGTATTTGATCCTCACCTCACACTGCTCATTAAAATCAGTTGAAATGGATAATAGCCCCAAATGGAAATGCTGAAACTCTAAAACTTCTGGAGGAAAACTTCGAGGAAAAAAAAATATTCTTAAACTTATAGTAAATATTTTTAGGACACACAGAGCATAAGACATAAAAAGAAAAACAGGCAAATTTAATTCACCACAATTAAAATCTTTTGCTCTTGAAAGACACATTTAAGAAAATAAAAGCCAATCCATAGATTGGGAGAAAATATTCATAGAATATATGCCATACAAAAGGCTGGTATCCAGAATGTGTGTTTTTGTATGAAGTGTGAAAAAACCTAACAGTATTGTTATTTGGGGACACCTATTTTATGCCTGGCATTCTGTATGTGTGTATAGAGGTGGCTGTGCATTGTGTATACAACTCAATAACAAGGAGATAAACAATTCAATGGAAAAACAGGCAAAAGATTTGAATATTTGCTTCACAGAAGACATACAATTGGCCGATCAGTGCATCAGAAGATGTTGTATTAGTTTCCTAGAGCTTTTCCAAGTGTCTTACACTGGATATTATTTCTGTTAAAACAATATAAATTATTCTTTCACAAGCCTACAACCNAACAATTCAAGGAAAAACAGGCAAAAGATTTGAATATTTGCTTCACAGAAGACATACAATTGGCCGATCAGTGCATCAGAAGATGTTGTATTAGTTTCCTAGAGCTTTTCCAAGTGTCTTACACTGGATATTATTTCTGTTAAAACAATATAAATTATTCTTTCACAAGCCTACAACCAGAAGTCTATAAAATCAAGGATGCGTTTGAGCTATGCTCCTTATGAAGACTCTAGGGAAGGCTCTGTTCCACGACTCTCCCAGCTTCTGTTGGCTGCTAGCAGTCCTTTGAGTTCTCAGGTCTATAGATCCATCATTTCTGCCTCTCTCTCCACATGGCATTCTCCTCTGTTTGTGCGTGTGTCTGTTGGTATGACCTTCTTCTAAGGACACCAGACATTGAATTTAGGACCCACTATAAACCGGTGTGATTTCATCTTATCTTGATTACATCTGCAAAGACCCTACTACTGAATAAGGTCATGTTCACAAATATTAGGGGTAAGGACATCAATATATCTTTCTAGGGGACACAATTCAATCCACGACAGATTCCCAACATCATCAGGGAACTGCACATTAAAACTATAATGAGAGTGCCTACTACAACGGCTAAAATTTTTTCCCCCAAATCTGACACTACTAAGTGTTGACAACAATACAGAGCATATAGAATTCTCACACAAAATTGGTGGCTGGTAAAATGGCATAGACACTTTGGCGAGCAATCAATTTCATGTAAAGTTAAATGTATTATCACCCCAGCTCTGGAAATTCCAGGGCAAGATATTTACCTAAAATAAATGAAAACATATAATCATACAAGTCCACAGAGTCATATAAAACATAGAGTCCATACACACAAATGTTCATAACAGCTTTATTTACAATAACCCCAAATTGAAAACAACCCTAATGTCCTTTAACAAATGAATGAATATGCAAATTGTGACAAGTCCATACAATGGAATAGCATCCTAAAAAGAAATAAAGCATGGGTATATGTAATGATTTGGATGCATCTCAGAATTAGTAGGTGAGTGCAGGACGTCAAAGGCCAAACACTACATACAGTGTAATTACATTTTTATGAATTTCTATAATGACAGAAATCAAATCAGTAATTTACTCGAATGGAAGTCAGAGAAAGGGGATTCACCGAAAAGCATCATAAAGGAAATTTGGGGATGATATCAATATCCTGTATCTTGATGATGGTGGTAGTGTTTACATTTGCTAAAACTTAATGAGTATAATTAAATAGATTCATTTTATTTCATGTACATTTGCATCAATATATCTGGTTTTTTTTGGATATAGGCAGCTGTTATTAGAGTGAGACTTCTCTGGGATAACTACACTTCTCTAATTCATATTTAAGCCAGGCAGATTAACACATTCACATTTAGTTATGATAACTAAATAGAAGAACACCCACTACTAACCTGTACCCACCCTGCCATACAGAGTAACTGAAGTTCTTTCCTGTTAGGAGATTTTAAGACATAGTGTTAATATTTGTATTTATGTTTATTCAGTGGTTGCTAATTATTCTATTTCACAGATGTGGACAATTACATCATTTTTTGAATTTTGCTGGTCTTGTAACTTTTATAAATTACTAGCTCTTAATATAAACTTGATTGTGGGTAGTGGAAAGAGCTTCAAGCCTAATCAGCCTGTGGTTGAGATTCTGGCTTTGCCATTTGACAGCTGTGCTCCTTTCATTCCCCCCATTCATCCATGAAGTATATCTCAGGGGATTTATGCCAGGTATTTCCAAGTATATCTTGGATATATACTTGGATATATTCCAAGTATATCTCAGGGGAAATATGCCAGGTATTTCCCCAGGCATAGGGAAATGCTCTTGACCTCTCGGAGCTTACAATCCCAAGCTTCACCTTATTTACTTACCCTCTCTAAATTTCTAAATGTTGCTGTTTTTCAGGTGGGTTTGTAATACCATCTTCATGAGGAGGTTGTGAGGGTTAGGTGAGCTCACCACCTAATCTATTCAGTCTGCATCAGGCATGAGTGTGCCCGCACCTGCTATGCCATCTTTATGTGTTTCCAGCTCCCTTATCTACCCTCTCCTCATCTTCTATCACGTCATAACTTTTTCCTATGCATCCTCTCTTTTCCCATCATGAATTTGGTGTCTCCCTCTGTACTGTGGTTAACAGACCACAAATGCTGCTGCTTGTTTCTTTTCTCAGCTAAAAAAAGTTATTTGCACTTCTGAGTGCATCCGTTTATCTCTTTTCCCATTTCAACTCTTTTCTTGTTAAACTTAGGTTGGATGGTATTTAAAAAACAGTTCTGGACTGATTTTCAGGCTATCCAAAATTAAATGGAGTATGATTTTCTTCAACAGTATCTCTTTATAATTGTATGGCATCTTACCTTTAGAAAGTCTTTTTGTATCTATTGTCTCATTTAGTGATCTCAACCATCCTGCACAATGAGGGGATGATTGTATCTACTGTATAGACTCATATACCTTGGCTTATCTAGTTAGAAAGGTGTTTAGATCAGAACTGGAATATTCACCTGCTTCTGTTTTCTATTTGTGTTTATGTATTTCACCAAATTGATTGACTTCTGGTTGTATGCTAGATGTCATGTGATGCTGCCTTAAGAAACTCATTGTCTGTGTGGCCATGCATCCAGCAGCTGGAGAGCAGTAATTATGATACATGTTAAAGATACAGTAATAGTCCATGGACCAGTGAACAGGATGAAGGAGGAAAGGATCAGCCTTGCTAACCCAGGAGAAAGGGTACTATGAATTGCCACATAAGCTGAGAGTCGAGGCTAGCTATGGTTTCTCCATGAGAATGGTAAAGGGAAAGGCCTTCCTAAAATATCCCAAAGCTACTCGCTGATTGGGATTTTTATTTTCTTTCTTTTTTCTTTTTGATAAATGGAGAAAACAAGGACTTGTTTCCTGCAGCATTTCTTGGGCCATTTTCCTTGAGGCTGAGGTCCCTGCTCAGGCTGGATGGAACCCATGCAGAGAGGCAATGGGGATGGGATTTGTGTTCATCAGCATGCATTTCTTGAAACTGGCCACCAGGAACAATCAAATCTCCTCAGAATATTCTTAAGCTTCTTTATGTGTTTGATTAGTTTTTCCCAGTAGGGAATGAAAGAAAGGCAGCAGCAATTGAAAAAACTTGCTCTCTACATGACCCAAGTTTGGCTTCTGGAGTAATGTTGATCTTCAGAACAGACAGGAAGGTCAGAATCATTCCAGGTTTTAATGGACAGCCCACAACTGGAAGTGCTTGGTCCTGGCAGTGAATGGGGGTGAAGGAAGCAGGAGAACCTGAGGTCACTTACCGACTGTTTCACAGCCTCCTTAATGTTCTTTTGTGTCAATTTCCCTTTCATAAAAGAAGATGGATTCATATAGAATGTTCTTTCATTTATTCATTCTCTTGATAGCCCACAGAGCACATACTACATAGCAGGCCCTCTGTTAGGTGTCAAGGATGTAAGGATTCAAAAGTGATATATGATATACAAGGAATATACAACTCCCCTGAGCTTCCCCGGTGTTGCAGTGGTAAAGAATCTGCATACTAATGCAGGAGATGCAAGAGATGCGGGTTTGATCCCTGGGTTGGGAAGAACCCTGGAGTAGGAAATGGCTACCTACTCTGGTATTCCTACCTAGAAAATTCCACAGACAGAGGAGCCTGGCAGGCTACAGTCCATGGGGTTGCAAAGAGTCAGATACGACTGAGCAGAAACACAAAAATACAGTTTCCCACAGGGATTCCTGATGAAATGGGCAGCAGACAGAAAAATCAGGCTGGGGAAGGGCAATGTGAGTCCAGATTAAGGGGCCAACTTTTCCCAGAGAAAGCAACAGAGAACCTCATGGAGAAGTGGAAAAGGAGAAGCTGGTTGGTGTGTGACCCAAGAGCAATTTTGGTGAAGAAGAGGAATACGTAATGAAAATCTTTTACATTGTTTTGGAGGGATATGCAACATAAGCCTTCTCTTTAATATTGCTCATTAATATTTTTTAATTGTATTTATTTTTATTTTTGGCCATGCTGAGTCTTTGCCACTGTGCCTGGACTTTCTCTATTGTGGAGAGTGTGGGCTACTCTTTAGCTGCAATGCGCAGGCTTCTCATTGAGCTGACCTCTCTTGTCGTGGAGCACCGGCTCTAGGCACTCAGGCTCCATAGTCGTGGCACATGGACTTAGTTGCTCCAAGGCATGTAGAATCTTCCCAGACCAGGCATCAAATCTGTTTGCCCTGCATTGGCATGCAGATTCTTATTCACTGTATCACCAGGGAAGTCCTTTTTTTTCTTTTTGTTCATTAATATTCGGTGATGTAGATTATCTTTGGGAAGAAAGTTCTGAGCTTCAGGGTTTATGTGGGACACAAGAGACTGAATACAGAAAAAGTCAGTATGAAATGGAATTTCAATAAATGCATATATACATACACATATATTTATATATCTAACTATTGAATAATAAATATATATATGGTATATACGTCAGTTCAGTTCAGTTGCTCAGTTGTGTCTGACTCTTTGCGACCCATGGACTATAGCAGGCCAGGCCTCCCTGTCCATCACCAACTCCCAGAGTTTACTCAAACCCATGTCCATTAAGTCGGTGATGCCATCCAGCCATCTCATCCTCAATCATCCCCTTCTCCTCCTGCCTTCAATCTGTCCCAGCATCAGGGTCTTTTCAAATGAGTCAGCTCTTCGCATCAGGTGGCCAAAGTATTGGAGTCTCAGCTTCAATATCAGTCCTTCCAATGAACACCCAGGACTGATCTTTAGGATGGACTGGTTGTATCTCCTTGGAGTTCAAGGGACTCTCAAGGGTCTTCAACACTGCAGTTCAAAACCATCAATTATTCAGCACTCTACCTTCAACTATGGACCTTTGTTGGCAAAATAATGTCTCTTCTTTTTAATATGCTGTCTAGGTTGGTCATATCTTTCTTTCCAAGGAGTAAGCATCTTTTAATTTCATTGCTGCAGTCACCATCTTCGGTGATTTTTGAGCCCCCCAAAATAAAGTCTGCCACTGTTTCCCCATCTATTTGCCATGAAGTGATGGGACCAGATGCCATGATCTTAGTTTTCTGAATGGTGAGCTTTAAGCCAACTTTTCACTCTCCTCTTTCACTTCATCAAGAGGCTCTTTAGTTCTTCTTCACTTTCTGCCATAAGGGTGGTGTCATCTGACTATCTGAGGTTATTGCATATCTGCATATCCCAGCAATCTTGATTCCAGCTTGTGCTTCATCCAGCCCAGTGTTTCTCATGAAGTACTCTGCATATAAGTTAAATAAGCAGGGTGACGATATACAGCCCCGATGAACTCCTTTCCTGATTTGGAACCGGTCTGTTGTTTCATGTTCAGTTCTAACTTTTGCTTTCTAACCTGCTTACAGATTTCTCAAGAGGCAAGTCAGGTGGTCTGGTATTCCCATCTCTTTCAGAATTTTCCACAGTTTATTGTGACCCACACAGTCAAAGGCTTTGGCATAGGTGTATATGTAGATCTCCCTAAAACAGAACTTCTTGGAGAACAAAAAAAAAAGTGTTATTTCAACAACATGTTGTTAGTGTCATACATGGGTTAATATTTAAGTACTTACTATGTACCAGATTCTTTTCTAAGTACCTTAAATGTAATATATCTTATTTAATCTTTATGACAACTTCATGGGGTAAATACTAACATTAGAACCATTTTACAGGGAAAGAATCTGAGACACAGAGAAGTTAGGCTACTCTCCTAAGGACACACAGAGAATAACTGATAGAAACTGGGATTTGAATCTAGGCAGCCTAGACCTAGTACCTCAACTATTTACCACTGTGCCTGATTATTTAAGACATGGTTCATGTTTAATATTTTTTGTAAGAAATTGAATTCTTCCGGGAGCCTAGAGTACAGATGGAGTAAACAAGACAGCTTTGATTCTCAAGCAGTCAAACATAAGGAACAGAGGCTTCCGCTTTCCATGGTGGCTTTAAATGGATTACTTCCTCCTCAATTTGATTGCAGATCTTGGACAAGATTTGCTAATTTGGTTCTTTCATTCAGTAACTATTTATTGAGTAGCTACTCTGTGCCGGAAATTTATTTGAGGTGGTAGAGAAAGAGCTGTGAACAAAATGAGCTAAATGATAGTTGTTATGGAGTTTATTTTCTGATGGGAAGGACAACAGAAGAATGAATTGATGGTTTGTGCAGCAATGATAACTGCTATGGAAATATGGGACATAGAATATAGAGGAAGGTGGGGAGCTGTCATATGACACAGGGTGGCCAAGAGATGCCTTATTGACAAGATGACATTGACATGATATGACAAGACTCAGAGTGAAGGAATGCGCATGCAATATTCAGGAGAAGAGCACTGCAGGTAGAGGAAAGAGCAAGTGGGAAAACCTTGAGGTTCGATTGTACTTGACACATGTGAGGAATAGATGAGAGACCAATGCGTCTAAGGCAGAGTGAGCTGGAAGCAGGGGGGTGATGTGACCCATGAGAGATTTAACGGAGACTCTGATTTTTACTCTGCGATAAGAAACCACCAGAGATTTCTGGGCAGAGGCATGAAGGATTGATTTTTTTTCTCCCTTACTCTTACTGTTGGGTGAAAAATCAACTCTAAGGAGCACATGGGTGATCACAGAGAGGGAAACAAGGTAACTCTTGCAATAATTCAGGCAAGGCATGATGGTGGTAGTATTGGAGGTGATGAAATGTGTTATGCTGTATTCTGAAAGTAGGGCTAACTAAATCTGAGGCAGTCACTTGATAGACAATATTTAAGCCATAAAACTGGCTAAGACCACCTAAGGAATGAGTCTTGGTAGAGAAGAAACAGTGTTCAAGGATGGAGACCTGGAAAACTCTGATGTTTAGAGGTGGGAGGCAGGTAGGAAGGGCCAGCAAATGGGACTAGGAAGGAGGACCCAGGGAAGAAAGAAAAAACAAGGGTGGGGCGGCATCCTGGACGTCAGATGAAGAAAGGCCTTCATGTAGGAGGTTGACCAGCTGTGTGTCAAGATCCTGATAATCATAAGGACTAAGAGTTGACAACTGGGTTAAGTAACACAGAAGTCACTGGTGACCTTGACAAAAGCTGCTTTGATATGGTGGAGGTAGTGGTGAGGAAGCCTGATTGGAGTAGGTTTAAGAGAAAATTGTTTACCTCTGGGTATACTTTCACATGAGGCTGTCAATTGGGTGGAAATGGAATCTGCTTTCACACTCCTCAGAGGCCTGAGACTTGTCCTTAGAAAACCAAAGCTCAAAGGCCCAGGGCTTTAGAAGTAGCAAATAAGAAAGTGAAACCTTTGAACTTGGCAATAGTATTAAAGTTGTCATCTAGGGCTTGAAATGTTAGAGTGACAGGTCTTACTCCAAGAAATAAAATGAACCAGTTGTTGGGTTTATTCTGGTTCTCTGCCTAACACTACAGCTAATGAGTCTCCTTCAGCATTTACCAGGGAATATGCCTCCCCAGCCTCCGTTGACAACAAAATTCAGTAACCTTAAAAGGCTGGACTCAAGAAAAAATTGTTCTCTCTCTGATGAAAATTTCCTCTCAGTTCATAGTCCTCTTCATTGTCAACGGATCACCCTCAAAATGCCAGGTGTGGTTGATGTGAATATTGGGCTAGGATATCAAAGAACTGGATTCTAATCCCTATTCTGTTACTAATTTGTTGTGAAAAATAGTTGTAATATTGGATCCCTCTGTACCTTGGTGTTTTCATCTAGTTTGGCAGAAGAACTTTTGAATTCCCTTCTCTCTCTTCTGATCTCTTCTAAAATTCATTTATGCTTTCCAAGTTCCTAATTTCTGTCAGCCATCCATTCTTTGAAATGAGGTATAAGGGATATTTTCCAACTGTTCAATCATCTTTACAAATCTTTTATTGGTATGGGTACCTATCCACCGTGGAGCACAGCTTTCAGTCTTCATTATCAAAAACTCAAGACTGGGCTCAGATGGCAGCTGATATCCGGAGTCCTGACCCGACAGGGACTGGTTGCTTCCTTTGAGCTCTCAAGTGCTCTCAGCGTAGTCCCGGATACCCATCACTGGCTTTGTGTACTTGGCAAGGTAATTAGTGTCTCTGTGCTTTGGCGTCTCAACTGAAATGGGAATTTCACTATCACATGTATAAAGAGAACATAGGTGATAGTCATTGGATCCTCCACAAGAGTGGCTGCTATTACTTGCCTATCTACTTACCTGGTAAGTAACTGCATTGTAGGTTCCTGATGAGACCCACTTGGCTCAGATTTTACTGTGAAAAATAAACAGCCAGAGAGGTTCTTTTAACTCAGGACTTAACTCAAGGAACAGTAAGCAAGTTAAATGAAAACCAAGTGCACTATTAAAAATAAAAGCCCTCCTAGGATTGTCTGCAACTCTGCATACTGTGTAGTGGGTTCTGAAAGCAACTCCTAGTCCCCCCTCACTTTGAACCATCTCTGTTTTGGTACAGTCTACCTGTCTCCTCTAGATTCTGTTGGCTGCCTCCCTCTGTCTCATTCTTCTCCTTTTCTATGTATGCTCTGGCATTCATTGCTTCTTGGGGTGCTTAGTACAAGATTCAGTGAGGCTGCTGTCTTTGCATATGCAAATATTTAAAACATACTTTAAGAACCCAGTCTGCCTGACTCAAGAGGTCTGTCCCCCTACCCTGAGGTCTGCAAAGTGAGTGGCTGCATTCTAAGTGTGCTCTCTCTGCACCCTGCATTTTGGTTTTCTGCCATGCACTTCTAAAGGGAAGAGACATTTGAAATATCTTTTGGAAGGAGAATTCAATCATATCATCCCATTTGGGGTTCCCCACATTCAGTAGAAATATGGATTATGTGATTCAGCCCATAGGGCATTAACTCACCATTTCCTTTGCTTATTTGGAAATGAGGGAGAGAGTATGATAGGGGTGGCAGGACCCACTTACACCATTTCTATTGTCTCTTCCACTGCAATGTGAGCCCTTTAAAGGAAGGGCTAGTACTTTTCACCTCTGCACATCTGATGGGCTGATGCATTACTCATGGCCTGGCCACCCCCGAGGAACACAATCGGTAGCTGCTGGGGTGAATTGTTGTGTTGAATCCTTGCCTTGGAGTGTAATACCAGCTATGACAGCACAGTGGGTTCAGAGAGATAAGGGACTTCTTTTAGGGTGTTCCAGGACCAAAGGGTGAAGTGGGGCGCCAGAGTGCACTGAATGGACTCAGCCTTGGAAAACCTCAGAGAAAGTCATGGTTTCCCCCAAATTTGCACAGTAAGTAGAAATTTCCCACTTTAAGAACAGTGTTTCCCAAATTTTGGTCCACAGAGTGGTGCTGGTCACCAGTGAAATGAAAATGGGAAAGGTGGTGATTTTTTCTTCATTTTAATAAAACCAAATTAATGCTTTTAATCCAATTTAAGGCCTCTCTGCATTTTTTTTTCATGTCCTGCCACATTGAAATAACCTTTTGAAAGTATAGTGATGGTATACAGTAAATGCTTTTCTTCAAGTTACTATTAGGGAGAAAGACCGTTATCCTGCATTGACTTTAGTTTTGACATTTTTCCACCATGTCACCTCTAAGGTGTGCTGTTAGAGCAGTGGTTTCTAATGAGAGATGGGCCATTTGATAATCTGAACTGAAGTTTTAGACCCTGTCTCAAAAAAAAGAAAAAATCCATATGTGTACACACACACACACACACACATGTTTGCAGGTAATTTTGGAAGGTTCACAGGCCTCTTTAAGACCAGTCATGGGCTTTTTAGGGGTCCAAAAAACCCATGTTAGGAATTCCTGAACCAGAGGGAGCAACCTTTATTGTGAGAAAATGGCCTTTTCCTATTCATTTCCCTTTGGATGAAATAGTCAACGTCAATAAAAAGTTTTCCCTCATACCCTTTTAGGACCGTTAAAAATCCAGGGAACCAAGGATAGAGATCAAGGATTTCCTGTCTCAAAAAAAAGAAAAAATCCATATGTGTACACACACACACACACACACACACACACACATGTTTGCAGGTAATTTTGGAAGGTTCACAGGCCTCTTTAAGACCAGTCATGGGCTTTTTAGGGGTCCAAAAAACCCATGTTAGGAATTCCTGAACCAGAGGGAGCAACCTTTATTGTGAGAAAATGGCCTTTTCCTATTCATTTCCCTTTGGATGAAATAGTCAACGTCAATAAAAAGTTTTCCCTCATACCCTTTTAGGACCGTTAAAAATCCAGGGAACCAAGGATAGAGATCAAGGATTTAATAGATATTTTAGAAAAGCAAATGGCACTTTGTCTAAGGCAGCAACACGCAGCATTTGAACCAGAGTTCCGTGGATGCGGTGGGTGCAGGAACCACTCTTCCCTCTGGCATAATTTGCTGAGCATATGTTGCAACCCATCACCACCGACAGGGCTCTGTACATCTCTCAGGCTGTCTGGGGGAGTCTTTTTGAAGGCATTCAACCATCTGTTAGGGTTTCCTGCTCACAAGGGTGCTTTGGTACCATGAGGAGATGTGACATGACATTTTGAATCTGGACCCACGTGTTACGATGCCAAGGGCAGGGACAGCCCTGGGAGACTGACTCTGGCATTGTGTAGGGATGAGCATGTCAATCAAATACATCTGGCTGAGCAGTCATATTAGCAGCTGGGTCCCTGCAATTTAGAGGAAAAGAGGAATGAAAGGTTTTAGAAACTTTTGGAAGAAAAGGACAGACCCCTTCCAGCTCATCTTCTGAAGAAGAAGCCTTGGGGTTAAAGTGAAGACTACAGCTGGGGCAGGGAAGTTGGCAGTGATCACAAGATTGCAGAACCATGAAGATCATTAAATCCAGGATTTCTCAGACTTCAGTGATCCAAACTCCATAGCCATGATTTTTTTGCTATCCACACGCTGCCAGTAGTTTTCTTTATATTTTCTTTAAATAGGCTTACATTTATATTTAAATACATGAGTTTTAAAAGAAACTTTATATATAAGTAATTAAATAGAAGTCAGCATCACTTGCAATAAGGGCAGCATGGTCAAAAACAAATGAAAACAAAGCAGTCTTTTGAAATTTTAGCTCAATGTTGCTAAAAATGGGAAATCAGCAAGAGTCATGGGCTTGTTAAATGGGCATGAACTCAGACTTTCTCCTTGATGTAGTTGGCAATATTGAAAGCAAATTCAATAGTGAATCATCATTGTAAATCAATTATACTTCAATTTTTAAAATGTGAATCATCATTAATTTATGTGCTTAATATTAATTAATACCACATCCAAGAATTCACTGAGTTTCATGTGTGACCTAAAATTATTTTGTGTGCTACTCGAGAGCTCCATTTTATACTGTGGATGACACCTGGAGAATGGGAAAGACTTGTCTAAGGTAATCATTGTTCTAAATCCATCCCATATCTATGCCATTTATCAACTTATTTTATATTTATTTATTTAAAAAATTAATTCGACTTCTCCAGGTCTTAGTTGTGGCATATGAGATCTAATTCCCTGAACAACGATTGAACCCTGGCTGCCTGCATTGGGCGGTCTAAGTCTTAGCTGCTGGACCACCAGGGAAGTTCCTATAAACCAATTTTATAGCTTCACTTGCTGGAGGCAGATTGTACATGCCCATACCTTGACTTTGGACTCTGCCTTTGTAACTTTCTTTGGCCAATGAGATGTTAGCCAGTGTGGTGTAGGTGGAGGCTTCAGCTTGGTTTGTAGAGCTGGGCTTGCCTTGCTTTCTTGCACTTTGACACCACGGTGAGGAGGACACGTCATGGTGATCCTGTTGGTTTCAGAAAGATGGCAGACATGTTGAGTAGACCTAGTTTCTATTTGCTGAAAAATTCGGTTTTGGACTCCAAGCTGCTGATTATCCCTTTTGATGCCATATGGGGAGTGTGTATGTATGTGAACCTGTGTGTGAGAGAAACAGCAGACATAAATTGAGAGAGAAAGAGGTAGGGGAAGAAGAAAAGAAAAAAGAGAGGAGGGAGATTAAGGAGAAGAGGAAAGGAGGAAAGGTTTGCAGGGAAGATCTGTGTCCTGAAGTACACAGGTCCTTCTCATTCATTTTCTGTATTCCCAAAGCCTGGCAGAGGCTCCCACATATTGATGACAAATGCTTTGTCTCAACAATTTTCCAAATTCAAGAAGCACTTAGAACTGTTATGCACATATGACTGGGCTATATATATCCAGTGACACAAAAGAAGTCATTTTTGTGCTATAAGACATCATGTATTTTGGTGACAAGATCACCATATATATAGAGAGAGAGACTTCCCTGGTGGCTCCAACAGTAAAAGCATCTGCCTACAGTGCAGGAGACCCAGGTTTGATCTCTGGGTTGGGAAGATCCCCTGGAGAAGGAAATGGAAGCCCACTCCAGTATTCTTGCCTGGAAAATACCATGGACAGAGGAGCCTGGCAGGCTGCAGTCCATGGGGTCGCAACGAGTCGAACACGACTGAGCGATTTCACTTTCACTTTCATATATATATATATGTCTATATAGATACATCTATAGTATAATGACCACCATATATATAGATATAGATATAGTATAATGTGACTAAGAACCCATTCCAAACTGTATCACTGTGCATAAGAGACAAGCACAGCGTCCCTCAAACATGGCAGTGTCCTTCCTCTCTTGTGCTCCTTCACTGTGTGTGCTTTCTTCCGCAACCTTTGGAGAGTTCAGGTTCTCCACGAATCTGGGGCCTTTGTTTTCATTCCTTTCCTCTTTCTTTTCCTCTGCACACATTTCTATTCCTTTGCTTTTGGATTCTCCCTGCTTTTGTTCCAGTGTCAGTGTAGGTACTCACATCCATTTCAGTGAGTTGCCCTTCTGTCTACTTGAATCACCCTTCACATCTCTACTTTGTGATTGAATCCTATGGAGTCTGCAATTTATGAATTGAATACATTCTGCTCCATCTCCTCTTCCACCACCACGGACCCCTGTCAAGTCTCACCTACCTGTTTCTTAGCATCACCTCCACCTAGTCTATTCCTCAAAGAGGGGTTGAATAATCTTGTAAAATTCTGACCATTTAATTCCTCTGCTAAAAGGCATCTCAGTGCAGCCCACTACAATTTGAAAAAACAAAAACAGACTTGTTGCTATAGCTTATAATATTCTGCATGATATGGTAGTTCCATTTTTTAGATAAGACCAAGGAGATTCCAGAGTTGGTAATTGGCAACATTGACTGACTTGAAGTCTATCTTTCTTCATGCTGATAACTGTAACCACAATTACAGTTGCCATTTATTCAGTGCATGTAATAATATACACATAATTTAGCTCTGTACACATATTAAATTTTTTAATTCTCACAAATCTACAAAGTAGACACTGTTGTTATCCCAACAAATGGGGAAAGTTAGGCACAGAATGCTTAAGCAATTTCTCCAAGGACCTGTGGCTTGAAAATGACAAAGCCCAGGCAGTGTAACTTCCTTATCCCTACTAAGCCACGCAGTGAACATAGAATTGACCATAAAGGAAGGACTATGTTCTAACTGTCACCTGTTTCTCTATCACAATCATTTTCTGGCTAGATGTCAGGCTATCCATATCTTTCTATAGTTTCCTAAGTTGGCATTGCTTCTTTCCCCTAAAGAGATAACTAAGTATAAACAGCAATGTCAACAGAAATTGAGAATCAACTGTTGAAAATTGATAAAGACTCTGAAGGCCTGAGATGATCTTCTTCCAAAGAGGTCATTGTAGGAACCCAGTAAGGATGGAAGGCATTTAGCAGAGAATAGAGTATGAGCAATCCTAACAGAAATGTCAAAATTGGATATGTTTTGCAAATGTTTATTGCAAACAGACAAAAGTAGGTTCAATTACTCATCACAGCCTACACATTTCTTTCTTTGTTGGCTGGAAAACATTCAGGTGTTTTGTTTTTTCAGGAAAAAAAAATTATTTTCCAGGATGGCATGGAGATAATTTTAGCTTTGAAATTCTGATTGTGAGTATCTATAGCCTATTTAAAAATGCTACTGCTGCCTTCAAACATGAAAAAAGATGACAAAAGCTGATGAACATGACGAATCCATTGGTTTCATATGTCTTCTGTCCTTTGCCCCCTTTTCCTCCAACCTCTGAGCTTTCTGAAGATCTCATCTGTGATTCTGGACATTTTGAAACCAGAATCTGTATTTGGCACACGTGAGTACATGATTTAATGAAAATGATCACCATCTTACTCCTATTGCCTCTATAGGAGAGGTTTTTTAACTTCACCTCTGCTGCCACAACCCATATTTGAGCCCCTTGGAGAAAACTGGATTTTAAATCTTAATAATAGTGGGAGTTTGTTCAAATTCCTTATCCTTTTTGAGACTCGTCTCTTCTGGTATCCAGTGGGAGTAATGACGCCTGCATCACAGGGCAGCAGTTGTGATAGTTGAGAAACATGTATTTTAAGTGCCCGGTAGTTCTTTTTTTTCTTTTAAAATATTTATTTATTTGGCTGCACCCGGTCTTCGTTGTGGCATGTGAGATCTAGTTCCCTGACCAGGGATTGAACCTGGGTCCCTTGCATTGGGAGCTCAGAGTCTTAGCCACTAAAATACTAGGGAAGTAATTTTTAGCTATGATGGTTTGAGCTGTTATTGTGTGCTGGCATGTTGCTTCTATTATTCTATTGAATTTAACTCTATCAAGTAAGAACCATTATCTTCATTTTGTTGGCTTGACTAAAAAGTTTATGTTTTTCTGTAAGGTGTTACAGAAAAACTCAAATGAACTATTTTGCCAACCCAATGCAAATAAAGAAGCTGAAGCTCAGAGTGCTACAGTAACTTAAGTAACTTGCCTATTATCAGTTGAATTCTGTCCCCCTACCCTTGAAAGGTATGTTGAAGACCTAACTGCCAGTACCTCAGAATATGACCTTATTTGGAAATAGGGTCTTTTCAGAAGTAATCAAGCACGAGTGAAGTCATTAGACTAAGCCCTAATCCAATTTGTGAAAGTGAAAGTGTTGGTCGCTCAGTCTCTCTGTGACCCCATGGACTGTAGCCCACCAGTCTCCTCCATCCATGGGATTTTGCAGGCAAGAATCCTGGAGTGGGTTGCTATTCCCTTCTCCAGGGGATCTTCCTGAGCAGGGATCGAACTCAGGTCTCCTGCACTACAAGCAGATTCTTTACCCTCTGAGCTACCAATTTGACTGGTATGTATCCTTATAAAAAAGGGAAATTAAGATACAGAGACAGATGTGCACAGAGGGGAGACAGTTTGAAGACACAGAAGGGCAAGACAGCCATGTGACTGGAATGATGAGTCCACACGCCAAGGAAAGCCGTGGATGGCCGGCAAAGGCCACAAGCTGGAGGAGGCAAGGGCGTATTCTCCTCTAGAGCCAGTCAGAGAGAGTGTGGCCTTGATTTCAGATTTCTAACTTCCAGAACTGTAAGACAGTAGCCTTCTATTGTTTAAGCTATAATGTTGAGGACTTTGTTACAGCAGCTCTAGGAAACTAATATATCCCTTAAGGTCACACTATTAATAAGTACCAACACTAGGATTCAGTTCCTGGTCTGTTTGACTTAAGCACTGTGCTGTGAACCACTGCTCTACTGCTGCTATTCAAAGTATGGGCCCTCGACTAGCAACACTGACCTTACTGGGGAGCTTGTTGGAAATGGAAAATCTCGGGCCCCACCCCCGATGTACTGAATCAGAACCTCCATTTTAACAGGATCTCCAGGGAATTCTTATGCACTTTAAAATTAAGAAGCATTGCTGTATATTGGGCTTCCCTGGTGACTCACTTGGTAAAGAATCTGCCTGTAATGCAAGAGACCCGGGTTCAATTCCTGGATGAAGAAGATCCCCGGAGGAGGAAATGGCAGCCCACTCCAGTATCCTTGCCATGGAGAATTCCATGGACAGAGGAGCCTGGCAGGCTACAGTCCTTGGGCTCAAAAAGAGTCAGACATGACTGAGCTGTAGACTAATTTCCATAGTGATCAACCAATATTCATTCCCTTTTCTTCCCCCCCCCACCCCAAGTTTCTCTTCTTTGTGCTGTTGCAAGAGACTCCTACTAAGTTTTTCTGTTTCTAGCGTGTTCTCCTCTGGGCCAATTTCCACTCCACTCAGAACCCTTCCTTAATCTGTCAAGCTAACTTTGTCCTTTATACATGGTAGGAAAGCTGGGTGCAGTAAAAAAGATAGGTTTGGGACCATATTGAACTTATTGTAAGATCCTAATTTACCATCCCATAGGTGTATGAGAGAGCAACTCATTTGTCCCTTCTACACTTCAACTTTCTCATCTATTCCTGATGGCATTACTCTACCAGAAGCCAATTATCATCGTCTTTTGCGTGGACTCCAGAAGTGGTCTCAGGACCTCCTACCTCCCCACGCCAGCCATTCTCAATCTATTCCCCTCATTGTATCCTTGATGAGCTCTCCAAAAACAAATCTGATCATCTTCCTGAATAAGCACCCCCCCAAGACTTCCCTGTCCTTAGGTAAAGTCTGAATTCCTGAACATGGCTTGTTTCTTGCCTTATCTATTTGCACCTCTTTCTCCCATCTCATTTCTCTTACCGCTCCACACGCCCATTTTTCCTTATTTATTCTGTATGTATATTAGTCTTTCTTTACTTTCTCAAGTTAACAACCACTTCGTTCAGGATCCTTTCCTGTATTACTCCTCCTTCCTCAAAACTCCTGTTTATCTTTAGTGTGCCTTCTTTATGCTTTTATGTATCATACTAATAATTGAGATTGAAAAAAAAAAAAAAAACTTTTGGTCCCGCTCCACAGCATGTGAATCCTTAGTTCCCCAACCAGGAATCAAATCCACACTCCTCCACTGGAAGGCAGAGTCTTAACCGTTTGACTGCCAGGGAAGTCCCTTAGTCAAGCTTTTTATTAATTCCTTGATAAAAGTTGATGTGTCTATGTTCTCACTAGATGACATGAAAGTGAAAGTGTTAGTCGCTCAGTTGTGTCTGACTCTTTACGACCCCCTGGACTATAGCCCACCAAGTTTCTCTGTCCACTGGATTGTCCAGGTAAGAATACTGGAGTGGGTTGTCATTCCCTTCTCCAGGGGATCTTCCTGACCCAGGGATTGAACCTGGGTCTCCCACATTGCAGGTAGATTCTTTACCACCTGAGCCACCTGGAGCAGGGGGCAAAGACCATGGCCACATTTGTGATCTTTGTATCCCAGCACCTTAGCCCAGTGTTGGTACATCGTAAGCCCTCGACACCTATTTGCTGAATAGATAAAAAGAAATTGGAAGATGACCCAGTTTTCAGATTAGCATTGTGCCTTCTCTTTAAGAAACATTTATGTCTGCTGTTTTACAGATTAGGTACCGGTTGTAGAGTAACTACAGGAACAACCTGTCTATCCTTTCTGAAGTTTCTTTACTCTTTCCCGAATGATGAAGCCTCCTAGATCCCACCTCAATGAACAAAGCTCAAGTTTTTACTACTAATTGCTTTAAATTTGGCTTGTGTGATCTAATCACTAATTGGATGCTTGCATTTAAGAAAGAAAGATAGCTAATTAACAGAAACCAGTACTGCCAGTATTAAGGGTCAGACCTTTATATGTGGCAGCATGGTGATGGGAGACCCACGGTGAAGTTTAGAAAGTTTTGGGAAACCTAAATAGGTTTTTCACTCAGACAGAAGTTGAAACAACACACCCAAACATAAGAGGGAGGACACTTTCTGACAGAGGATGAATCCATGGGCACTGGGAACCTGTGCCTTCTGTGTTTTGTCAGCAGGCAGAAATGCTCAAAGTTTAAAATGTAATTACTAGAAATACGAAATGAAGGCTCATGAGCCACTTGTGAAATTGCCCGAGAATAGCCAAGGTGACGGGATGGGCCAAATTTGGCCTTACACAAGAAAGCTGAGCGCCGAAGAATTGATGGTTTTGAACTGTGGTGTTGGAGAAGACTCTTGAGAGTCCCTTGGACTGCAAGGAGATCCAACCAGTCCATTCTGAAGGAGACCAGCCCTGGGATTTCTTTGGAAGGAATGATGCTAAAGCTGAAACTCCTGTACTTTGGCCACCTTATGCAAAGAGTTGATTCACTGGAAAAGACTCTGATGCTGGGAGGGATTGAGGGCAGGAAGAGAAGGGGACGACAGAGGATGAGATGGCTGGATGGCATCACGGACTCAATGGACGTGAGTCTGAGTGAACTCCGGGAGTTGGTGATGGACAGGGAGGCCTGGCGTACTGTGATTCATGGGGTCGCAAAAAGTCATACACAACTGAGTGACTGAACTGAACTAATTCTATGTGCTCAGTAGATTCTTACTGAATGCATTTCTCGTATGAGAAATATACAGAAAAAAATAGATTTCTACATAACCTTTATTAAAAGACGTAAAAGAAAACCTGAATAAATGGAGAATATAATACCTTATTCTGCTGCTGCTGCAGCTGCTGCTATGTCACTTCAGTCATGTCCGACTCTGTGCGATCCCATAGACGGCAGCCCATCAGGCTCCCCTATCCCTGGGATTCTCTAGGCAAGAATACTGGAGTGGGGTGCCATTGCCTTCTCCAAATACCTTATTCATGGGTAGGTAAATTCAATGCCATAAAGATACCATTTCTCGTCAAGTTCATCTATAGATTCAAAGCTATTCCAATCAAAGCCCTAATAGGTTTTTTTTCAGGGAAAATCAACAAGCTGTACCTAAAATTCACATGGAAGAGTCAAGGGCCAAGAATAGTCAAGTGTTTTTGAAAAAAGAGGAGATGGAAAAGAAGAACTGATTTGCTTTCACAGATTTACTCTAAAACTCTCTGTCATTTTGACAGTGGCTTTGTTTGAGTGTTTGCTGGTTCTGCAAGTTGGTCATTCAGGGAACTAGTTTTTGGCAAACTTGCCTAGAGTCAGTGTATACTGAGGGATTAATTTGAATGAAAGTGAAGGCATGCAATGTGAACTTACTGTCTTGGAGCTCAGCTCTGACCATGCTGAGCTGCAGCTCAGGGCAGGAGAAAGAGCAGGGGTCACATGTGCCAGACTGAACCCCTGGCTCTGCCTTCAGGAGCTCTGAGACCTTGCATCAGTTGCTGAATGTCTCTGAGTTTCAATTTCTTAATCTGTCAAATTCAATTAAAAGCCTAGCTTGGGAAAATAACAGCAACAACACCTCACTATTGGGCTGTTTTCAGTTCAGATCAGTTCAGTTCAGTTGCTCAGTCGTGTCCAACTCTTTGCAACCCCATGAACTGCAGTACGCCAGGCCTCCCTGTCCGTCACCGACTCCCAGAGTTTACCCAAGCTCATGTCTATTGAGTCGGTGATGCCATCCAACCGTCTCATCCTTTATCATCATCTTCTCCTCCCGCTCTCAATCTTTCCCAACATCAGGGTCTTTTCAAATGAGTCAGCTTTTTGCATCAGGTGGCCAAAATATTGGAGTTTCAGTTTTAGCATCAGCCTTTCCAGTGATCACCCAGGACTGATTTCCTTTAGGATGGACTGGTTGGATCTCCTTGCAGTCCAAGGGACACTCAAGAGTCTTCTCCAACAACACAGTTCAAAAGCATCAATTCTTCAGCGCTCAGCTTTCTTTATGTTCCAACTCTCACATCCATACATGACTACCGGAAAAACCATACTTGACTAGATGGACCTTTGTTGACAAAATAATATCTCTGCTTTTTAATATGCTGTCTAGGTTGGTTATAACTTTCCTTCCAAGGAGTAAGCATCTTTTAATTTCATGGCTGCCATCACCATCTGCAGTGATTTTGGAGGCCAAAAATGTAAAGTTAGCCTCTGTTTCCCCATCTATTTCCCATGAAGTGATGGGACCAGATTCCTTGATCTTAGTTTTCTGAATGTTGAGCTGTATTCCGCTGCATTTAAAATCTGTTTGTTCAAGTTAGAAATTGCTTCCTGTAAAGTATGAGTTGCTCATTCAAATGTCTACAGGGGCAAAGCAGATAATGCTCACGTGTGTAGCAGCTGTAGAGCAGATGATGGGGAGGGGAAATTACAGCAAACTGTGAGTGAGCATATAACAGGGCTGTAGCCAGCCCTGCCCACACATCCAGTCTGCAGCTTCAGTTTAAGAGTGAAGAACCTGGGTTTGGGGTCAAAAGAGGAGTAGAGATGAGCTCTAGCTCAAGTTCTGTCTCCCACCACAGTGTAACCATGTAAAGTTAGCCTCTGTTTCCCCATCTATTTCCCATGAAGTGATGGGACCAGATTCCTTGATCTTAGTTTTCTGAATGTTGAGCTGTATTCTGCTGCATTTAAAATCTGTTTGTTCAAGTTAGAAATTGCTTCCTGTAAAGTATGAGTTGCTCATTCAAATGTCTACAGGGGCAAAGCAGATAATGCTCACGTGTGTAGCAGCTGTAGAGCAGATGATGGGGAGGGGAAATTACAGCAAACTGTGAGTGAGCATATAACAGGGCTGTAGCCAGCCCTGCCCACACATCCAGTCTGCAGCTTCAGTTTAAGAGTGAAGAACCTGGGTTTGGGGTCAAAAGAGGAGTAGAGATGAGCTCTAGCTCAAGTTCTGTCTCCCACCACAGTGTAACCAAAGCATGTTATTTCTCTTTCTCTGGGGCTCATTTTCCCACCTTTAAAATGGAAAGATTGGACTCTCTTGGGGTGATTGTAGCTCTTAGATTCTACAGTGCCTGTCTATGACTCTAATGCATGAAGGCACTTGCCAGTCTCACTTCTTGAACTGGAAATGAAACAATCTCACTTCTAGGATTGGAATACCAAGGTTCACAGCTCTGCCACTTACTAAATGCCACTTGAAAATGTCCAGGAAGCTCATTGCACTTCAGTTTCTATCACCAAAAATATGAAGGAAGAGTATTTATGTCCTTTAAACAGAGTTGGAGTGATGGTGTGGTAACTGGCTATGAAAGTGTTTTGCAAACAAAGCAATGATGGGAAGGCAGGTGGATAACTGGTCTATCACATCCCAGCTAGCCAACAGTTAAATTATTTGAAAAGTCAGCTTTCCTGGGATGGAGGCCCTGCTCTTGTCATTTTACAGAGGAGAAAACTGAGATTTCAAATTGTGGGACCAGGGATGGAAAACTTCTCCTCCTAGTTCCAAGGACCATTCATTTACTTCTCTGCCTTCTTCCTCAGATGCAATGGCCAGGTTCAGTGCTGGGAGCCTAGCCATTGTGACCAGGTCATGAGTTACATGCAGAAGTTAAAAGCAGTGTTTATATATCCAACCAGCCATCAGGCAGGGATTAGATTCCTGTAAATAAGGTAGTCAGCCAGTTTGTACAGAGCAAGATTGAAGACCATCTCTACGCCTGCTGTTTTAAATGTCAGGTTGCAGGCGGGCAGCCTGAGACCCACAGTTCTTGGACATGGGCTGGAGAAGGCTTGGGACCCCAGGTGAACTCTGTGCTGACTCTGCCAGGGCACAGCTGCTGAAAGGGATCACCTCTCATTCTTTTTATGAAACCAACAAGCTGCTCTGGCCCCAGGGAACAAGGGTCAGCAACTTCATGAATTTACCCTTTTGCTTGTAATCCAGTTGCAGTGGTGAAATATTATGTTGCCTAGGGCAGGGCTATTCCTGGCTTTTAGTTGCTTGAATTACCAAGTCTCCTTTTTAGAAGGTAGGAAGATTTATTGAATGTCTACCAAGTGTCAGGCATAATGCCACTCACTTTCCATGAATGATTTTATTTAACCCTTACAAGAACTGTACACATTAGATTCCATCACTTCAGTTTATCAGATAGTAAAGGGGAGGCTCAGCTAGGATAAAGAAATGTATCAGATTCCACAGATTTAGTGAGTCAGAATCGCTGGCTTTTTGACCTCCAAATCTAACTCTTTCCACAACACCAGTCTGCCCATCGAAGTGACACTGATGACAAATATGCCTGTGAAAAACCAAATAGAGTTTCATTTATTAATGGTCTGCAGTGGAAGAAGACTGCCAGTCCAGCCAATAGGAAACTCATTTGTTTTGTAAACAGAGAATAATTCATTCATTTGCTAATGTTCTCTCCCAGATAAACTTGAGCCTGTTCTGCCTTTAATCTGTTAGAGAGCTTGAAAGCAAGAATGTCCCCATACTCCATGCCTCTGAATATATATCCCACTTGGGACATGCAGGAATGGTTCTTCCTTTGTCTCAATATCAAAACACAGTTTATGTCTTGACAGGTGTATATACCTGTCAACATGTATGTATGTGGAAAAATATAAAAAAGTACAGAAAATCAAACCCCTTGGGTTACCCAACTGTTCCATTTTCAAAGAAAATGAAAGAGAGGATAACTTAAATGAATAAAAATATACTTCCCATTTGGAAGCCTGAAATTGACAGTGTTTACCAGAAATTATATGAGCAAAGAACTCAGGCTTCCATTTGATTGTGGGTTTGAATTGGCGCCTGAGTGCTGAGATTCTTCCTTTGTGAGCGATTGCTATTGCTAGGGGGAATTGGCAGTGTGACCAGGCCGAGGGAAGGGATAAAATGATTAGGTCCAGGACTTCACTGCGAAGCTTCTTCCTCTGAGATTTAGAAACCATCTCTCTTTCAGCCTCTTAATGTTTCCTGAACACCGTGAATTTCTCCAGGGGGCTTTATGGCCAGAACTGATCACATTCAATTCTCCAGGGAAGAAATAGGCAGGTTTGTCTTATTTATTTATTTATTAAGTAAAGAACACGAAACGGAGAGGAGAGTTCTCTTATCTTGATTGTAGTGGTTGAGGATGGCTAGAAAACCTGCAAGTGACCAGCCCTCAGCCTGGATCCAACTGCCCTTACCCCTCTCTTCTCGTTCCTCTTCATCTTTTTTCCATCCATGCCTGCCTTCTCCCTTTTTCTTTTTTCTCTTTCTTCCTTGCCCTAATCTTTGGCAGCAGACTTTAAGCCTCTGATGTGGTCAGTCTCTTCTGGCTAAAAGTCACCAAGTCTCCCTCAAAACGCTGCAAGAGAAAGCATGGTATCATAAGGACTGGAACCAGAAAGCAGTCAGGGCTGAGCATGCATGGCTGAGAACAGGCACATCCTCCATCTGCCACTGAGGACCTCTCTGTTCTCCCCGTCCAGACACATTGGTGCCTCTGTACCTGCTGCTTCCTTGAACTTGGATTTACTGCAGCCTCTCAAGTGTGTGAATCTTCTTCATGGTCCTGGCTCATCCTCACTTCTCTCTTTACTTTTTCTCACTTTTCACTCCTGCTTCTAACTACATCATGCCCTTCATGGTTCCTAGTTGAGAATCCCGAAAAGCAATCTGATTGTCATGTTAGGATTCTCCAGAGAAACAGAGCCAGTAGGATGGGTAGACATATAAGAGATAGGATAGATGGAATGCTTCGTAGATAGATAGACAGACACATATAGAAATTTATAATAAGAAATTGACTCATGTGAATATGGATGCTAAGTCTCAAGATCAACAGTTGGTAAGCTGGACATCTGGAAGAGTTGATGTTTCAGACTGAGTCTGAAAGCAGGAAAAACAAATTGATGTTCTAGCTCTAGGCAGTCCAGACAGAAGGGGCTCCCTCTTTCTCAGGCTTTTTGTTCTACTCAGGCCTTCAACTGATTGGATGAGGCCCACTCATATTAGTAAAGCAGTCTGCTTTACTCAAGTTGACACATAAAATTAACTATCACATTGCCCCAAGTCCCTGGGGCTTCTCTCTGCTCCTTCCCTCTCACCTCTCCCACTTGATTTCCCCCAGGCAGTTGGTCTGGTCCACCTTTGAACTGATTGCTATAAGCCCATATGTTCACTTCTATCCAGTCACCTGAGGCTGAGCAGTAAACTCAGGGGACACATCAGTCAGCCACCTATGGTTGTCCCTTAACAGCAGCTTGGGGGCCAGTTTCCTGTAGGAGGAAACTGAGGTGAGACTAGTGTAAAGATAAATTGTTAAGAGAAGCTCTGCAGTCCAGACAACAGTAAGTGAGAGGCATTTGTGTGGCTAGAGCCACCAAGTTGGTCATACATTTTATTGAGTGCAGGGTCTTGCTAGGCACTGTAGATTCAAAGGTGAAAGGACATGACCTTCACATCCCTAGAAGTAGGGAGTAGGAGAGGCAGATTGAGGATCCCTGCAGCTCAGTAAATATAAAACATAAAATTTACAGGACATCTAGTAAAACTCCCTGTCTCCCAGGTCAAGAAATGGAAGCTTGGAGAGGTTAACAGACTTGCCTAGGGTCACACAGCCAATTACAGGTAGAGATTTTATTTCATTTATTCAATACAATTACCATGTATTGAATATATATTATTTGTTTGAGATTGGGCTAGACCCTTTCATGTTATAATTTCATTTAAATCTTATTATAGTGGTGTGAGATAGCTTTATCCAGAGGAGAAACTTAAATTTCAGAGAGGTCTGTTAACCCACTCAGAGTCATATAGGTATGTAGGAGAGACATGAAAGAAGGTCTCCTGTGACGTCAGTGTTGCAAACAAAGGCAGGGTTAGAGATGATAAGTGTAGCATCAAAATATCTTCCAAAAACCATCCAACACTCATGAATGTGACTGTTACTTACTCCTTGGTAGAGCAGATGTTGAGTCAACAGAAAAAGAGCAGCAAGAGGGATATCGTTGAGAGACTGGCTAAAAAGGGAATGCGATAGAAACTCAAAATGGGAGATGGGTTAGACATCTTCAGTATGATCAATACCAAATCCATTTTCATTGAGAATTTTGAATAGCTCAGGAAAAGGTCCATTTTCACAGGTGGATTAGGATGACTCAGCAACAAAGAGGAGAGGCTGAGAATCAGGTAGAGCAGTGAGACAAGGCCTGCTCAGTGCACTAATGAGAAATTCTGTCCAGATTTTCCTTTACCTTAAAGACCTCTGTTGACCAAAAAGTTATTTGAAATATCACGCATGTTGATTTTTCCCCCCAGGCTAGGTTTGCAATCTTTCCTGAGATAAGAGCATTCAGACCAAAATGATGACTGAGTTACTAGCTTCTGCAAAATAGGAAGGTTGTCCTGGTCAGTTGAGTGAGCACAGAGGCAAGAAGTGTGTCTGGTTGTCATGCTTCAATTTCTCATGTTGGTATTGGATTTCTTTATCTCCCTCCTCCCTGTCCCACTCCCTGTGCCTCCCTTTCCTATTTCTTCCCATCCTCCTCTGTTTCTTGTCCTATATTTGATAATGTAGTGTATGGTATAAGGATCACAACACAGTTACATGAGTCAACAGGCCTCTACAGTTAGGATGTAATACAACATGGAATGGAGAAGACTCTGCAGCTGGAAAGGGCATGCCTGTCGATAGGAACAGTGGTTACTCAGCTCCACCTAATTGTTGCCATGCTCAGTTACGGACCCAGTGCTGCCAACTCTTCCAACTTTTGAAAAAACCTGGAAATCTAGATTTACCTTTACAAAACACTCTTTTTTTTTTTTTTTTTAAGTGGAATCAGTTAATTCTTTTACAAATTCTTTCAGGCCAGTTCTGACCCATGTACCACCAACTTCTGACCACTGAGTGAAGTTGCTCAGTCGTGTCCGACTCTTTGCAACTCCGTGGAAATCCTAGCCTCACTGCCTCTAGCTTATGTGATTCTGAGCATGTCTCTTCACCTCTCTGTACCTTCCTTTCATGACTATCAGTATTAGAAGATGACATATAAATGCCAAGTTCACTGTCTCACTCAGAGTATATATACCATAGATTATAATTCCCTCCCTTCCCTTCCACTCCATCCCACAATGATACTGTTTTAATCATGTATACTTCCAATTCCCAAGAGGAATATTTGGTCTATTACAAGACCTGTGTTTTCTGCAACATCAGCCTGAGTTCCTCCTGCAAATGATCGTATCACAAGAGCTCAGAGTATATTCTTACCCTGTTTTGTTGAAAGCGATTTCCCCAAAATGCATTTTACGTGGGCAATGAGTCTCTATTCATGCACAATTTCACATGAAAAGATTTGCCCTTTTCATCGTACGCATGGCTTGAATCGGCCAGCCTGAGTGAAAATATTTCCATTCATTAGCATGCAAAATGATGTCACTGGCCTGGAACCCGGGTGGATATGGCCATGGACTCATAGAATGCTGGCACTCCAAGAATTCTCAGAGGAGACCATCTAGTCCATCTTTCCACACAATGATCCTTTAAATGCAACTTAAGCATCTCTGTAGGTGGTAGGGCCTCGTTATTCTGGGAGGCTGCCCTGGCCACTCTGGTTATTTGAAATATTTTTCTTGCCTTGAATTTAAATCTGAATTTTGGTAACTTGTGCCCATTGGTTCAGATCTACCCTCCAGCAATACTGAGAGGAAATTTAATCACAGTTCAATCTGGGATCCCATTAAATAACCATAAGAGCAAGAACACATGTCACATATTAGGACTGTTCTCAATGTTTTACTATGTTTACTTACTTAACATTCATAAAACCCTATAAAGTATGTACTAATAAAATGCTCTTGTTTTTTGACATTCAGATTGTCTTTATGATTTTTTAAATTTAGTTTTAATTGGAAGATAATTGCTTTATAATGTATTGGTTTCCGCCATACGACAACGTGAATCAACCATAAGTATGCACATGTCCCCTCCCTCTTGAACCTCCTTCACGCCTGCATCCCATCCCCCCATTTCTAGATGGTCACAGAGCACCAGGTTGAGCTCCCCATGTTGTATAGCGACTGCCCACTAGCTAACTATTTTACAAGTGGCAATGCATATGTTTCAAAAGCACTCTCATTTTAAGAATGAGGAAACGTGAGGCACAACGCAATTAAGGGCATTCCCATGGTCCCACAGCTTGTGGAGAGGCAGGAAGGCAGCCTGGGCAGTCCAGCCACAGAGTCCATAGGCTTCGAGACAACATCCTCCTTCCTCCACCTGATGAAGGACCTGCCTCAAGTCCTAATGTCCAGGACCAAGCTCTTCAATGTCATCCAAAGTCAGATTTACATGAGAAATGCTGGACTGGAAGAAACACAAGCTGGAATCAAGATTGCTGGGAGAAATATCAATAATCTCAGATATGCAGATGACACCACCCTTATGGCAGAAAGTGAGGAGGAGCTAAAAAGCCTCTTGTTGAAAGTGAAAGAGGAGAGTGGAAAAGTTGGCTTAAAGCTCAACATTCAGAAAACGAAGATCATGGCATCTGGCCCCATCACTTCATGGGAAATAGATGGGGAAACAGTAGAAACAGTGTCAGACTTTGTTTTTTTGGGCTCCAAAATCACTGCAGATGGTGACTGCAGCCATGAAATTAAAAGGCGCTTACTCCTTGGAAGAAAAGTTATGACCAACCTAGATAGTATATTCAAAAGCAGAGACATTACTTTGCCGACTAAGGTCCGTCTAGTCAAGGCTATGGTTTTTCCTGTGGTCATGTATGGATGTGAGAGTTGGACTGTGAAGAAGGCTGAGCGCCGAAGAATTGATGCTTTTGAACTGTGGTGTTGGAGAAGACTCTTGAGAGTCCCTTGGACTGCAAGGAGATCCAACCAGTCCATTCTGAAGGAGATCAACCCTGGGATTTCTTTGGAAGGAATGATGCTAAAACTGAAGCTCCAGTACTTTGGGCACCTTATGCGAAGAGTTGACTCATTGGAAAAGACCCTGATGCTGGGAGGGATTGGGGGCAGGAGGAGAAAGGGACGACCGAGGATGAGATGGCTGGATGGCATCA
>SJXQ01006229.1:256085-276879 GCA_006408695.1 Aepyceros melampus | reverse complement strand
CCGAAGAATTGATGCTTTTGAACTGTGGTGTTGGAGAAGACTCTTGAGAGTCCCTTGGACTGCAAGGAGATCCAACCAGTCCATTCTGAAGGAGATCAACCCTGGGATTTCTTTGGAAGGAATGATGCTAAAACTGAAGCTCCAGTACTTTGGGCACCTTATGCGAAGAGTTGACTCATTGGAAAAGACCCTGATGCTGGGAGGGATTGGGGGCAGGAGGAGAAAGGGACGACCGAGGATGAGATGGCTGGATGGCATCACGGACTCAATGGACGTGAGTCTGAGTGAACTCCGGGAGTTGGTGATGGACAGGGAGGCCTGGCGTACTGCGATTCATGGGGTCGCAAAGAGTCGGACACGACTGCGCGACTGAACTGAACTGAACTGAACTATATCACTTCCTCTTAGACAAAACTTGGCCAACCTACTGCATATCCCAGACCTTTAAAGGAGGGTAATGCTGCATCTCAGATGTCTTGGGAGTCCAATCTCTGTAAATCCTAGAGTAGCACCTGGCAAGTAGTAGACATGCAGTAGGTTTTTGTTGACTAAGTGATAGTTATATGGAATATTTATCAGCCATAAAAAGAGTGAAATGATGCCATTTGCAGCAATCTGGATGAATCTAGAGGTTATCATACTCTAGGAAGCAAACCAAACAAAGACAAATATCATATAATATCACTTATCTGTGGAATCTAAAAAAAAATTGATACAAATGGACTTATTTACAAAACAAAAATAGACTCACCGACATAGAAACCAACCTGATGGTTAGTAAAGGGGAAGGATAAATTAGGAGTTTGGGATTAACATATACATACCACTATGTATCTTTTAGGATTTGAAATAGCTCAACTGGAATTCTGTCACCTCCACTAGCTTTGTTAGCAGTGGCCACAGGACTGGAAAAGGTCAGTTCTCATTCCAATCCCAAAGAAAAGCAATGCCAAAGAATGCTGAAACTACTGTGTAATTGCGCTTATCTCACACACTTGTAAAGTAATGCTCAAAATTCTTCTAGCCAGGCTTCAACAGTACGTGAACTGTGAAATTCCAGGTTTTCAAGCTGGACTTTAAAAAGGCAGAGGAACCAGAGATCAAATTGCCAACATCTGCTGGATCATCGAAAAAGCAAGAGAGCTTCAGAAAAATATCTACTTCTGCTTTATTGACTATGCCAAAGCCTTTGTGTGGATTACAATAAACTGTGGAAAATTCTGAAAGAGATGGGAATACTAGACCACCTGACCTGCCTCTTGANGTGCTGCAATTCATGGGGTCGCAGAGTCAGACACGACTGAGTGACTGAACTGAACTGATATAACTGAATCGCTTTACTGTACACCTGAAACTAATACAACATTTTAAATCAACTATACTTCAGTCAGAATTAAAGACAAGAAGCAATGACAGTTATCAGATTTCAGACAATGCATTACCAAGCCTTTCATCTTCCTCCCATGCCAGTCTGTCCAAAACCCCTCTTCATATTCACTGTTCACTTTTCTATCGAAACTCTGTTTTTCTGTTGCTTTTAGCATTAAGGACATTTCAGGGCTGTCTCACCTTGTTTATACTGCAGTGTTATTCTCAGGAGTTCAACACTCTCCTCCCCTCATTTCAGCTAAGTCTCTGCTAATACACTTCTCTATCTAGTCTCTTTTCTGTTCCAGTGACTACAAAAGGAAGCAAGGATACATATATAAACTAAGACAAAAGTTTTGCCCTAGGGACTCCTCAGGTAGAATAGGGTTCATGATGCAAATCATTATGGAAAGATAAAAATGGGGACATGAGGAGGAAGGTCAACTCCACCCAAGGCAGAGGGAAGCATAAACCATTTTTGAGTAAAAGAGGGAAGGGAAAGAAGGGAAGAAAATGTATGATTTCGAACCTTGGAAGAAACTAAATGTCAAAAAAAATCTTAAAATCACAACCTGAGCTCATGGGAGAACATCTAACTTCTCTTAAAATGGGTTACAGGGAAATTAATAAATGTATTAATAACAAAAAAGCATGACATATAAGAGATTGGTATATTTTACTACTTTAAAATTTAAAGTAAATGTATATCAAAAAAGAAAAAACACAAAAAGCTGATGTGTAACAAGAGATGTTGGTTATAAGATCACCCATGGTTTCAAAGATACTTTTATCATACATAACTAAGAACAATTATCAAGGGAAATCCAACATCAGTACATGAAAGACAAAAATCTGTAGAAAAACGAGTAAAGAAAATGTACAATTCACAAAAGAGAAGTCTCAAATGTCTGATAAACATATTCCCCACCTTAGTAATCTGGGGAATTCAAACTGGAATAATAATGAAGAAGACATTATCTCACCCATTGGATTAACAGACATTTAAAGGTGTGACAAAATCGAGTGTTGCTGAGGGAATAAAGACAGGAAAATTATCATAAACTGCTGGAGAAATAACATTGATAATATAGCTGCAAAGAGCAATTTGGTTCTCTGAGTGCTCTTTGCACTCAGTGTATATTTGCAAATATACATTGATAATATATATTTGATATATTAGGTCATTCCCTCTGACCTACTAATTCTACTTTTGTGTATACACACACACACTAGAGAATATTATGACCATGTACACAAAGAGGTTATACCAGAAAACTAATTGCAATTGTATTTATAATAGAAAGAAATTTCAATCATGTGTATGCCCACCATTTGAGAAACAGATGACCACAATAATTTATGTAATGGAATAGTTAAAAGAACAAACTAATGGTGAGATCTGAAACATGTAATTTAACAGGGAAAGTATACAGGTTGATATTTAGTGTATATATGATATGATACCATTCGTGGAAATCGTTTAAAAAACCTACAAAATATAAAAAAACACTGTATGTGATTCATACAATAAAAGTGTAAAAAGCAGACTGGAGAATATATATATATGTTAGGTTGGTGCAAATGTAATTGTGGTTTTTAACTGTGAATTTTAAATCTTTATAGCAGGCTCAAACACATCTTTATTAATTAAAATCAGAACCATTACAATCAACACAGTTTGCCAATGAGAAATAAGTTTGTTTATTTCTGTAGTGTAAAAATCTGTGCTTTGGGATTTGATGAACTCTTGGAGAGCATTTTCTGCCTCCTACTGGTTGTGGAAGCTTTTTCCCTGCAAAAGTTGTTGAGAAGCTTGAAGAATTGGTAATTAGTTGGCAAGAGGTCAGGTGAATATAACAGATGAAGCAAAACTTTGTAGCCTAATTCGTTCAACTTTTGAAGTATTAGTTGTGCAAAGTGAGTTCAGGTGTTGTTGTGGAGAACTAGGCCCATTCTGTTAACCAAAGCCAGCTGCAGTCATTGCATCTCATTGGTTTGCTGAGCATACGTCTCAGATGTCATGATTTTGCTGGGATTCAGGATGCTTTAGTGGATCAGAATGGCAGCAGAACACCAGTGACCATGACAGTTTTTAGGTCAAGTTTTGCTCTGGGAAGGGCTTTGGAGATTCCTCTCAGTCTAACCACTGAGCTTGTCATTGCCAGTTGTTGTATAAAATCCACTTTTCATCACACGTCACAGTCTGATTGAGAAATGGTTCATTATTGTTGCATAGAATAAGAGAAAATGACACTTCAAAATGACGATTTTATTTTTTTCTGGTCAGCTCATGAGACAGCCACTGATAGAGCCTTTTCACCTTTCCAATTTACTTCAAATACCAATGACCATAGAATGATCAATACTGAGTTCTTGGGCAACTTCTCATGTAGTTGTAAGAGAATCAGCTTCAATGATTGTTTTCAATTGGTCATTGTCATCTTTCAATGGCCAACCACTATGTTCCTCTTCTTCAAGACTCTTATCTCCTTTGGAAAACCTGAACCACCACTGCACTGTATGTTCACTAGCAGTTCCTGGGTCAAATGCATTGTTGATGCTACAAGTTGTCTCTGATACTTTATGATCCATTTTGAACACAAATAAGAAAATTGCTCAACTTTGCTTCTTGTCTAACATCATTTCCCTAGTGTAAAATAAATATAAAATAAAAAGCAAATAATAAGCCATCAGCAAAAAAAATAAGGTGAGAAATATGCATTAAAATGATGTATAATATAACCACATTTAAGAATGTATTCCAATATCAAATAGCAAATTTCAGCAATACAAAACTGCAATTACTTTAGCACCAACCTAATACTTATCCAGGGTTTTCATTGTGGTTCAGATGGTAAAGAATCTGCCCACAACGTGGGAGACCTAGGTTCGATCCCAGGGTTGGGAGGATCCCCTGGAGAAGGAAATGGCAACCCACTTCAGTATTCTTGCCTGGAGAATGCCATGGACAGAGGAGCCTGGCAGGTCACAGTCCATGGGGTCACAAGGAGTCGGATATGACTGAGTGACTTCACTTTCACCTTTTCATTTTCAATACTTAATTCATGAAGATATTTGTTGAGAGGGAAAAAGAAATGAGACTGACAGTGAGAGTCAGAAGGACTTTAATTTTATATGAAATATTTAATTTGTTTATCAGAAGAAGAAATAAAACTTTAAAGCAACTCTGTAGCCAAAATGTTAACAATTATCCAGTGTTGGTGGTGGATCCATGAATATTTGTTTTTTAATTATCATTTCTGTTGCTTTCATAAATGTCTTGGAAATTTAGATACAATCTTAGGAGAAGAATAGCTGCTTTAGAACTCCTTTATGATTGAGGGGTGAGGGTGGGGACACAGGTGACAGTTTTGGGTTTCTCCTCTTCCAATGGGCCTGGGATAAACCTCCAGCTCAGGGAAAAGAAAAGCAACACAAAAATCCAAGTGATGTCTGACTATAGACTTACAACCTTTTCGGGAACCAATAGTTTTTTTTTGGTTTTGTTTTGTTTTGTTTGCTAAACACCAAACATAAACTATTAAGCAAAAGAAAACTCCACATTTGTGTGCTCACACTCATTTAATTAAACTTTCAGTAAACATTGGTGAGTCCATGCTTTGCTGGTGGCTCAGACGGTAAAGTGTCTGCCTCCAATGCTGGAGACCTAGGTTCGATCCCTGGGTTGGGAAGATACCCTGGAGAAGGAAACGGCAACCCACTCCAGTACTCTTACCTGGAAAATCCCATGGATGGAGGTGCCTGGTAGGCTACAGACCATAGAGTCACAAAGAGTCAGACACAATTGAGCGACTTCACTTTCTCTCACTTTCTCTCTCTCTCTCTCTCTCCTCTCTGTGGTAGGTACTGTGCTAGGTGGAAAGGACACCGATAAACCAATTTCTTGGGATCAAAGCACCAAAGCTGTATTGTACTGGATACATGAGGTTCCACGTTGCTAGAACAGACATTGGATATTTGAAAAGAGAGTAATGCTCTTTAGAGATGTACCGTGTTTTGTTAAAAGCAAAACTTTCCAACCTTTGCTTTTGTCCTTGAAACTGAGAAATAAAATTGTCAGTGGAACTAATAGTCTTTGGATGGCAGGCCTGCCTACCATTTAGTTTTCATTCCCACTGGGCGGAACCATATCATCGCTGTGGTTTGCTCTGTGCTGAGGTCAGGGATGCTCAGATGCTCAGAGGGAGGGTGCCCTCAGGGCAAGCCTTGCACCTGCTAGTGACAAATTGTCATCAGGAAGTTCTGTGTGCATCTAATTGGCTCTTCATTCAGAGGACATCTTCCCCCGTCCCAAAGCAGAGTGTCCAAGGAGCAAGATGCTGAGGGACATAGGACAGAGAATCCAGACTCCTGATGCCACAGTTTCCTTCAACTTCCTTCGTGATTTGAGCCAGAATCACCTTTCTGATACTTAAATTTCACCAACTGAAAATGGTACCAGTTCTGAGATCACTAATATCACTAATTTAGGGGACTGAATGAAGAAAATATACTGGATAACAGAGCAATTATTGAAGATTTTCAAATGGTCTATTCTGATCCTCAGCGCAGTCCTGTAGTGTACAAAGGAAAGTTCCTAAAGCTTCCGTTTTACAGAGGAGACTCAGCGAAGCTACATAACACTAGTAAGGGGCTCTCTGGTCATCAGAGGTATTTTTAGACTAAAGAAACACACGAGCTTTGTCAGACTGTCTCCCAATTATCATACTAGTGATGTGACTACAGTCATCCAAAATTGCCCAGTTGTTCTGCCTACTCTCTGAGTCAGACATGGCTCAACCTGACACCTTCAGGCCCTGCTTAAATACTCTCCCCAGAGGTGACAACTGGGCAGTATACAAGGGGGTAGCGACCGGAGGACATCCATTAAAGTATCCTTTCTTAATAATACCCAACAGGGCTCTCTGAATTCAGGACAGCGCTAGACAAGCTAAAGGAGCAGCTGTGAACAAATGTGGCCACAACATGCAGTGAATTATGTATATGTCATCAATTACTAACATGTGCAGCCACGAGCACCTTCAGATCCAGTGAACCCAAGGGGCCATGCTCCAAGGCATTACTGGGGCAGGCCTGGGGGAGTTCCTCTCTGTTCAGCATATCTGCCCGACTCTGATGCTCTCCTTGCTCCCATGTCTTCATATGTGGCTCTCTCTGTACAGGTACCAATCCTGGGTCATTTTGGCTTCCCATCCCACTATCCTAGTCTAAACCCTACTGCTCCTCAGATGTCAGCATCCATATCATTCCTCCAGGAGGCCTTCTGGGCCCTCCCATCTCTAGATTCAGTTGTTCCCCACATAGGCCCAAAGATCCATCCTTCTTTTGTGATATATGAGGATCACATGGGTCAATATTGTCATTATCTATGATGGAGAAGGAGCAGCAGGCCTGGGAAGAGCCCAAGAGTTTCTCAAGTATATATGCCTATGTTGATATTTTCACACAGGATCCCAGGTCCTGTGCTCAGGGGAGTCCTGCAGGCCTCCCACCCCAGGACCAGAGCAGGCATGGACTGTCCTTATCACATCATTAACATATGAAAACTCCCAGCCATGTGGGCCTCTCCCACTGCATTGCACTGTCACCCGCAAGGGTATGGTGACTTGGCTAGCTTTTCACTGTCCCCTATTCTGTCAATTTCACATTCTGATAGAACACTGTTTTCCCCAGATTCACTGTAAACTTTGTTTCTAGAATACCATGCCATCTAATTTTCTATTTTTATTATCCATACCACCAGCCACTTCTCCCTGGCCCTGCTTTCCCCATCTGTACAATAAGAAAATTGGAGAAAGCAAATCTCTACAGTCCTTCCAAGGATAACATTCTGAGTCTATGAAAAGTCCCCTATCCGCCTGTGTTAAGTAGTTATCATTTAGGGGCCATAGAAACAGCTTAAATGAACAAAACTTACAGCAAATATTCCATCACTCTACTTATTTTTTCCCCTTCCACCCTGCTCCAGCTGGTTGAACCTCCACTCCCGTAGGTCGGCTAGAAGATTACTGATCCTGAGGAGATCTGATACACATGACTTGATGAAAGTCGTACACAGGAAAGTTAACAGTGATTAACATCTATTTGCCTTCACTTCATCTTATTACAGATTATACTTGTATATTAACTCCATAATTCTCTGATTACCAAGGAGTTCAACTGAGGCCTGGATCTCTTCAGTCCTAATTAGCTTTGTTCAGCTGAGCTCATGCTGGACTGAAGCATCGTCGGAGTATTTTTCAGTTGGCAGTGGAAGCAAAATGATTCATTCTGGGAACCTTGTCTCTGTTGCTGTAAACTATTTGCATATCATCTGGATGTGCACAGACCTAGCCTATGCCAAGGCCCCAAAGCATTTTGCTTTCACCCTTTTCCTCATTCATCTGAGAAAAATGGTTGTACATTATTCAGTAAATGGTCCCAACCTGGGAGCTGACATCACTTCCTCATGAAACAGAATATAATTTAGACATTTTGAGGCACAGCATGGCATCATAATTGTGTACACATTCTTGGACAGCTGGGATATGTTTTAACTTAGTGGTTGATTTTGGAAGAGTTAGCTGAACTTTCTAAGCCTCAGTTTACTCATCTATAAAATGGGAATAATAATAATATCCACCTGATAGGACTGATATCAGGATAAAGTGAAATCTATAAACTGTATGGCATATTGGAAGTATTTAACATATGTTCATTTTCATTGTTATTAATTTCTCTTTCTGTGAAAGAATAGCAAAGAGGCAACAAAAAGGCTGTTCAGTTCAGTTCAGTTCAGTTGCTCAGTCGTGTCCGACTCTTTGCCACCCCATGAATCGCAGCACGCCAGGCCTCCCTGTCCATCACCAACTCCCGGAGTTCACTCAGACTCACATCCAGTGAGTCTGTGATGCCATCCAGCCATTCTCATCCTCGGTCATCCCCTTCTCCTCCTGTCCCCAATCCCTCCCAGCATCAGAGTCTTTTCCAATGAGTCAACTCTTCGCATGAGGTGGCCGAAGTACTGGAGTTTCAGCTTTAGCATCATTCCTTCCAAAGAAATCCCAGGGCTGATCTCCTTCAGAATGGACTGGCTGGATCTCCTTGTAGTCCAAGGACTCTCAAAAGACTGTTTACTTTATGAATAAGGAAATGAAGCTAGATGAGAAGAGGAGACTTCATACCCTCCATAAACATTAATTAAATCCTACCATGGGTGAGTCCCTCAATATTCAAAAAATGTCCAACACTATTTTCTGCCCCTCAAATAATCAGTAGCTTTTAACTGTGCCTGTGGGACCAGGGAATGCTATCCAGAGGAAGTGTCTGCAAAATTGGTCTAGCAGAATCAATTTCATCCTTAAACACCTCACCTCAGACTTTAAAACCAAGCTTAATGCCTAATGTTACCTCCACCATGAAGCCCTCCTTTAATCTCTCCCCGATGCCAGATATGTAAGCCCTTTTTCCTCTATCCCATTTCTGTACTTGGTCCATACTCATATCCTTGCATATAAAATGCACAAAGTGGAGATCTTTAACTCCTCTGTCAGTTTTCTGTATCACTAGCTCACAGCTTGGTGTCTGGAACACAATACAGATAATCACATACTATAATTTCTGACACCTATGACGGGATTGGATGAGGATGCGAGGCTTATGCAAGCTTCCTGATGGGAGGGAGAAGACTCTTGAAAATCTCTTGGACAGCAAGTTCGAACCAGTCAATTTTAAAGGAAATCAACCCTGAGTATGCACTGAGAGGACTGCTGAAGCTAAAGCTTCAATACTTTGGCCACCTGATCCAAAGAGTTGACTCACTGGAAAAGACCCTGATGTTGGGGAAGATTGAGGGCAAGAGGAGAAGGGGGCAATAGAGGATGAGATGGTTGGATGGCATCACCAACTCAGTGGACATGGGTTTGAGCAAACTCTGGGAGATAGTGGAGAACCGGGAAGCCAGATGTGCTGCAGTCTGTGGGGTCACAAGGAGTCACACAGGACTTAGCGACTGAACAATAAATGCTGGAATTACTGCTTAGAGCACACATGCATGCTCAGTCCTGTCTGATTCTTTGTGACCCCATGGGCAATAGCCCACCAGGCTCCTCTGTCCATGGAATTTTCCAGGCAAGAATACTGGAGTGGGTTGCTCTACCCGTCTCCGGGGGATCGTCCCAACCCAGGGATAGAACCCACATCTCTTGCATCTCCTTCATTGGCAGGTGGATCTTTACCACTTTGCCACCTGGGAAGCCCACTGTTTAGAGACACTCCTCTAAGTACTATATTTACATCAACTTACTTAGCCTCCTGACAACTTTGTGAGGATGCTGAAACATTGAGCAGTTTGGAACTTTACCAAGATCATGGAGTAGCAGGATCTGGACCCAGGCAGTCTGGCCCCAGAAACCCTGGCTCCTAACCATGATGTCATAACTCTCCACGCGTGCTCAGTCGTCTCAGGCGTGTTTGACTCTTCATGACCCTGTGGACATCACCCACCAGGCTCCTCTGTCCACGGGATTCTCCAGGCAAGGATACTGGAGTGGCCTGCCGTGCCCTCCTCCAGGGGATCCTCCCAACCCAGGGATCAAACCTCTGTCTCTTATGTCCCCTGCACTGGCTGGCAGATTCTTTACTACTAGTGCCACCTGGGAAGTCCAGTAACTCTCCATAGGTGTTTGCTGAGCTACACGTAATAATGGTCATCGAGTTCTAGCCAATTTACACATATTGCTTTATTTGACTTTCACAATAGTCTGATGTGAGTCCAGTCCTGATCTTCATGTTATAAAAGTGTAAGCTGAGGTCTAGCATGTGCAACTACCTTGCCCAAGGAGGTAAGGCTAGTAGGTAGCAGGAATTTTTTTTTTTTTTTTTTTTTTTTTTTAGGTAGCAGAAATTTAAACCCAAGTCTATCGCCAGTGTCTGAAATCTTACGTACTGTCCTAGTATTTCCTATAATGTGATACAAGAATTCTCAGAATTTATGTGAGATGATTTTTATGTGGTTCTTGGGTTAACAGTTAGGTACCTATAGTTTTTCTTTTTAATTTTATTTCTTTATTGGCTGCACTGGGTCTGTGTTGCTGCACACAGGCTTTCTCTAGTTGCGGTGCGAGTTTCTCACTGTGGTGGCTTCTCTTGATGTGGAGCCCAGGCTCAGTAGTTGTGGTGCATGGGCTAAGTTCCCCTGCGTGATGGGGAATCTTCCCAGACCAAGTCTGAATCCCGTGTCCCCTGTATTAGAGGTGCATTCTGTACTGCTGGACCACCAGGGAAGCCCAATGTATCTGTTTAATGTGCACCACACAACAGGACTACAATCTTAAACCCAGATTGGTGGTAGTGGTGTAATTGCTAAGTCGTGTCCAACTCTTGCAACTCAAACTCATTATTACATTGGTGTAAATATATGAATCAGGCTAGTGTAGGTGTTTAAGAGTTAGTGTCATTTGAAAAATCGTTAAGTGCAGGGTAATATTATTAAGTTAGGGATATGAGACTTGATGCATTGATAACGGAAGTTTGGGACACTCTGTCTTACACTCCCCTGCCTGCCTGACCTATGAAATAGGATGATAATAGAAAGAAATATGAGAGCCTTCCAATTGTGAAAGCAGTGCAAACACAAAGATGAAGTCAAGAAAATGTTTGTCAGTTTCACACAGGGTGTTGTCTGGATTTGTCTGTCTTTGAAATTTTTTGAACTTTGAACTTTTTTCTGTGGAAATGGGTAGCCTTTACAGATTTAGGACCAGAAGCAGACGTGACATTGTCTATTAATGTTTATCTTTTAAAGTCATTGGGGTTTACTATCCATCTGGATTTATAATAGCTTGACAATATCGATGGGTAAACATTATCACAAATATGTGTCAACTGACAGCTCCTAAGCTTAGTGCTTGGGAGACAGCTGCTGATGAGGCAGGTTTGAATGTGTGTGCCCTGCAGAGCCCGCTCTACACCCACCTGTGCATTTTATAAATCAGGGCATTATCCTCCTCTGTGAAAGTTGTTTCTGTCTGCCAGGATGGGTAATCTTGCCTCTTTCTCCATTTGAAATCATAAAACTAATTGAACAATTCATTGACTGTAATGGATTTAGAAAAATCAATAATCGCATCCCATTATTGATAGAGTGGAAGCACATGGAAGAAATTATCCAATACAGAAATAGGCCAGTTAAAATAAATAATTCAACAAGCTGCCTGGCAATCTATTCAAATTTTGAACTTGAACGATCATGTGGAGTTTCTTAAGTATAAATATGAAAGCCACACATTCAGTGCTGCCAGGATGTGGGCTAAAGTTACAGACAGCAAAGATGCCAGTCCCTGGCATTTATCCTAGTACTCCTGGCTCTGCTGCTGCTGCTGCTGCTGCTAAGTCACTTAAGTCATGTCCGACTCTGTATGACCCCAGAGATGGCAACCCACCAGGCTCCCCCATCCCTGGGATTCTCCAGGCAAGAACACTGGAGTGGGTTGCCATTTGCTTCTCCAATGTGTGAAAGTGAAGTCGTTCAGTCGTGTCCGACTTTGCAACCACATGGACTGCAGCCTACCAGGCTCCTCCGTCCATGGGATTTTCCAGGCAAGAGTACTGGAGTGGGGTGCCATTGCCTTCTCCCTCCTGGCTACGAGTGATCAGTAAATAGGAACTTGACTCTTAGGGTGGGGAGTGTTTAGGAACACTGCCTTCCAATTAGTATGGTTAGCTTTTCAGGTCAGAACAAAGCTGTAATAATATGTTCCTTAATGGCAATCCACTCCAGTACTAATGCCTAGAGAATCCCATGGACAGAGGAGCCTGGTAGGCTACAGTCCATGGGGTTGCAAGGAGTCGGACACAACTGAGCGACTTCACTTTCACTTTCACTTATACCTTCCTCAAATATATATAGTAATTTGCAAACCATTTTCACATCTAGTTATAAAGCAGGTAGATATTTTGCAAATGGGAAAACTAAGGGCCAACACGTGACCTGATTGTCCACAGTCACGGTATAAGTCAGTACAAGAATAGAAACTCTAACATAAGTTTTTAAGTTCCTGTCCTTTGCTCAGTTTATGACAATTGCTAGCTTGGGCTTCTGATTCCCTTCTACATTCAAACAAAACTTCAGTACTCAAGTGTGCTTTCTGTGTAAAAAACCTACAATGAAGAAGTTAATGGTGATTTGGTCAAGGTCACATAGTTCAGACAGGACAGAACAAGGATTTGATCACACTTCTCCGGACTCCTGGTCCCAGGCTCCTTTCTTATACTTCTCAGCCATTAGCATGTTGCCCTGGAGGCAGGGAGGCGAGGTGATGAGGGAGAAGAGAATCACTGGCTGAAAACTGTTGATGTTCCAAAACAGAACACAGGGACTGAGACTGAAGAGAACTCCTAGCTGGTTCCTTGGGGTGAACTGCTTCTCTTTCCTGGTTCCAAAACATCAGGCTTGGAGGTAGATGGGAGCAGATGTTTGTAATTGGCAGGAACCTGGTCCACGGGTCCTGACATCATGAAAACAAAAATTATAGCAGGACTATGTGAAGGGGAAAATAAAATGGAAAACCATACTCCACTGCCTGGTTGGTCTTTACCTATTACCTCATTTTCTCAAAGTCGTCACAACACAGGCCTTATCTGAGAGCCAGAAGGAAAGTCATCAAGGAGGCAGTCCAGTGCCAGGATACTTAGACATTCACTCACACCTCTTTCCTGTTCATCAGTGTATCCCATGTGAAACAGTACAAGCTGATGCTCACCTGGGCACTTCAGATGTACCAGGCACTGCTCTAAGTGGTTATGAATATTAATTCATTTAGTCCTCTCAATAATCTGTATAGACATTTTATTATAACCAGGTAACAGATGAGAACATTGAGATATGGGCAAAATAAGTGACCCACACAAGGTACCACAATGGGGGAACAAGGATTCAATTGAACACAAGCCCAGTGGCTCTAGAATTTTCTAAACTGCTACAGATAATCTAGTGCCAAATGGCCTGTGCTTGCCTCTTCAGATACAGGCTCCACCTTTGTCCATAGGGCTCTCAGTGGACTGTATCCAAGTGCCCCCAGGTCTCCTGACTTCTGGTTGGGTCTAGCCAATGGAAAGCACCAGCAAAAATCAGATGGGAGAAGAGCTGTCAGGGCACTTAGTCTCCTTCCCTGCCAGAGCCACAGGTTCCTCTGTCTGAAGCCATGGCTCCTGTTGAGAGCCCTCTCCTATAGCTACAACCTACTGTCCTCTCCTGGCTTCAGAATATGCTCCTTCCCATGGGAAAGGGAGAGAGGAAGGAAGAGAAGGAACCAAGGAGGGAAGATAGGAAGAGGAAAATTAAAGGTCCTTATCAGAGCAATTTAGAATACTGGTCCACCTCACTTCACTTGGGACACTTCCTTTTCTTCACGTGTGTCATGAACCTTTATCATGTGTTATTTCATGTTTAACATATGTATTATCACAGCCACTTTACAGTCCACAAAACTGATCTTCAAAAAGATGAAATAATTTGTCTAAGTTCACTCAGTGAAGAATCAAAGTCTTGATTCAGCCCAGCAAATCAGATTCCAAATTCAACCTAGTTTCCTCCCCCGGGCTTCTGTTTCTGAGCATTCAGTGTCACCTTCCCAACAATGATCAGATATTTAGGAAGTTGAAACCCTCTTGGAGGAAGGTTTCTTTCTTCATGAAGGCTTTGATCATGATGGGAATTTGATTTCGTTTCCTTGGCATCAACCACTGAGTTCTGCCCCCTTATGTTAGCTCCTTGTTCTCTGGTTCCCTGCATGCCAGTCTTAGCTTGATCTTTGGAAGGATGATGAACACATCTCAAATGCTGAAAAATATATTCATTCTATGTGGTTCCAAATCTTCCAAGGTTAGCCCAGGAATCATTTTTATAATAGCATATAGCAATTGATGTAGGGAGACATTAATGTACTTTTCTGATAGCCCACTTTGAAAAATATAGGCCTTTTTTTAAAACTTAGATATTGATATTTGTACAGATGGGTGACATTTGAATGTATCACCATGAAATCCCCAGAGGACCCAGAAAGTCCCTCTGAGAAATGTTTATTTGAGAATCAAAAAGGCCATCACTTCTCTACATCCCGTTGATTTAATTCTCCTGGAAGTATAATAATCCTGGGCCCAGACATTGCCTTGAAAGTAGACTGGAAATACCCATTATTAAGAAACCACTTTTTTTTTTCTGATAGGAGGAAATGTATGATTATGTCTGTGAATATTTAACATTCTAAATAAAGTGGCCAATAAAATGAACCATATAAGCAGCTATTTGTGTGGACAAAGGTTCAGATACAAGATTGAATGACTATTTTTGTAGGAAACCAAGCTGTTGTTTCATCTTCTACTGAGACTCTAAACTCAGGAATTTTCAAACTAAAAGGGACACAGCTCAGCAGAACAAGAAATAGAGCACAGGCAGCCCAAAGAGCTGCACTCACTCCCTTGTCTCCTCTGCTCCACAGCAGCTTCTTACTAGAGAGGCATCTTTAGTTATTTTCTGTCCTGGGTGCTAGCGTCCTGCCTAGCCTATATAGTTAAAAAGTGAAAGTGTTTGACTCTGCATGTCTGACTCTTTGCGACCCCATGGACTGTAGCCCATCAGGCTCCTCGGTCCATGGAATTCTCTAGGCAAGAATATTGGAATAAATTCTCATTAAATAATAACTGAGTGATTGACTGGCTAAATGAGTGAGTAGTCTTAAAAGTCCTTTCTGATTTTTCATTTCACCTTCAAAGATTCCCTTGAGATAAGCAGAGGGAGAGATCATCCTTACTTCCATTTTATAGATGCAAAAACTGATGCCCAGATAGGTACTGGGTCTTGCCCAAGGTCACACAGCAAATTAGTAGCAGAGCCAGTTGTTAAAACCTTAGTCTTTTAGACCCAATGCAGCCAGAGAAGGCAATGGCACCCCACTCCAGTACTCTTGCCTGGAAAATCCCATGGACAGAGGAGCCTTGTAGGCTGCAGTCCATGGGGTTGCTAAGAGTCGGGCACGACTGAGCAACTTCACTTTCGCTTTTCACTTTCATGCATTGGAGAAAGAAATGGCAACCCACTCCAGTGTTCTTGTCTGGAGAATCCCAGAGACAGTGGGCCCCCGTCTATGGGGTCGCACAGAGTCGGACACGACTGAAGCGACTTAGCAGCAGCAGCAGCCAAAAAGAAAAAATAAATTTAAAAACCTTATTTTTTTTAATGACACCACTAGTGGTCTTTCCAATTCCTTGACCTGGTCTTCTTTTTATTGTTTGTTTGTTTGTTTAAACCTTTGTTTGGTATACCAGATTATATAGTGAAAATGGCATTTGGGGACTGGAGATGATTAGAGTGGAAATGGCATTTGGGAACTGAAGGACTAAAAACAAAGCTCTTCCAATCGAAACCATGAAATCCTCAAATGAAAGGGAAGGCATTGAATTCCCTGATACAGAGATCAATGTAGTAGAAGAGAAGTGAATGACAGATATGAAAATAATTGCATTTAAATTTATGCAGTTACAATAGAAAACAATTCTTCTGGAATGCCTTCCTGAGGCTTTGATATGTAGTGGTAATTAAAAGAGCTCCTGTAAATCATTTATTATAATTAAGCTTTAAATGATCCAGTCCTAAATGTAGCCGGCTTTTTGTTGTTTACTGGTAGCTGGTGACATTTGGAATTGGCTAGACATTTGCAATAATTTGACTACTTTTCACATACAGAGAACTGAACTGCTTCTTGCGGTTGAATTGGGGAAGTGTATCTAGACGTCTGTGGTCCCCTCCCTTTCTACCCTACCTCAGTGATATTATACACAGTTTCTCCCCAGAGGCAGCAAGAAGTAAGCAAAGCTGGGACTTCAGATCAGACACGTTTTGCAACTTTCAAAGGTGAAAGTTAGTATGAAAAAAAGCACAGAAGTGGTTATATGCTTTGGTTGTGAGATTTGACCCTGTGGAGGTCCATGCTGATTTGGAAGTGAAAGTTGTAGAGATGGTTAAGACCTTATAATAATGGGATTGCGATTGTAAATTCAGTCCACATGCCAGCCATTTTCCTTTCCATATTAGTGCTTTCTTATCTTCACTTAAAGTTTTGTGGCTTACAGGGAGAAACAGGTTCAGAGAGATTGAGAGGTTTGCCAAAGGCCACACAGCTCTCTCAATGAGTCAGAAAACAGGAGGAAATACCTTTGGCTCTCAGTTCAATACTTTCTCCAACCTACTCCAAGGGCTGCCTTTATGATCCTGCAGTGTTTATCAAGCAACACCAGAGTGTGTGATGTGTGTTATAGAAGTGCACCCCTATTTGAATGGCAGGATTCCAAGCAGTGAAGTAACTGATTCACCCAGGGCCACACCTTAGAGGCAAGAACATGACTTTGATCCAGTTTCCTGAGTCCAAGTTCAGAATTCTTTTCATAAAGCACAATTTCTTGGTCCAGAAGTCAAGTAAGTAATATGTCCTGGGTCATCATTGGACTGGGCAAGGTCATGGCTGTGTCAGTAGGAAGTCATTTCCTTTAAATGTGGAATTGAGTTTCCAGAAAATACTCATGTTTTGACTTCCTAAGATAATTTCTGGGCTCATTCCTGTTCCCTTCTCTCCCCAGAGCTTCATCTTCCCAAACAAGCCACCTTGAACTCAGGGTACAGTTTCTCCTCCACAACAACCCCTTCATCAGCTATCTCTCCCACTTCTTCTTCCTCACTCTCTCTGCTTTTTCTCTCCTTAAAACACTCATCTACCTCCTGAAAAGCATGGGTTTTTCTCTATATTAACATCTGGCAAATGACTTGACCTCTCTGAGCCTCAGGTTCTTCATTGTAAAGAGGTATCTCTAAATTGCTAATATCTGAAATTGAGGATGAGTCCTCTGACTTATTTATATTTGTGCTTGGCTCCTACACATAGTAAATAAATGACCATGTCCTGTAAGGACTTTGTATGGATTACATGAGAGAAACTAGCACAGGTCTTAGCACTGATGAATTTTTAAAGTCAGCCACTGTCCTTAGGAATCAGTAAACCTTCGTGCACAGGGAGTTTGTATTCTCCAGATGTAATGGCAAGGGAACAGAAGTAGGTGGAAGACTTAAGGATTTATTTCCTTCTGATGATCAGAAGTGCTCTCTGCAGTAATGCCATTCACCCAATAAATTGTAGCATTAGTCTCAATGTTGATGAGTCTCTGACCTGCTCCAGCTGCTGAGCCATCCCGACACTGAGCCATCCCCTCCTTCTATGCTGAGCTCTACACTAGACTGAGCTGCTGGTGCTAATGGAGTACCCTTATAGGAGCACAGTGCTTTACAGTTTATCCTTTTCCTCCATCACCTTTGCCCACTCTGCGTCTCACAGGTCATAGTGCTGAAGTCCCAGAGGGGCGTGACGTGTACACACAGTTCCCCCAGTGATGGTAATGGGATTTCCAACCAGGTCTTCTGACTCCAACCCTCCTGTTCTTCCTAAGGTTGGTTTATCACATGTGCGTCTACCCTGCCTTCTTCTCTGAAAGGACTTGACCACAGGATCCTTATTCTATTAGAATGCGCTTTCCACCTAATGCCCTCATCCAAATATCACCTGGTGCGAGGTGATACGATCAGTCAGTCCCTCGCCCAGGCTTCTGTTATTGTGAAGAAGCAAAGATAATGCTCAAACATATACACATCCCAGGCTAAGTAAACAAGAGGGACAGGAGTAGGATAAAAACAAACAAAACTGTAAGACATGCACTTACGATATTCATCCGACTCATTGATTCTTTTTCATTTTTTTTAAAGTACACTAAAATATATATAACATAAAATTTATCATTTTTACTATTTTTAAGTGTATGATTCTGGGATATTAAGTATATTCATGCTATTATGTAATCATTAACACCATCTGTCTCTAGGACTTTTTTCTTCCAATTTTTTTCCTTGAATATGGAATGCTACTGGCTGAAACAGAATGTAGCCCACACTGGTTTTCCCTTCAGTCCTCTGCCAGCTTAACAAACTCTCCCAGACTGGAAATCAGAAAGGGCCAAGCAGCCACCTTGCTAAGGGAACACTGAGAGCGGTAGGAACATAAAGGTCAAGTGGGTTTGCCCCCATGAAAAATGTAGCCACAGTCAGCTAACTGGGGTCACCACACATCTGGATGCAGGAATATGCCAGTGCTCTTAAGAGAAACCAGAGACAAAGGCTTGGGAGATAAAAACCTTGCTTTTCTGAGTACAGCCTTCCTGCACCTGTCATTCTTCTGTGGATGCAGAAGATACCCTGTGTGTGCAGGAAAAGCTTTGTATTAACTGAGCAGGCTTAGGAGAGGGCAGAGCCAGAGACTTCTTTCAGGAGGGCAGAATATCTTTCTGGGCTTGGGGATGGGGTCTGAGAACTTCAAAGGGGGACCCAGAGTGGAAACAGACAAGCAGGGATAACCACCTGAGTGCTGTGAAACAGACATACAGCAGAAATGGAAGAAAATACACACACAACCCACAACACTAATAATCACTGACATTTGCCGAGGGCTTTCTCAGTGCCAGGCACTATTCTAAGTGAAGTGAGCGAAGCACAGGAAGTTTAAGGAACTTGATTGTGGTCAGCCAGCTCCGTTGGAGATCTACAAAGTGTCTACTTTAACTATGGAATTTTAATGGGTTGAATTAAACTTATAATCATGAGTTGAGAATAGGAGAACCAAGCCAGTAATAGCCCTGGCAGATCAAGGAGCTTGGTGTTCATCTAGCAACCATAGGGAGCTATGGAAGGCATTTGAGGATGGGTATGACGCAGTTCGTAGTGATGCTTTCTAAGGCCCATTTGACTTCACATTCCAGGATGTCTGGCTCTAGGAGAGTGATCGCACCATCGTGATTATCTTGGTTGTGAAGATTTTTTTGTACAGTTCTTCTGTGTATTCTTGCCACCTCTTTTTAATATCTTCTGCTTCTGTTGCTGCTAAGTCGCTTCACTCATGTCTGACTCTGTGCAACCCCATAGACAGCAGCCCACCAGGCTCTCCCATACCTGGGATTCTCCAGGCAAGAACACTGGAGTGGGTTGCCATTTCCCTCTCCAGTGCATGAAAGTGAAAAGTGAAAGTAAAGTCACTCAGTGGTATCTGACTCTTAGTGACCCCGTGGACTATAGCCTACTAGGCTCCTCCATCCATGGAATTTTCCAGGCAAGAGTACTGGAGTGGGTCGCCATTCCATACAATTTCTGTCCTTTATCGAGCCCATCTTTGCATGAAATCTTCCCTTGATATCTCTAATTTTTTTTTAAGAGATCTCTAGTCTTTCCCATTCTGTTGTTCTCTCTTTGCATTGATCACTAAGGAAGGCTTTCTTATCTTTCCTTGCTATTCTTTGGAATTCTGCATTCAGATGCTTATATCTTTCCTTTTCTCCTTTGCTTTTCGCTTCTCTTCTTTTCACAGCTATTTGTAAGGCCTCCCCAGACAGCCATTTTGCTTTTTTGCATTTCTTTTCCATGGGGATGGTCTTGATCCTTGTTTCCTGTACAATGTCATGAACCTCCATCCATAGTTCATCAGGCACTCTATCAGATCTAGTCCCTTAAATCTATTTCTCACTTCCACTGTATAATCATAAGGGATTTGATTTAGGTCATACCTGAATGGTCTAGTGGTTTTCACTTCTTTCTTCAATTTAAGTCTGAATTTGGCAATAAGGAGTTTATGATCTGAACCACAGTTAGCTCCCGGTCTTGTTTTTGTTGACTGTATAGAGCTTCTCCATGTTTGGCTGCAAAGAATATAATCAATCTGATTTCGGTGTTGACCATCTGGTGATGTCCATGTGTAGAGTCTTTTCTTGTGTTGTTGGAAGAGGGTGTTTGCTATGACCAGTGCATTTTCTTGGCAAAACTCTATTAGCCTTTGCCCTGCTTCATTCTGTATTCCAAGGCCAAATTTGCCTGTTACTCCAGGTGTTTCTTGACTTTCTACTTTTGCATTCCAATCCCCTATATTGAAAAGGATATCTTTTTTGGGTGTTAGTTCTAAAAGTTCTTGTAGGTCTTCATAGAACCATTCAACTTCAGCTTCTTCAGTGTTACTGGTTGGGGCATAGGCTTGGATTACTGTAATATTGAATGGTTTGCCTTGGAAACAAACAGAGATCATTTTGTCATTTTTGAGATTGCATCCAAGTACTGTATTTCAGACTCTTTTGTTGACCATGATGGCTACACCATTTCTTCTAAGGGATTCCTGCCCACAGTCATAGATATAATGAGTTAATTTCACCCATTCCAGTCCATTTTAGTTTGCTGATTCCTAGAATGTCGACGTTCACTCTTGCCATCTCTTGTTTGACCACTTCCAATTTGCCTTGATTCATGGACCTGACATTCCAGGTTCCTATGCAATATTGCTCTTTACAGCAT
>SJXQ01006229.1:192147-256070 GCA_006408695.1 Aepyceros melampus | reverse complement strand
GTCATCTGAGTTAAATTCACCCATTCCAGTCCATTTTAGTTTGCTGATTCCTAGAATGTCGACGTTCACTCTTGCCATCTCTTGTTTGACCACTTCCAATTTGCCTTGATTCATGGACCTGACATTCCAGGTTCCTATGCAATACTGCTCTTTACAGCATCGGATCTTGCTTCTATCACCAGTCACATCCATAACTGGGTATTGTTTTTGGTTTGGCTCCATCCCTTCATTCTTTCTGGAGTTATTTCTCCACTGATCTCCAGTAGCATACTGGGCACCTACTGACCTGGGGAGTACCTCTTTCAGTATCCTATCATTTTGCCTTTTCATACTGTTCATGGGGTTCTCAAGGCAAGAATACTGAAGTGGTCTGCCATTCCCTTCTCCAGTGGACCACATTCTGTCAGACCTCTCCACCATGACCCTCCTGTCTTGGGTGGCCCCACAGGGCATGGCTTAGTTTCATTGAGTTAGACATGGCTGGGGTCCATGTAATTAGATTGACTAGTTTTCTGTGATTATGGTTTCAGTGTGTCTGCCCTCTAATGCCCTCTTGCAATATCTACCATCTTACTTGGGTTTCTCTTACCTTAGATGTGGGGTATCTCTTCAGGGCTGCTCCAGCAAAGCACAGCCTCTGCTCTTTACTTTGGATGAGGGGTATCTCCTTACGGCCACCCCTGCTGACCTTGAACATGGAGTAGCTCTTCTCGACCCTCCTGCTCCTTGGACATGAGATTGCTCCTCTCCTACGATGGTATGATCTCTCACCTAGAGCCAGACATTCTGGAATGTGAAGTCAAGTGGACCTTAGAAAGCATCACTATGACCAAAGCTAGTGGAGGTGATGGAATTTCAGTTGATGCATTTCAAATCCTAAAAGATGATGCTGTGAAAGTGCTGCACTCAATATGCCAACAAATTTAGAAAACTCAGTAGTGGCCACAGGACTGGAAAAGGTCAGTTTTCATTCCAATACCTAAGACAGGCAATGCCAAAGAATGCTCAAACTATCACACCATTGCACTCATCTCACACACTAGTTAAGAAATGCTCAAAATTCTCCAAGTCAGGCTTCAGCCATACATGAACCATGAACTTCCAGATGTTCAAGCTGGTTTTGGGAAAAACAGAGAAACCAGAGATCAAATTGCCAACATCTGCTGGATCATCAAAAAAGCAAAAGAGTTTCAGAAAAACATCTATTTCTGCTTTATTGACTATGCCAAAGCCTTTGACTATGTGGATCACAATAAACTGTGGAAAATTCTGAGAGAGATGGGACTACCAGACCACCTGACCTGCCTCTTGAGAAACCTATATGCAGGTCAGGAAGCAACAGTTAGAACTGGACATGGAACAACAGACTGGTTCCAAATAGGAAAAGGAGTACGTCAAGGCTGTATATTGTCACCCTGCTATTGAACTTATATGCAGAGTCCATCATAAGAAATGCTGGACTGGAAGAAGCACAAGCTGGAATCAAGATTGCCAGGAGAAATATCAATAACCTCAGATATGCAGATGACACCACCCTTATGGCAGAAAGTGAAGAGGAACTAAAAAGCCTCTTGATGAAAGTGAAAGAGGAGAGTGAAAAAGTTGGCTTAAAGCTCAACATTCAGAAAACAAAGATCATGGCATCTGGTCCCATCACTTTCCAGACCACCTGACCTGCCTCTTGAGAAACCTATATGCAGGTCAGGAAGCAACAGTTAGAACTGGACATGGAACAACAGACTGGTTCCAAATAGGAAAAGGAGTACGTCAAGGCTGTATATTGTCACCCTGCTTATTGAACTTATATGCAGAGTCCATCATAAGAAATGCTGGACTGGAAGAAGCACAAGCTGGAATCAAGATTGCCAGGAGAAATATCAATAACCTCAGATATGCAGATGACACCACCCTTATGGCAGAAAGTGAAGAGGAACTAAAAAGCCTCTTGATGAAAGTGAAAGAGGAGAGTGAAAAAGTTGGCTTAAAGCTCAACATTCAGAAAATGAAGATCATGGCATCTGGTCCCATCACTTCATGGGAAATAGATGGGGAAACAGTGGAAACAGTGTGAGACTATGTTTTTGGGCTCCAAAATCACTGCAGATGGTGGTTGCAGCCATGAAATTAAAAGGAAGTCCCTTAAATCTATTATTTCTCACTTCCACTGTATAATCATAAGGGATTTGATTTAGGTCATACCTGAATGGTCTAGTGGTTTTCACTTCTTTCTTTCCTTACTCCTTGGAAGGAAAGATATGACCAACCCAGATAGCATATTCAAAAGCAGAGACATTACTTTGCCAACAAAGGTCTGTCTAGTCAAGGCTATGGTTTTTCCAGTGGTCATGTATGGATATGAGAGTTGGGCTGTGAAGAGAGCTGAGTGCCGAAGAATTGATGCTTTTGAACTGTGGTGTTGGAGAAGACTCTTGAGAGTCCCTTGGACTGCAAGGAGATCCAACCAGTCCATCCTAAAGGAGACCAGTCCTGGGTGTTCATTGGGAGGACTGACGCTGAAGCTGAAACTCCAATACTTTGGCCACTTCATGCGAAGATTTGACTCATTGGAAAAGACCCTGATGCTGGGAGGGATTGGGGGTAGGAGGAGAAGGGGATGAAAGAGGATGAGATTTCTGGATGACATCACCAACTCGATGGAGATGAGTTTGAGTAAACTCCAGGGTTGGTGATGGACAGGGTGGCCTGGTGTCCTGCAATTCATGGGGTCACAAAGAGTCGGACTTGACTGAGCAACTGAACTGAACTGATGATCCAGTTATTATATAAGTGTTCATTAAATGATCCCTCTGACAAGACTGCTTTCTATGTTTTAGAGTGGGAGAAGTTACTAGTCCTCTTCTAAGATATGTGGTTTGAAGATATGAAGAGATATGTGGTTTGGAAAGGATAACTCAGGTAGGCTGAGTCCAATTCTCCTAAGGCTACTCCTACTCAAAGTAGTTTCAAGCCCATTATTTTGCATCTGTGTGTCAATGTCATATGTAATGAGCAAGCTTTCAGGCTTGTGGCTCTGCCCTTCCATCTTCCAGAGGACTCCTTCTTTCCCACAGCTCATACATAAACTCTCAAGTTCCCTCAGTCAGAAAGGTGTATATAAAATATCAGTACCGAAGAATGGAAGATATTATGGATGGTATCACATTGCACATGAGATCGTATAAACATATGATCCACTTGTTGGGTTTTCAGGAATGGACAATAGGCTCCACACCCACATGCCTGCTGTCATCAATGAGTACCATTACCAGGAATAACACACTGAGAAGTCTGAGTGGGTGCTGGGCTGAAGGCATGTTGGCAGCACCCTGTGGGTTGGGCAAGCCTTGAGAGAGTCCAGGGGAAGGAAGTGGTAGCATCTATGCCATGTATTTGCCATGTATTAGGCTACTGGAATAAGCTGAGTGTGCCCTCTGCCTCTTTTGAGTTCTTTTCCGTCCCTAAGCCTGCAGCTTTTCAGGTTCTGTCTTGGAGAGAGAGTGTACAACCAGCTCAGTTCACCAGAACTCGGCATGTGTGCTTGAAGCACTTGTTCCGTGTACAATAAATATCCTCTGGCTCTGGGCCCTGCATACAGTGTGATTTATTCCCTGCTTCTGGATGTTATACCAGTTCTTTTGAGACAGTACTAATGAGAAATTATGACAGTGCTTGTGTCTTAAGAAGGATAGGTTTGTCCGAGAAATCTGCATATAAAGGCTGATCTAGTTGAGGGTGAGTTCATGCCGCTAAGAACCTTCAGCAGAGGATGGGCTAAGGATTCTGGCAACCCTGGCCTAAAATCCTTCCTTGGACAAGTTATGTATCTACTGTGTGTTTGGTTTATTCTTCTATAAAATGGGGGAAATAATTATAATAATATACTAATATAGAAGATCATATCTTAGAGAATAAACTACTGGTTACCAGTAGAGAAGTGGGGAGGGGCAATGTAACAGTAGGGGAGAAAAGAGTTATTATGGGATTATATGAAATCACACATGTGAAACTTTTGGAAATTGTAAAGCAATATAGGATTGAAATATCTTTGTCAGTCCCTCAGTCATGTCCAACTCTTTGTGACCCCATGAAGTGTGGCCCTCCAGGCTCCTCTGTCCATGGGATTCTCCAGGCAAGAATACTGGAGTGGGTTGCCATTTGCTCCTCCAAGGTATCTTCCCGACCCAGGGATCAAACCCATGTCTCTTCTGTCTCCTGCACTGGCAGGTGGATTCTTTACCACTGTACCACCTGAGAAGCCAATTTTAAAAGAAAAGTTAAAAATTAAAAAAAAGTTAATTGGGAATTTGAGATGGATTGGGAGTTTGGGATTAGCAGATCTATTATATGTAGATTGGATAAATGACAAGCTCCTGCTATGTGGCACAGGAAACTATATTCAATACCCTATAATATACCATATTGGAAAAGAATACAAAAAATAATATATGTATTATATATGACTTCCCTGGTGGCTCAGACGGTAAAGCGTCTGCCTACAATTCAGGAGACCCGGGTTCGATCCCTGGGTTGGGAAGATCCCCTGGAGAAAGAAATGGCAACCCACTCCAGTATTCTTGCCTGGAAAATCCCATGGATGGAGGAGCCTGGTTGGCTACTGTCCGTGGGGTCGCAAAGAGTCAGACATGACTGAGCGACTTCACTATCACTATCTTCACTATATTATATATATATATATATATATATATACACACACATATATCTGAATACTTTGTTAGACACCAGAAACTAATATTCCAAATTAACTATGCTTCAGTGAAATAAATTGTTTTAAAAAACTGTAAGTATTCTTAACCGAGTGGCCAGATTAACCAACACTCTCCTTTCCTTCTATGCATCACACTCATGAACATCCCCTCCACCCCCAGCATGCTGACTACTCATGAGTAAGAAGGGCTACTCTCCAATATATCCACTCACTTCTGTGCAAGTGACCAGCTACTGGTCCTGATCACACTTCCTAAAAAGTTCCTGCTCTCTCTGCCCAGACGTAGCACAGTGTGATGTCTAAGAGCCTGGAGTCAGAACCCAGTCTTGCCTGGGCTCAAACCTTGCCTCTGTCACTTAGCAGTTCTGCAGCCTTGGGCAGACTGTCTTAACCTCTCTGTGTTCAGTTTCTTCCTTTGTCAAATTAAGAAGTTAATCATATCTGTCTCATAGGGTCTGTCTATAAGGATTAAACAAGCCAATATTTTAAAAGCACTTCAAATAGTACTTGATGCATACCAAGTGTTAACCAGTACGTTTTTTATGACAGTGAAGACTTGCGCATATAATGGATTCTTACATATTAGATCCTCCTCTCCTTCTGAGTCCAAGTTCAGTTTTGTTTTTATAATTTGTTTCTTGGTTCTGAAGAAAGGTATGCATCAGTGGTAGAATGTGGCCTGCTAACAGGATTCTGGTGAACTGCTCAACCATTTTCTTGCCTTCAGCAGACACATCCTTTACTGGTGGCATCACAGGACATCACTGGCCACATTTGACAAGATGGAGTTCCTCAAGGCAGTTGCCTGGGAGGAGAGGGTGGCTGCAGGTCAGGAAGGAAGAGCTGAGGGAAGGCTGGGTGGGTGAAGAGTTGACTAGAAAATTGTAATGTCAGTATTAGCAGACAGGCTAATGAAGGACTGCAATTTGCAGATGAGTATCTCCTGCATTCTCTCTCTTCAAGGGAGATGGCATATGCAAATCAGGATCAGCTGAGCCTGGCCTGGGAGCAGTGTTGGTGTGGAGGGTGCCTGGAGTGTGGGAGGGTAACCGCCCGACTGAACAAATGGTGACCTTTAAGTGTCTTCAGTCTCTATAGACAAGCCATGTGCACAAATAAGGCAAGAAGGAAATTGGGAAGAAATCAGCCCAATAAAAAACATGCTTGATGCTAAGAAAAATATAAAAGTAAACTTTAGAATAACAGGTAACTAATGAGAACCTCAGGTTGGGAAGTCAGTTGTGGGGACTAGAACTTTCACAGCAGTGTGAGAACACTTTTGGTGTAATTGTTCTCCAGTTTGTGAGTCTCCCACCTGGCGGCTCTGTAGTGGAGCTGATGATGACCTCCTTCAGGAAGACTTACGCCACACCCTGCGCCTCCCAGGACTGCTGTTGCCAGTGCCTCTGTCTCCGCAGCAGGTCTGTGCTGATTCATGCCTCCTCAGGAGACCCTCGACCACTCAAAGGCAGGTCTGGCTCAGTCTCTGCGGGGGTCATTGCTCCTTTCCCTCAGTCCTGGTGCACACAGTGTTTTGTTTGTGCTTTCTAAGTGTCTCTGGTGGGTACATGGTTTGATTTTAAATGAGATTGTGACCCTCCTACCATCTAATTGCAGCTTCACTTTTGCCCTTGGTCATCCAACCTGGGGATCTGCCAAAGGGACTGAGTATCTCCAGGCAATCTAACTTTGAAGGTCAGCGGGATTTGATTACAGAACTTCCACAGGACTGGAAAAACAGAGAAACTTGGAGGGTACAAACCAAACCGTGTGCGCACCAGGACCCAGGAGAAAGTAACAGTGACCCCTACAAGAGACTGAGCCAGACTTGCCTATGTGTGCTTGGGAGTCTCTGGTGGAGGTGTGGGTCAACAGTGGCCTACCATGGGGTCAGGGGCACTGACTACAACAGTCCTGAGAGGCCAGGTGTGCTGCCAAAAGTCCTTTTGAAGGACTTAGCCATTATCACCATTACTCCTACCATAGTTTGGCCTCAGGCCAAAGCATAGGGAGGGAACACAGCCCTACCCATCAGCAGAAAATTGATTAAAGATTTACTGAGCATGGCCTGACTTTATCCACAGATTCAGTTCAGTTCAGTCACTCAGTCATGTCTGACTCTTTGCAACCACATGAATTGCAGCATACAAGTCCTCCTTGTCCATCACCAACTCCCGGAGTTCATTCAAACTCACATCCATCGAGTCGGTGATGCCATCCAGACATCTCATCCTCTGTTGTCCCCTTCTCTTCCTGCCCTCAATCGTTCCCAGCATCAGGGTCTTTACAAATGAGTCAGCTCTTCACACCAGGTGGCCTAATTATTGGAGTTTCAGCTTCAGCATCAGTCCTTCCAATGAATACCCAGGTCTAATCTCCTTCAGAATGGACTGGTTGGATCTCGTTGCAGTCCAAGGGACTCTCAAGAGTCTTCTCCAACACCACAGTTCAAAGGCTCATCTTTCTTCATACTCCAACTCTCATGACCACAGGAAAAACCATAGCCTTGACTAGAAGGACCTTTGTTGACAAAGTAATATCTTTGCTTTTCAATATGCTATCTAGGCTGGTCATAACTTTCCTTCCAAAGAGTAAGTGTCTTTTAATTTCATGGCTGCAATCATGATCTGCAGTGAGTTTGGAGCCCCAAAACATAAAGTCTCACACTGTTTCCACTGTTTCCCCATCTATTTCCCATGAAGTGATGGGACCAGATGCCATGATCTTCGTTTTCTGAATGTTGAGCTTTAAGCCAACTTTTTCACTCTCCTCTTTCACTTTCATCAAGAGGCTTTTGAGTTCCTCTTCACTTTCTGCCATAAGGGTGGTGTCATCTGCATAGCTGAGGTTATTGATCTTTCTCCTGGCAATCTTGATTCCAGCTTGTGCTTCTTCCAGCCCAGCATTTCTCATGATGGACTCTGCATAGAAGTTAAATAAGCAGGGTGACAATATACAGCCTTGATGTACTACTTTTCCTACTTGGAACCAGTCTGTTGTTCCAGTTTGTTGTTAGAACTGTTCCAGTTCTAACTGTTGCTTCCTGACCTGCATATAGGTTTCTCAGAGGCAGGTCAGGTGGTTTGGTATTCCCTTCTCTTTCAGAATTTTCCACAGATATTTGTGATCCACACAGTCAAAGGTTTTGGCATAGTCAATAAAGAAGAAAGAGGTGTTTGGCAGAAAGCAAAGAACTGAAGAACCTCTTGATGAAAGTGAAAGAGAAGAGTGAAAAAGTTGACTTAAAACTCAACATTCATAAAGCTAAGATCATGGCTTCCGGTCCCATCACTTCATGGCAAATAGATTGGGAAACAGTGGAAACAGTGGGTGACTTTATTTTTTGGGGCTCCAAAATCACTGCAGATGGTGATTGCAGCCATGAAATTAAAAGACGCTTACTCCTTGGAAGAAAAGTTATGACCAACCTAAACAGCATATTAAAAAGCAGAGAAATTACTTTGCCAACAAAGGTCCATCTAGTCAAGGCTACAGTTTTTCTAGTAGTCATGTATGGATGAGAGAATTGGAGTATAAAAAAGCTGAGCACCTAAGAATTGATGCTTTTGAATTGTGGGATTGGAGAAGACTCTTGAGAGTCCCTTGGACTGCAAGGAGATCCAACCAGTCCATCCTAAAGGAAATCAGTCCTGAATATTCATTGGAAGGTCTGATGCTGAAGCTGAAACTCCAATACTTTGACCACCTGATGTGAAGAACTGACTCACTGGAAAAGACCCTGATCCTGGGAAAGACTGAAAGTAGGATGGCATCACTGACTCAATGGATATGAGTTTGAGTAAGCTCCGGGAGTTGTTGATGGATGGAGGCCTGGTGTGCTGCAGTCCATAGGGTCACAAAGAGTCAGACATGACTGAGACTGAACTGAACTGAGTGTGACCTTGCCCACTAGAACAAGACCCAGTTTTCCTCACAGCCAGTCCCTCCCATCAGGAAGCTTCCACAACTCTCTTATCCTCATCCATTAGAGGGTTGACAGAATGAAAACCACAGTCACAGAAAACTAACCAAATTGATTACATGAACCACAACCTTGCGTAACTCAATGGAACCACGAGCCATGCCATTAGGGCCACCCAAGGCGGACGTGTCATGGTGGAGAGTTCTGACAAAACATGGTCCCCTGGACAAGGGAATGGCAAACCACTTCAGTATTCTTACCTTGAGAATTCTTACCTTACTCTTCCTTACCCATGAACAGTATGAAAAGGGAAAAAGATATGACACTGAAAGATGAACCCCCAGGTATATAGATGTCCAATATGCTACTGGAGAAGAGTGGAGAAATAACTCCGGAAGAATGAAGAGCCTGAGCCAAAGTGGAAACAATGTCAAGCTGTGGGTGTGTCTGATGGTGAAAGTAAAGTCCGATTCTGTAAAGAACATATTGCACAGGAACCTGGAATGTTAGGCCCATGAATCAAGGTAAATTGGAAGTGATCAAACAGGAGATGGCAAGAGTGAGCATCGATATTTTAGGAATCAGTGAACTAAAATGGACTGGAATGGGCAAATTTAATTCAGATGACCTTTATATCTACTACTGTGGGCAAGAGTCCCTTAGAGAAAATGGAGTAGCCATCATAGTCAACAAAAGAGTCCAAAATGCAGTACTTGGATGCAATCGCAAACACGACAGAATGATCTCTGTTCGTTTCCAAGGCAAACCATTCAGTATCATGGTAATCCAAGTCTATGCCCGAACCAGTAATGCTGAAGAAGCTGAAGTTGAATGGTTCTATGAAGACATGCAAGACCTTCTATAGTAACACCAGAAAAAGATGTCCTTTTCATCATAGGAGACTGGAATGCAAAAGCAGGAAATCAAGAGATACTTGGAGTAACAGGCAAATTTGGCCTTGGGATATGGAATGAAGCAGGGCAAAGGCTAACAGAGTTTTGCCAAGAGAACGCACTGGTCATAGCGAACACCCTCTTCCAACAACACAAGAGATGACTCTACACGTGGACATCACCAGATGGTCAATACCAAAATCATATTGATTATATTCTTTGTAGCTGAGGATGGAGAAGCTCTATACAGTCATCAAAAACAAGACTGGGAGCTGACTATGGCTCAGATCATGAATCCTTATTGCCAAATTCAGACTTTAATTGAAGAACGTAGGAAAAACCACTAGGCCGTTCAGGTCTGACCTAAATCAAATCCCTTAGGATTATATGGTGGAAGTGACAAGTAGATTCAAGGGATTGAAGCTCTATACAGTCATCAAAAACAAGACTGGGAGCTGACTATGGCTCAGATCATGAACTCCTTATTGCCAAATTCAGACTTTAATTGAAGAACGTAGGAAAAACCACTAGGCCGTTCAGGTCTGACCTAAATCAAATCCCTTAGGATTATATGGTGGAAGTGACAAGTAGATTCAAGGGATTAGATCTGATTGATAGAATGCCTGAAGAACAATGAGCAGAGGTTCTTATTGTACAGGAGGCAATGATCAAAACCATTCCCTTGAAAAAGAAATACAAAAAGGCAAAATGGTTGTCTAAGAGACTTTACATATGGCTGAGAAAAGAAGAGACACAAAAGGCAAGGGAGAAAAGGAAAGATATACGAGTGCAGAGTTCCAGAGAATAGCAAGAAGAGATAAGGAAGCCTTTTTAAGTGAACAATGCAAAGAATTAGAGGAGAACAATAGAATGGGAAAGACTGGAGATTTCTTCAAAAAAAATTAGAGATTCCAAGGGAAGATTTCATGCAAAGATAGGCACAATAAAGGACAGAAACAGTATGGACCTAACAGAAACAGAAGATATCAAGAAGAGGTGGCACAAATACACAGAATAACTATACAAAAAAGATCTTCATGACCCATTAACCACAGTAATGTTTATCATGGTTAACCACTCACCTGGATAACTACTCACCTATAGCCAGACATCCTGCAGTATGAAGTCAAGTGGGCCTTAGGAAGCATCACCATGAACAAAGCTAGTGTAGGTGATGAAATTCCAGCTGAGCTATTTCAAATCCTAAAAGATGATGATGTTAAGGTGCTGCACTCAGTGTGCCAGAAAATTTGGAAAACTCAGCAGTGGCTGCAGGACTGGAAAAGGTCATTTTTCATTCCAATCCCAAAGAAGGGCAATGCCAAAGAATCTTCACACTTCCACACAGTTGTGCTCATTTCACATGCTAGCAAGATAATACTCAAAATCCTTTAAGCTAGCTTCAACAATATGTAAACTGAGAATTTCCAGATGTGCAAGCTGGATTTTAAAAAGGCAGAGGTACCAGAGATCAAATTTTCAACATCCATTGAATGGTAGAAAAATCTAGAGAATTCTGGAAAAAACATCTACTTCTGCTTCATTGACTATGCTAAAGCCTTTGACTGTGTAGACCATAACAAAGTGGAAAATTATTAAAAGAGATAGGAATATCATGCCACCCCACCTACTTCCTACGAAATCTGTATGCAGGTCAAGAAGCAACAGTTAGCACCCAACATGGAGAAACAGACTGGTCCCAAATTAGGAAAGGAGTATGTCAAGGCTGTATACTGTCACTCTGCTTATTTAACTTCTGTGCATAGAACATCATGTGAAATGCTTGGCTTTATGAAGAATTAAAGAGCTCTTGATGAAGGTGAAAGAGGAGAGTGAAAAAGTTGGCTTAAAAGTCTAACAGTCATGAAACGAAGATCATGGCATCTGATCTCATCACCTCATGGCAAGTAAATGGAGAACAATGGAAACAGTGACAGATTTTATTTTCCTGGGCTCCAAAATGACTGTGGATGGTGGCCTAGCCATGAAATTAAAAGATGTTTGCTCCTTGGAAAAAAAGAAATGACAAACATAGACAACATAGTATTAAAACATAGTATTAAAAAGCAGAGACATTACTTTGCCGACAAAGTGTGTCATAAAATATGCCGACATGTTCTGTCTAGTCAAAGCTATGGTTTTTCCAGTAGTTGTATATGGGTGTGAGAACTGGACAGTGAAAAAGGCTGGGTGCCAAATAATTGATTCTTTTGAGCTATTAAAGTGCTGTACTCAGTGTGCCAGAAAATTTGGAAAACTCAGCAGTGGCTGCAGGACTGGAAAAGGTAGTGCTGGAGAAGACTCTTCAGAGTCTCTTGGACTGCAAGGAGATCCAACCAGTCCGTCCTAAAGGAGATCAGTCCCTGAATATTCATTGGAAGGACTGATGCTTCATCTGAAGCTCCAGTACTTTGGCCACCTGACGAAAGAGATGACTCATTTGAAAAGACCCTGATGCTGGGAAAGATTGAAGGCAGGAGGAGAAGGGGACAACAGAGGACGAGATTGTTTGATCCATCACTGACTCAATGATATGAGTTTGAGCAAACTTTGGGAGATGGTAAAGGACAAGGAAGCCTGGCATGCTGCAGTCCATAGGATCACAGAGTTGGACAAGATTGAGTGACTGAAAAACAATGAACAAATGAGAACCTCCTGTTTAGCATAGGGAACCCTACTCAGTCCTCTATGGTGACCTAAATGACCCAAATGGGAAAGAAACCTTAAAAAAGAGTGGATATACATATATGCATAACTGATTCACTTTGTTGTACAGCAGCAACTAACAACATTGTAAAGCAACTATATTCCAATAAAAATTAAATTTTAAAAAGGAAAACAAGAACAGGAGAAAGGAGGAGGATGAGAGAAAGGAAAATACTTGATATATATGTACTATGCAGCAGGCATTTGGCCAACATTTAATGTTAGCTTCTTACACCTCCGCACAACTCTGTGAGGTGAACATTGATATCCCCATTTTACAGATGAGGAGTCAAACTGGAAGAGCTTCAGTCCTCTATGGTGACCTAAATGACCCAAATGGGAAAGAAACCTTAAAAAAGAGTGGATATACATATATGCATAACTGATTCACTTTGTTGTACAGCAGCAACTAACAACATTGTAAAGCAACTATATTCCAATAAAAATTAAATTTTAAAAAGGAAAACAAGAACAGGAGAAAGGAGGAGGATGAGAGAAAGGAAAATACTTGATATATATGTACTATGCAGCAGGCATTTGGCCAACATTTAATGTTAGCTTCTTACACCTCCGCACAACTCTGTGAGGTGAACATTGATATCCCCATTTTACAGATGAGGAGTCAAACTGGAAGAGCCCGGCATGACACAGGTACCATGGGGGCAGAGTTTAATCCCCAGGTTCATCTGATTTTAAGCCTAGTGATCTTTCTCATACTTCACAGCCTTCACAGGTTAAAAACTGACCTCAATGTCACTTCCCCATTGTTGTTATTGGCAGGATGGGTCAGTGGTTAAAAGCTAGGATGTCAAAGTCAATAAGACCTAGTTTCCTAACTTGACTGCTTACCACCTCTTAATCTTAACTGCCCTGCCTTCTCTGAGCAGAGCCCTTCGTCTTTAGGAGGGAATTAGCACTCTAGGATTGCTTTGGAGAAATGGATTGAGAGTGTGAGAAAGAAAAAAGTAATGGATTATAGTGTACAATGCTCTGACAATGTTCCATATACAAATATCCTTCCTCTTGGTGTTTTCAGTTTTATTATTTTCATCATTATGTCAGGTATGCCAGGTATATGGATTCTGTGCAATTCTGAGCTTGTTGAAGACTGGGAGCCAAAATTGGAAACTCATCAAGGTTTAAGATCCAGAAGGAACCTCAGAAAAGCCATTCAATTCCAATCCTGCATTCTACAGATGGGAAAAACTAATCTCAGAAAAGCGAAGTCATTTGTCCAAAGTCATGGAGAATGACAAGTAGCTCTTCTAGCGTCATAACACCTATCGAGCTTCTAGGCATGTAGAAAACAGTCTCTTATAGTATTTATTCAGCTAATTCTGCTTTCTTACTCTTCTTTAAACTCAGAGTAGCCTTTATGGTATTTCTCATTCATGAACTGGTTGTGAATCTTGTTGTCTAACTCTAGGGTTAGAGTCTGTGGAGGCCCTGACCCACCTGCCTTTGGTGTGTGGCTTCTCTTCCAACTCCATTAACCCTGCTTCACTTTTCTCCAGGGACAGATAGGAAATTAGTAGCCATGTTGGCACTTGTTAACAGCAGAGCAGGTCTGATGGAGAAGAGGGAAGAGTTTTTCGTGCTGTGATTATTTGCAGCATTTCATCAGCCAACAGTGTAAATTAAATTAATTAAAAAGCATTGTACATTTCTAATTCCAGCACTGGATTCACTCAGTGGCCATGGAAATTTTGAATAATGGATAATAGTCATCTCTGATTTCTCAACATATGTTTTTTCACTTACACAGCTGTGAAAAAATTATATTTATGTATTTGTTGATGCATAATTTCCAGCCTGAAAACAGAATTGATATTAGCATTAAGCTGCCAACAGGTGTCATTTTTTTCCCTTCACTTTCTGGTGAGCTGGAATAATCCTTTCTTTGGCAGGAAATCAGTATTTTTTCACAGTCATTTTTGCATCCTTAAGAATGCCTTTAAAATTATTTTCTACTTGATGAAACACATCCTCTCAAGGCTTCATTATTTTCACCCTGGTGTTATCTGATTGAATATTTCAGTCACAAAAAAACGGGAGATTTGAGTCATTTCCTACTCAAAACTGCATGGAACTACAGCTGGGAATGTTGATACTATTTTGAAGGTTTTTTTTTTTTCTTCTGCAAAGAAATAACTAAGTTTAATAACCCCATTGCATTAAGCCTGGATACTATGTGTTTTAATTATTGGTTACAAGGTATCTTTTAGGTAAAATTAATCAAGTCAAACACTGCATCCATTACTGCATTACTGTTTACTGCATCAAATTCAAGGTGGACAGTAGAAAAAAAGATTCCCAGGAGACTTTGTTGGTTTCTTCAAAGTTGTGTTTTTGTTTGTTGTTGTTTTTTTTTTTATGTCTGCCAAAAATTTCTCCAGGACTCCAACAGAGTAATATAGCAAAAAAAAAAAGTGAAAGTCACTCAGTTGTGTCCAACTCTTTGTGACCCTATGGACTGTAGTCTGTGGAATTCTCCAGGCCAAAATACTGGAGTGGGTAGCCTTTCCCTTTTCCAAGGGATCTTCCCAACCCAGGGATCGAACCCAGGTCTCCCACATTGCAGGCGGATTCTTTACCAGATGAGCCACAAAGGAAGCCAAGTGGAGTAAAAATTTGATAGTCATCCTAAAATTTAATCCTATTCCAGTGTATTCCTTCCCAGTTAGTATTGCATCCATCTTAACCTCCGCCTCCCCAACCCACACTATTCTAGACTATCTCTAAAAGTCCTTTAACTGATTGCTCCCTGCTACCTCCCCAAATCTCAGGTCCTCCCTTGTGGTTGAGTTCTTTTATGTAAAGGCACATTTAATATGAATTGCCTTACTTAATACCCTATGGTGGCTCTCCCTTGTCCTGGGGATAAACTCAGATATCTTGAGATGTACACACAACATTCTTCATTTAGGATCTGGTCTCCTCTGCCACACATTTTTCTGTGTCATCCTCAGTCACTACCCTCTTCAAATCTATGTTGCAGCCATATGGAGCTTCCTGGAGTTCCAGGAGCAAATATGTTTTTCCATTTCAAGCTTCAAAGACTTTATTCAAACCACCTCCTTTGCCTGGTTATCCCATGCTATCTTTGTCCAGACTATCTTCTTCAAAATTCAGGTTAGGAGGCTTCTTGTTGGCAAAGCCTCTCCAGTTTTATCACCAGCACTATTATCACCATGATACCCTTCCACATACAGTGGAGATGGAGTGACTTTCTCCTCTGATGTTTCAGATGATCTTTTTAGTTTCAAAGGGAATAGATCATAATAGTTAAAACTTTGGATCTAAAGCCAGATTCCCTAGATTGACATCCCATCTCTGTCATTACCTAGATGTGTGAGATTGGGTAGTTAGATAATCTTTCTGTGCTTGATTTGCCCATTGTAAAGTGGGAGAAATAATTACACTTTCCAGACAGGGTACAGTGAGAATTAAATGAGACAACATATATAAAGGACTTAAAACAGTAGCTGGTTGGTAGTAAGTATGTAACTATTGATCCATATAGATTGGTTCCTCTCTGTTTAACTTTACTGAATCTATTTCGAGTCATCTTCCTCTGCTAGAGTGAGAGTTCCCTGAGGGCTGGAATGTAGTTCTCCCATCTTTTTGTCTTGAGTGCCTGGTACTGTGCCTGGCATATAACAGGTGCTCAGGAACAGATGTAGGTGGAATGAATGAATAAATCAATGTAGACAGACAATCTGGAAGTTTAGCAAGGGAGAGCTATTTCCCTCCCTTGGTTATATAATGTAGTTATGATGTCCCTGACACTTCTTCTTCTTCTTTTTTTTAACTAAAAAACTCCTCTCCTTTCATGTTTACTCGCTCAAACATGGGATGAGTGTTTGCTGCACATTTGCAAGAGGGTTTGAGTCCAACATCCACACTCTGGTGTCCTGCCTTTTTCTATTTTACTTTCCTTTGCCATTGCCAAAATGAATATCCATTGATGGGATTTCTAGTATTCATCACATGCAACACCAGATGGATCTGAATAGTTTCTCTAACAACCAATTTGCATTTGGACTCAGCTTCCAAAAATGCCTTCCCATTATAGCTTCCATTTGCCCTCCACACACTTCACCATCTTCCACACTGTTCTAAAGACCACACCTCTAATTTGGAAAATCACAGATTGATATGGTACTACTGAGCGGGTACCAAGTTAAAACAAGAATTGTATTTTATTGCCGAATCATGACTTGCTCATATATTTCAACTTCTACCATGTCATCTAACACATTTTTTCATTATAATAATGTTTCAAAGAGAATCCCTAAGGTATTACTGGGAGACTGATCTTCTTTTGCCCCTACTGCTCCTGAGGCTTCATCTTGGGGTTATGTTGCTAGTGGGGATGGTTCTTGAGTCAAGATCTTCTTGTTAAGGTTGTTATACTTATTTGGGGTTCTGTTAGGCTTCATGAAATTAAATGAAGAGTAAGTAATAAATTCATACAGGAAATTGGGTTAGCATGCGATTAACATCCCGGCTGATGCAGACGGGTATACCAATGATGGAAACATGCGCTTGTATCATGATGAAATGCAGATTAGAGGCCCTGGAGCCAACCCAAGGATATCTGCCCAAAACTGTTTCATCTCTGTCAGCTTTAATCTGATCGAAAGAGAGCACACTTCAATGCAGTGAGAAAAATGTGAACTCTTAAAATAACCCAGTGGTACTCTGTTTTCCATTAAGATGCTATTAGAATACTCACTTTTCACTTGTGGTATAGTAGACAGTATACTAACTATAACTTAAAGGATCTAAACTCAAATCTCATCTCAGCCTTTAACTTATACTGTAAAATCTCATTGGGCCTTCGTTTCTGCATCTGTAAAATTAATGGGCTGAGTTATACTAATAGTTTATCATAGTTTTATATTTTCCTTCATAAAACAAATGATAAGTGAGACTCACACACTCTGATGGGCAGACTCTTGGTTTTGCAGTTACCCACATATTAGTTATAGCTGTCCCCTCTGCCCCTGCTCAAGTAAGCACATTGTAAAGCAACTGAGTCAGATTGACATTTGAAGATGACCTTGGATCCTGCCTAATTTATTTTAAAAATAAAAGATAAAATAATTAACAAGCTCAGGTACATCATTATTAATTTTTTAAAAGGTTATTTGCTACACAATTCCCAAAAAGTGTGTCACATACTCAATTTTAACAGAGCATTGTGATGCTATTGTTCTAATATTTCTGTGAAGTAATCAAGGTGCCTGTTGAGCACAGTCCACAGCCCTAAGTTTTTAACTATTTAGAATACAAATGAGGAAGAATAATACATTTTTGTAGGTAGGCCTCACTTTGATGGGTATTCTCCTTATCCCTTGGAGAACTGCTTTTGACAGCAATAGCTCCTGATTGTTATGTTGGCATGTAAAGCAAAGCTATGTTTCTAAAATGAGGTAATGTCATCATCACATAAAAATAAGAATCCTCTTTAAGAATTGAAAATATATAGAACTTGACTAAAACAGTAATGAGTCTGTTTTGGAATATCTCATTGTGAAATATTTATTTGCAAGGTAAAAAAACAAAAAAGTTTGTAGTATGGTGATTTTTAAAATTTTGAGTGATACAGGAAAGAGTTTAGGATAAAAGTTGCTGAAGAACCATTGAAGTTTAATATAAAACTAAAGTGTAAAAATGTTGTATTCAGTTTTTCACTTCTAACAATATGTTGGTCCAGATAACCTGAAGAGCTTTACATTATCAAATACTTGGATAAAGTAAACTTTATAAATGCAAGACTGATATTACAAGAAATAAGGGGGAAGGGGTTGCAGGAGAAATGGAACGGGAGACTGGGGGTAGCAGATGTAAGCTATTATATATGGAATGGATAAACAGCAAGGTCCTACTATATGGCACACAGAACTATATTCATAATCTTGTGATAAACAAGGGAAAAGACTAAAAATATATATATGTGTGTGTGTGTGTGTGTGTGCACATTTACCTGTATAACTGAATCACTTTGCTATACAGTGGAAATTAACACAACATTGTAAATCAGCTATACTTCAATTTTTTAAAAAAGAAAAGGAAATTGTAATCATCCTGAAACAAAAAATGAGCCCAAAATTAAAACCAGTAAGTTGGAATAGTGACAATAAAGCTGTAGAGTGTAGAGGAAAAGTAGCAATACTAATAATGTGGGATATAGGTGTTTAGGTCAACATTGGATAAAGTTACTAGTCCTTAGGCTTTCTCTGTTTAAACTGAGAAAACCCTGATAAAATCTGACTTTAAAAAAAAAGAATGAACTAAGTAAAACCTATTAATCCATCAGATTAGAAAGATTGTACATTTTGGGTTATGGATGGTAAAAAAAAAAAATTGCTTTAATTTACATGGAATTAGATTTGAGACTTTAAATGTGTATTATCTCATAGTATAAAACTAAACCAAAAGCAAAATTGATCCTAGGATACCTGGCAAAAGTAAATAGAAAACTTCTGCAGGGATACAATTTCAACCTAGGCTTCCTAAGATTCCCATAGAGAAATATGGTGATGAAATAAAAATCCAGAATTGCAAAATGTATAGAGAAAGACATTATTATGAATAAAAGTCAGCAGGAACCACAACAGGATTAAACACGCAAGAAGTTCAAGGTATTTGGAAAAAAAAAAAAAATTAAGGACACAACAAAAAAATAAAATCTTTGGAATTATTTAAGAGAATTTCTACAAATGGAAGGCATGGTCCTTAATATAGGCAAGCTCAATAAATTAGCTAAACAGCAGTGCAGACATAGTTGAACACATAACTAGTTAACTGGAATACAGAGTACTTGAAATGCACAAAGAGACAACAAAGAGGTAAAAAACAAGAAAGAGTAAAAACTAGTTATGGAGAATAGGAGAAGTTCCCATTGATTTAATTGTATTTCTAATAGGATGAAATAGAAAAAGTGAGGAATAAAAGATATTCCAGGAGTTAATGGCTCAAATTTTCTCAAAATTATGGAACTGCATGAATCCATTGAATCAGACAACATATAAATGTATAAAACATATTAATCTATACTTAGATATGTTGTCTTTGTTATTTTAAAATTATACAGCAATTCTGGAAAATAGTTGGGTCATTTCATATAAGATTAAATATATAATTACTCATAAAACACAGTCCTGGGCATTCATTCTGAGAGAAAGGAAAACTGATCTACACAAAAATTGTACATGAATATTTATAAAAGCTTCATTTTGATAGCCAAAATCTAGAAATAACTAAAGTGTTCTTTAGTAGTTAAATAGCTAAACAATCTGTGGTACATTCATACAATGGAAATCTACTCAGCAGTAAAAAAGGTATGAACTAAATGATATAGTAATTAGAATGGATCTCAACAGCTTGATTCTGAATGAAAAAGATCAGTTTCACATATCACATACTATATGATTTCATTTACATAAAATTCTAAAAATGATAAATTATAGAGATAAGAGCAGATTAGTAGTTTCAGGGACTAAAGAAGGTAGTGCAGAGGAAATAGAGGAGGTGTAAGTAAGATCTTCAGAGTGCTAAAGTAGTTCTGTATCTTTGTTGGAATGTTTATCACATGAATCATACCCTTGAATCACACATGTGACAAAATGATAGATGGCGATATGTGAACATTGCAGCAGTGGCACTTTTCTGGTTTTGGTAATGTAGCAGAGTTATGTAAGATGTAACCATCAGGTCATTTATTTCTCTCCCTCAGTTCTTGTTTCATCATAACAAAGATTTGGAATGATGGACTAACTACAACTCAAGCAGGCAGGATTTCTTGGCTCTTGTCTCATTGTAGCAAGGATTCAAAACAACAAACTAGTTATAGCTCAAGAAGACAAAACATTTATTAAACAGACAGCAGATAGTACATTCCTGAGAAGTGGGAGTGGGCCAGTGCCCAAGGAGTGACAACCATCCCTCTTGGCTTCTCTTTGTATACTTCTCATCTCCTCCTCTTGGCTCTGCCCTGTGCAAAATAGGGCTTGTACCCACCACCAATCAGGAAAGGGAACGCAAATGCACATATGCTCAAGGCCACTCAGAGAAGGAGATGTGTCTGGGCACGTGGAAAACAGTACTTTTACATATCCATCTAGGTGGGCATGGACTGAGAGTTTTGATTGTCATTGAAAGTTGTATAACAACAGGCTCCATTGCACATGTTTTCCCCGTGATTCAGTCTGTTATAATCAGGTGTATGTATGTATAAAATATTTATGAACCCTTAATAAGAAGGCAATGGCACCCCACTCCAATACTCTTGCCTGGAAAATCCCATGGACGGAGGAGCCTGGCAGGCTGCAGTCCATGGGGTCTCTGAGGGTCGGACACGACTGAGCAACTTCACTTTTACTTTTCACTTTGATGCCCTGGAGAAGGAGATGGCAACCCATTCCAGTGTTCTTGCCTGGAGAATCCCAGGGACGGGGAGCCTGGTGGGCTGCCGTCTCTGGGGTCGCATAGAATCGGACATGACTGAGGTGACAGCAGTAGCAGTAGCAATGAGCTCCTGGCTACTTGAGATTACTTGAGGACACAGCTGTGCCTCAAGGGTGCATGTGCTGGGCTGGGAGAAGCCCCTGTGGTTAATTTGTATCTTCTGTGTGCCAGAGGGTGCAGGTGCAGGAGTTAGAAAAGTGTCCGTGGTTATTTTTGTAGCATATCTGTGAACTCTCCTGGGTGTTTCTGGGGAGGGGTTTAGAGATCAACTTGCATTCTTTTCCATTAGGACACCCTTCATTGCTTATGCATAACTTCCTCCCTAACATGACTACAGTCAATGGGGCATTGAATAAAGGGCTCATAAGACCCCTGTCTGGGCTTCCCTGGAGGTTCAGATGGTAAAGAATCCTCCTGCAGTATGGGAGACCTGGGTTCAGTCCCTGGGTTGAGAAGATCCCCTGGAGAAGGGAACAGCTACCCACTCCAGTATTCTTGCCTGGAGAATTCCATGGACAGAGGAGCCTGGCAGGCTACATACAGTCCATGGGGCTGCAAAGAGTTGGACAGGACTGAGTGACTCACTTTCAAGACTCCTCTGTACTATTTTGTAACTTTTTGTGAATCTATAGCTATTTCAAAATAAATTACAGGGAGGAAAACACTGCAGACTAAGAAAATATTTAAAAAGTGACCTGAGAGAAAAGAAAACTTATCTATGAAAAAATGACAAACAGCAAACTTACCAAAAGTAATATAAGCAATCAGAAGGCAATAAAATATTATCTTCTGGGTTCTGAGAAGAAATAAATATCAATTTAGAATTCTGTACCCAGCTAAGTTATCATTCAAAGTATGGTTAAGAAATACCATAACGAAATAAGAATAAGAAATACCATACCATACCATAAGAAATACAGTAACTAGGAGTACCCTGGAGGAAGGCATGGCAATCCACTCCTGTACTCTTGCCTGAAGATTCCCATGGACACAGGAGCAAGGTGGTCTGCAGTCCACAGTGTCACAAAGAGTTGAACACAACTGGAACAACTGAGCACACAACTAGGACTACAAATTGGGGATATTAAATTGGAGTTGAGAAAACAACTGAGAGATAAAGAAGATCTGAACTCAGAGTGAATCAGTTTCACCTAAGTGAACCTAAGGGAACTATGAGGCAAAAAGAGGGAGAAGTCAAATTAACTCAGAAACTGCATGACTTGTGAGCTACCAAGTTATAAAAGGAAGCAGAAGAAATTCAGGATGGGAGGAGAACAGGAAAATGGTGGCGAGGGGACAAAAATATCCTTAAAATTCCATCTTTGAATTTTATACTAGAATGTTTCCTTATAAGTTATAACCAACAGGTCCTCTATGATTGTTTTTAAATTAGAATACTTCTATGAAACAACATCTCTCCATTTAGTTTTGCATCTTCAATCACCCCAACACTTCATCCTAAGATTTCTTGATCAGAAGTGTGGCACATCAAGGTTACTCAAAATAGGTCTTTAGCAGTTCAGTGTGGTGTGTCTTCTTTTTACTGGGGCCTGTAAAGGGAATTCTGGAGAAAGAGCCACTTTATAATTAGGTGATCGAAGGCAAGTTTTTAAACCTCTTTGCCTCAGTTGCCTAATTGTAAAGTAAGGATAATACTAATAGCCCTTATTTTTTTAATATAAAATATTAATGAGTTATTGCAAGTAAAGAACTTACTATGGAGACCATAGAAAGGACTTGAGTGTCAGTCTTTGCTGATGATGTTGTTGTATCTAGTAAATCTAATTTAGATCATAAATTAGTATAGACACTAAATGGGAATTTTGAAGATATCCTGAGGTCACAGGTCATTTGAGTTGGATCTTTAAAAATTTGTTAAGTCAAAAAAATGGGGTAAAGTATCTAAAACAAGGGGATCTGTCTATGCAAAGTCAAAGGTTCCAAAGAGGAAAGTGGCTTAAAGGAACTGTCTGGATAAAAGTGAGTTTGAGCAAGGAACACCAGGAGAATAGGAGCATTGAAAAACTGGAGCTGGAAATTAAGAACTTTGAATCCAAAGCTAAGGAGATTGAACCATTTCCTCTAGGCAGTCAGGGAATCCTCAGGGTGTTTGAGTGAAACACTGACATTTACATGTTTAGAAGTAACTTCCTGTAGCACTGTGGCTAATAAGGAAGAGGGAAGGAGCCCAGGCTAGTGGTATCTTAAGAATCTCTCTTCACCTCTCCAAAAAACTGGAAATGATCATCATGAGGTATGTTTACTAAACCTATGCATTGTCGTTGAAGGTATTCCTAGCAACTCCTCCCTACCTTACCTCCACATCTTTAAAATTCAGTAAGTCTGTATTATCTTAGGTCTTGAGATGTTAATGACTTTGAATAATTGTCAACACTTGCAATTATAATGACTGATACTTTATCATTTCTCATAATGAGCAATGCTAATTAAAATTGATTGTGCTAGGGCTTCAGCTACAATTTTACAACCCTCTCCATATTTTTTGCTTAAATCATGAGCTTATTGTGCTGATTTGGTGAACTACACAATGTAGGCTTATCATCTGGGTGTTTATTTCCCAGTTTGGCTTGTGAACCACATTAGCAACAATTATGAAATGTCAAGGAAGCAGTGAGAATAACTGAATTTATGCCATAAGAAAAATCCCAAATTCTGACTGATTGATTGATTGATTCATTCATTCATTCATTCATTGATGTAGTTTTTATTGAACATCTATTATATGCTAGAAACTGTGTGAAGCCAGGGGAAGCAAATGAACAAACTATGACTTGAGGAATCTGAAGCACTCTGATTTGGTGAACTACACAATGTAGGCTTATCATCTGGGTGTTTATTTCCCAGTTTGGCTTGTGAACCACATTAGCAACAATTATGAAATGTCAAGGAAGCAGTGAGAATAACTGAATTTATGCCATAAGAAAACTCCCAAATTCTGACTGATTGATTGATTCATTCATTCATTCATTCATTCATTGATGTAGTTTTTATTGAACATCTATTATATGCTAGAAACTGTGTGAAGCCAGGGGAAGCAAATGAACAAACCTATGACTTGAGGAATCTGAAGCACAGTGAGAGACTCATTACAAGGTAAATCACCTATAGTATGTAAATACCACAGTTAGTAGACATTAGCTCTGCCTTTGAGAGTGCAGGCAGATTTCAGAGAGAAGGTGACTTAGGGACGGCCTAGGGATAGAGTTTGAGATGGGGACTTCAAAACACAAGCAGGAACTTCTTTCTTTGAATTTTTATTGCTATTTGTCTATACCTGCCATGTTTGCAAAACTTTATAAAGTATCTCAGGAAGAAAGGACATGTAAACTAGCCAGAGGATTCAAGAACCAAGACCAAGAATTGTACCCTGGAAAATCCAGGCTACAAAGAAAGGCAAGGCGTGCTGGTCAGATGGTATGAATTATACAAGTACCTAAGGGAAGTAAAAGGAATCAATCATTTATTCCAAGAAGGATGAAAGACCGTGCTGAAGTGCAGGAGCCTGGAGGACTATGGCACCTAATAGCTCTGGCTGTGCAGTTCACATAGACACACTCTAATTGAGCATCGTAGGGGTATTCTGCCCAGTTCAGTTCAGTCGCTCAGTCATGTCCGACTTTTTGCGACCCCATGAATCGCAGTACGCCAGGCATCCCTGTCCATCACTAACTCCTNATATTTTTGCTAATGTCTTCATTGGTTACTATAGAAACCCATAGATAGTAATGTTATGGATTGAATTGTGTCTCCCCACTTCCAAAAAAAAAAAAAAAACACAAGCCATTTTGAAGTCCTTTCTCCCAATACATTAGAATAGGACCTATTTGGAAGTAAGGCTGTTGCTAATGTAATTAGTTAAGATGAGGCTACCTAATCCAATATGACTGGTGTCCTTATTGGGAGGTGGCCATCTGAAGACACAAAGACACACAGGAAGAATGATCTGTGATGACAAAGGCAGAGATTAGAGTTATAGCACTGCAAGCCAAGGGATGCTAAATATTGCCTGAAAAAAGCAACAGAAGTCAAAGAAGGAGTCTCTTTTATAAGCTTCAGAGGGAGCATGGTCCTGCCAACATCTTCATTTTTGATTTCTAACTTCCAGAATAAGAGACAATAAAGTTCTGTCATCTTAAACTATTTGGTTTATGGAACTTTGTTGTGACAACTCTGGAAAATTCTTGCAGAAAGAAACAGCAATTAGGAGCCTGATAAGTATTCAATTTAGAAATATAGCAGTAACTTACAGAAATAAGTAGAAATGCCCCCCAAAAAGAAAAAAATATGTTGAAACTAGTTACCTTTGGGAAAGTGAGACAGGCTAGGAAGTAGGCAGAGGACTGTTGCTTTTCATTATAACCCTTTCTTTACTAAGAGACTCACCAACTTAGAAAACAAACATGGTTGCTGAGGGGAGAGTGGGGGAAGGGATAGTCAGGGAGTTTGGGATGGACAGGTACACACTGCTGTATATAAAATGGGTAACCAACAAGGACCTACTGTACAGCACAGGGAACTCTGCTCGATGTTATGTGGCAGCCTGGATGGGAGGAGGATTTGAGGGCGAATGGATGCATGTGTATGTCTGGCTGAGTCCCTTTGCTGTCCACCTGAAACTATCACAGCATTGTTAATAGGCTATACCCCAACACCAAAAAAGAAAGGCAAACCTCTAACTCTCTCATCATCTTGATGTGTAGCTTTAGGCAAGGAGATATAGCTCTCTGGGTCTCTGCTTCTTTTCTTCTGGAATGAGAGGCTGGACTGTATGATTTTACATGTTTTTCCCAAGTTAAAAAACTTGCTGTTCCTCAGAAAGAAAGGAACCAAAGGTTCTGTTCCTAACCTATAGCATGAAAATAATAATAGTAACTGTCATTTATGGTTGGTGTGAAGATTATCTGAGGGGAGACATGGAAAGCATTTGGACCAGTGCCTGACACACAATGTGTGTGTGTGTGTGTGTGTGTGTGTGTGTGTGTGTGTGTGTGTTAGTCGCTTAGTCGAGTCTGACTCTTTGTGACCCCATGGACTATAACCCACCAGGTTCCTCTGTCCACGGGATTTCCCAGGCAAGAATACTGGAGTGGGTTGCCATTTCCTTCTCCACGACACACAATAAACCATCAATAAAGCCTCTGTGCTACTACTGTTAGAGAATAATAATCCTTTCCATGCTACAGTATAGACTTCCCTGGTGGCGCAGGTGGTAAAGCATCTGTCTACAATGCAGGAGACCCGGGTTTGATCCCTGGGTCAGGAAGATCCCCTGGAAGGAAATGGCAACCCACTCCAGTATTCTTGCCTGGAGAATCCGATGGAAGGAGGAGCCTGGTGGGCTACAGACCGTGGCTTGCAAAGAGTCGGGCAACTTCCCTTCCCTTCCCTTCCTGCTACTGTATTGTTGTCAGCCATCTTCTTACTTCCCTAGACATCAGTCTGACTTGTGTTCTGGTTTCTCAATATCTGTGGCAGGCAGAATAGTGCCCCTGCCCAAAGATGTCCATGTCCTAACCCTTGGAATCTATATATATTTACTTTATATGGCAGGGGGCAATGTAGGTTCAAGAAGATTGCTAATAAGCTGACCTTAAAATGGGGAGATAATTCTTGGTCCAATGTAAATCACAGGAGACCTTAAAAGTGAAAAAGAGAGGCATAAGAGGAGTCAGAGAAACAGACTTGATGTCAGAAGCAGATCCCTGGAGTGAGGCAGTGGTGTACTGTGAGGATTCAACTGTTGTTGCTACTTTGAAGATGGTAAAGAAGGACCCAGCCAAGCAGAGTGGGTGATCTCTAGATGTCAGAAAAAAACAAGAACTGATTCTTTCCTGGAACCTTCAAGAAGATGTGAAGCCCTCCTCTTGATACTGTGATGTTAGCCCAGTGAGAATTGTGTCAGACTTCTGACAGCAGAACTATGAGATAATTAATTTGTACTGTTTTAAACCAGTAAATGTGTGTCCATATGTTATAGCAGCTATCGGAAACTAATACAGCATCTCTTTATAAAGAGAGACTCCGCACTAAAGCCTGATACCCCAGATGGTAACTAGCCATTGCTGAGTACCTTGGACCTCTTCTCTTTCCTGTCCTATCTCTTAATCTAACTTTTATAAAGCTAACACTTGCTTTTGTAGCTGCCACAAAATGCTGTTTTCTCATACTCAACTTGCAGAAATGGAAAGCCTGTAGGTTATAATGCCCATGGAGAGGTGACATTTACCATATTGTCATTTCCATCAAAGCATAGGGACTAAGGGTATGGACCCTGCAGTAAAGAAGAGCTGAATTCTAATCCCCATTGAACTGTTTACTAGCTGTGTGACCTTGAATGAGCCCATGCACCTCCTAAAGCTTCAATTCTTCATCAGAAAATCAAAGTCAGTAACATTACCAATACATGAGGGTACTGTGGTGCCTAAATGAGATGATGTATTTCAAGTACTTAGCATAGTGCCTGGCCAATGGGTAGTGCACAATAGATAGTACCTAAAACTTGAAGTGATGGAATATACTGATGTCAGGTTTAACCCCAGAAACTTTTATTCCTCTTGCTATTCCCACAGACTTCATGTGAAAATTATCTGACTCTCTCACTTTGCTTTGTATCTTTAGTGATATATATGATATCCTCAAACATCAAACAGATGTATGTGTGTGTGTGTGCATGTGTGTGGGGTGTTGAACCCAACCCATGGCTCGCAAGTGCTATTAGCATAATAGTAGATAAAGGAGGTTATAATCAAAACTCAAAATTTTTGGAGTATAATTTCTTTACAGTGTTGTGTTAGTTTCTTCTGTACACTGAAACACACACACACACACACACACACACATACCTCCCTCCTGGACCTCTCTCCCACCCCCCAGCCCCACTGAGGTCATCACAGAGCACCAAACTGAGCTTCCTGTGCTATATAGCAGGTTCCCACTAGCTATCTGTTTTTGGAATTTATATATATATGCAGACTACTATATATAAAATAGATAACTAATATGAACCTACTGTATACCACAGGGAACTCTACTCAATATTCTATAATAGCCTATATGGAAAAAGAGTCTAAAAAAGAGTAGATATGCATAACGGATTCACTTTGCTATACAGATGAAATCTGCATGACATTGTAAACCAACTGCACTCCAATAAAAGTCGAGACACAGACTTTGACCCCATGGTCAGGGCATGATAACCCCTCTTTTCTCTCTCATCGCATTGCACTGCCTGGAGACTGTCGACAGCGCTCCTGGGATGGCAGACGGTGATCAAGTGCCGCTGTGCTTTTCCACCTACAATCCCTTCCACCACTCTCATTCTAGTCTGCAGCCTCGATGCTTTTAGCCATCAGCTGCCTATTCATTCTTTAAACAATCCCCATCTACCACTGATAGATCCTGTTCTGTTTCAAGACAGGGAGGGAATTTTTAATTCCTTTACCTCATGCTCACTGGCTTGTCTTGCTCCTTCACCCTCCCTTAAAAGAATATCTAACATTAAGAGAATGGGCTCTTGGGTTTCATTCAGGTCAGACTGAGATTCAAAGCCTATCTTGGCTATTTGGGAGCTGTTTGCCTTTGAGCAAGCTACTCGGCTTCTCTGTTTACCCTGTTTTTCTATAAAATGGGGATACCATTTAAAATAGAATGCACACTAGAGATGACACATGGGAAACACTGAGCAGGATGCCCGGTATTGTAAGGCTGAATAATAGTGATAGTAATAATAATATCATTTCTACTTTACTGCATCTTTATCCTCCAGCCTCTCCGCAGGTCTCTTTTCCCAGCCTGTCCCCCAAGACCCCATATCTAGTGGCATTTCTCTGCTAAGTTGAGTTAGAATCTTTACAACGTTAAGTGATAACTGGTCCCCATAGTTTATATTACATTAGTTTCCGATTTAAGCAAATAGTGTACTTCAATATGGCATCATTTAACAAAAGCCTAACCTGCCCCCTACCTGGCGGAGATGATGGGAGCTTATTAAGATAATGTCTTTCTAGTACTTAAAGCCCCTTGAACGACATTCACTAAATAAACAGTGGTGTTTGATTTTTGTGTTGTTTGTTTTAGTTCTTAATGCATGCTCTCTAAATTGTATTAATAGGTCCTCTGCCTTGCTTTTCACAATATGGACACTTGTTAAATGCAGCTAGTTGCAGAGTGAGAGTGAAGGTTGCTTCTGTGTGTCTCTGATTAGCTCTTGCCCTCCTCCCCCTCTGTCTCCCTCCTCTCTCTGTCTCCTTTTCTCTGTTAAACCTGGAATCCTCCTCTTCCTTCCACATTGCAAGTACACTAATTTTCAACCTTGGCTGCACATCAGAGTCATTTGGGGAACTCTTTATACCTCTGACAGCAGGCCAGACCCTAAATCAATAAATGAAGACCTCTAGAAGCAGGACCCAAACACAGTGTGTTCTTGAGTTTCCTAGATGATTCCCATGGGTAGCCCAGATTGACTCCTACATAGCCAACCAGATCTCAATCAAATGACACATGAGAACAGAAAATTAATATTTAGTGTTTACTTCTACTCAGCCGTGAGGGGAGATCTAGTGTAATCTCTTTTCTTCTTCCAGTGAATAACAGTACCTGATAAAGAGTGAGCATTTAATACATATTTCTTTTTCTTTTGCTGAAAATACCCAGGTCTTTCCTGGTGGTTCAGACAGTAAAGAATCTGCCTGCAACATGGGAGTCCTGGGTTTAATCCCTGGGTCGGGGAGATCTCCTGGAGAAGGAAATGATTACCCCCTCCAGTATTCTTGCCTGGAGAATTCCATGGACAGAGGAGTCTGGTGAGCTACAGTCCATGGGGCCACAAATAGTTGGACACAACTGAGTAAATAATACTTTTCACACCCTACCCAGCCCAAAGAATTCTTCATGCTTCTGGCTTCTATAACAGTTGATGTGAATTCCTGTTATTAATTATGATCTATCAGTTTGGTTGTTCAGATTCTCTGAGATAAATTATTCTACCATTTAAGAGTAATTTTATCATACTATTTAATATGGACAATAGATACTTGTGATATGAAAACTGCTATCACCCAAGGGTATACTGAGTACTGTCTGATAGTCCAGAGGAAGGCCTGGAATGCAGGAATGTGGAAGAAACCGAGCACAGGACTTCCAGGGTTCAAATCTCCACCCAACTATGTGTCTGCAGGGACATTATTTCACCCTTCAGAATGTGGGGAGGGACTTCTCTAGTGAACCAGTGGCTAAGAACCTACACTTCCAATGCAGGGGGCCCAAGTTTGATCCCTGGTCAGGGAACTAGATTCCACATGCCGCAACTAAGAGTTTGCATGACTCAACTGAAGCTCTTGCATGCCTTAACTGAAAGATCCCACATGCCCCAGCTAAAGATCAAAATCTTGAGTGTCACCACTAAGACCCAGCACAGCCAAATAAGTTAATAATAATAATAAGTATTTTTAAAAGGAGGGGAATTTATACCACCTACTTTGGTGGTTAGAGTCACTGAAGGCATAATGTAGGGAAGAAAACACTGACTGCCCTAGTCACCTTTGGCTACAAAATAAAATACTATAGCCTGGTGTCTCAGATGCTAAACAATTCGCCTGCAATGAGAGAGACTTGGGTTTGACCCCTGGGTCAGGAAGATCCTCTGAAGGAGAACATGTAAACTCACTCCAGTATTCTTGCCTGAAGAATTCCATGGACAGAGGAGTCTGGTGAGCTACAATCCATGGGGTCACAAAGAATCTGACATGACCAAATGACTTAACACTTTCACTTTTTTTCATAGACTGGGTGGTTTTAGCAACAGAAACTATTTTCTCACAGTTCTGAAACTGGGAAGTACAATATTAGGGTGCCAGTTCAGTTCAGTCACTCAGTCATGTCCAACTCTTTTTGACCTCATGAACTACAGACGCCAGGCCTCCCTGTCCATCACCAACTCCCGGTGTTCATTCAAACTCAAGTCCATCGAGTCGGTGATGCCATCCAGCCATCTCATCCTCTGTCATCCCCTTTTCCTCCTGCCCCCAATCCCTCCCAGCATCAGAGTCTTTTCCAATGAGTCAACTCTTTGCATGAGGTGGCCAAAGTACTGGAGTTTCAGCTTCAGCATCATTCCTTCCAAAGAACACCCAGGATGGATCTCCTTCAGAATAAACTGGTGGGATCTCCTTGAAGTCCAAGGGACTCTCAAGAGTCTTCTCCAGCACCACAGTTCAAAAGCATCAATTCTTCGGCGCTCAGCTTTCTACACAGGGTGCCAGTGTAGTTGAATTCTGGTAAGAGCCCTTTTCCTGGTTTGCAGATGGTCTCCTCTGTGTTCTCATTTTTGCTGTATTCTCACAGAGTAAGAGCTATCTCTCTGGTGTCTTTTCTTAAAAGGTCACTAACCCTATCATCCCAGAGTCTACCCTTCTGACCTCATTTAAGCTTAACCATCTCCTTATAATACATGTCTCCAAAGACAGTCACACTGAGGGCTAGGGTTTCAGCATATGAATTTGAAAGGACTATATTCAGGCCATAACAGCAAGCACATAATATGAGTTCAGTAATATTAATATCCCCTCTCACAACTTAACAACTGAACAACTCTAGGTAGGTAGATAGATAGATAATCTATAGATATAAGAGCCGTCTCTCTATCTGTCTTTCTGTTGATCAGTTTTACTTGGGAGAATCAGAAGAATATTAGGGAAGAGAAATCACAGTTAGAGCTTGTAGGTTGCATAGGATGTCTTAGGCAAACAAAGGTATGCCAAGCAGTGTGTGAATGTGCTAAGTGCTCAGTCATGTCTGACTCTTTGCAACCCCATGGATTGCAGCCTGCCAGGCTCCTCCATCACTGGAACTTTCCAGGCAAGAATATACTGGAGTGAGTTGCCATTTCCTAGGCCAACAGATCTTTCAGAACCAGGGATTGAACTCACGTCTTTGTGTCTCCTGCGATGGTGGGCAGATTCTTTATCTCTGCAACCACTGGGTAGTCCTGTTCCAAGCAGAGAAAACAAGTCAAGTCTTAAAATACATGTGAAAGTGAAGTCCCTCAGTCGTGTCTGACTCTTTGCAACCCCGTGGACTATAGCCCACCAGGCTCCTCTGTCCATGGGATTCTCCAGGCAAGAATACTGGAGTGGGTTGCCATTTCCTTCTCCAGGGGATCTTCCTGACCCAGTCATCGAACCCAGGACTCCTGCATTGCAAGGCAGATGCTTTAACCTCTCAGCCACCAGGGAAGCCCTTTAAAATATATAGCATATTTTAAATTAGTGAAAACATCACTGGTTTTCAGCAAAACTTTGGATTTGCAAGAGAAAGGTTCATGGTAGAAAACACAAGAGATATTGTCTGGGGGCATGTCATTAACAATCAAGGCTACCAAGCTGAGGTCCTTGGATTCTTCCCTTTGGTTAAAGGATTCCTGTGCCAGTAGTTACCTTTTATCTGTCTCTTTTTAGATAACTGGTTGGATTCTTGAGGGCAAGGCTCTTACCAAGTATTCTTTTGTAATCCAAGCCTGAGCCGAGAACACTGCCTTAAGAATGTAAAAGGGATGAGTTTCTACATAACCTCAGCATACAAGAGCCATCGTTATCTCTTTCATTTGTTTAACTGAATTAAAGGCAGCTAGAACCTCTTTCCTCAAGGTTGGCATGAAACCTGACGTTACTCTCTTGAATTGTGGTCAGCATGGGAACAGCTCTACTTCTCCTTCATCTGTGCACACTGCCTCTCCATCTATGGCAGTGTCTCCCTGGCTTACGTTGCTATGTTTGCTGGCTTATCTCCCAGCACAGCAAGCTCCACTCCACTCCTTAAATGCTCTGTTCCCACCCCCAGTGGTGACCTTGGCTGCAATCCTTAGCCCCCGTGGCCCTTACAGATACGCAGAATTATTATTTTCTAAAGCCATGCTCTCCACCTCTAGGTGCTGCTCTGCTACTGGCTTGGCTGAAGTCCCTTCCAGCTTCAAATTTCTTTCTATCTCTCCTTGAGTCTTTTGATATTTTTGTCAATAATTTTTCAAACACAAAGCTTTTATTTCTCTCCTTCACTAGGGCACTCTGAATTAACAGCATTGACAAGTCTGACCTCTGAAACCCAAATGCCTGTTTAAAATAAAAGCCTGATTATTGTGTAATGAACTATATTCAGTTTACTAAATAGTTAACTTAAACATCAATATATGTGTATGTTTATGCTGAATAGATGTATAATTTATGCTAATGATAATTACAAATAATACAAAGGCATAATAACTCCACTGCAGCTCTGGCATTCATTACCAATGCTTCATTTGGCTTCTGCTCCACATCCATACACTGACAATTTGACATGCCCAGGAACTGTGCTGGGTACACAGGGTATGGAGAAGGCTCTATCATCCTTGTTCTCCAAGAGACTAGACTTTAATTCATGAGTAAGACAGATACATGGGAATAGCTAAGGGAGTAGGAAAACCCTTGTTGATGAATGATGATAAGGCTGACACTGTTGTTTTATCATGACTATTCTGAGCTTCCTTATCTGCTGTGCTATTCCTATGTTAGACTTGTGTCCAGCTTCTCCAGGTCTAGTACCTACATTGGCTCTTATTTCCTTAGTCAGTTCCTTATTAAAATATAGCTATGCCAAGATGTTGAAACAAAGTAACTCTCAAGTCTCTGGATGGGGGGATTGACATATCAAAATTTGTTTTTCTTACTCATAGGAAGCTCCATATGACTAGAGAACACAGGAGGTACCATGTGGTCACTCAGGTTCTTGGGCTCTTTACTTCTTATAGGGAGATGGTGATGCCACCATCTCAGCACATGGTACAGTGGAGTGTTTCTACCCCAAAATGACACATATCATTTTTGCTTGCAGGCTAATGAGTCAGAACCTGTAAAAGCGCCCCAAACTAATTATAAGAAAGGCAAGGATTTTGTTATCATTGCTGCCACTAGAGTAGTGACTTTAGAGCATGAGCTTTGAAAATCTGAATCCTAACTCTCTGTTAGTTACTTTTATCATCCCCAAGGGGAGGGAACAATAAAAGCATCACTCTTCCCTGCTCAGTTCTGGGCATGTAAGAAAGATGGAAGCCAGAATAGCTTCTCTATTAATGACGCAGGGCAGGTTGTAGCCATGTGGCCCTAGTCTATTAGCCAAGTGGTCCCTTTGGTGGAATCCCAGAATAGGGCTGACTCGTGGACCAGGAACGATGACAGAGAACTCATGTCTTCCACAAGAATACTAGCTCCCAAGGGCGGAGGAGGAAAAGTGGAGACAGACAGAGTACCTACTTACTCTTCACCTACTTCCCAATTAGATCATCTCACCTCTCTGAAAGTAGTGTAAGTAAAGGAAGTAGAAAAACACTAATGGAGCCCAATGTGAGGAAAAGCATTTTTCATCAACTCTTCCTAGTGTATCATTCCAGTCAGTCACCCATCCTCTCTGTCAATTTGCTCACAGTTTCTCTTCTTGTGTCTTGTGTGGGACATTAGGAGATGTGCTGGACTCGTAATATGGAAGAGTTCTTCAAATGCCTTCTATAAAATCCTCATGAATACTTGAGATAGAATTACTTATGAGTCTATGAGACCAGATGGCTTTAAATGTCCCCCACTGCCAGTAAGCCCATAATTAAAAAAATCTTCTGAGTTGATTCTCTGTGAATACCTTCCCATTTGTTACTCAACACGAATTTCCTCAACAACCCTCTAGGGTTTTTCCTGCCCCTAACACTAAATGTCTGAAACCACCCTTTTTTCAGCAAAAGCTATCCACTTGATGTCCCTCCCTGGAGGGTTCTATTTTAACTCTTTCTTGACTATCTCCATTGGGTTTGATTGGCACTAGAGACTGGAAAATACTCAAATGAAAATAGTTATTTTCAGAAAAGTGACACTTCCATTTTCCTAGCAAAAGACTGATTAATCTCTGGTCCAGAGCATCTAAGGTTGAGTCTTTTCAGATAAGAAATTACTCTTTTCAGATCCAAAGTTTTCTTTTTTAAGTAGAAATGTTTTAAATGAAAGTATTAAATTATACAATTACATGTGTAGACTTTGCCATTGAGGGAGTTATTTTCATGGTGTAGGCTGAATCCAGCATAAAAATATTTACTACTTCAAAATGTCAATATGAAATAATGAGAACCTAAAATTCAATATTTACTGTATAATCAGTCCACATTCATCCGCTCACAATGTTCCCTGAGAAACACTGATTATACTGAATTTGACCACCTGGATTCTCCTAATATTTTCAAGCTTAGGGAAAAAAGTGCCAAAGTTTCACTCAGAAGCATTTTCTAACAGCTTTTTAAGGAAAGAGCTTTGTGGAAAATGGAAATGTGCAGTGAAGATGACTTCAGTAATTTCCACATAGCACACAGACCAGGAGAGCCACCCTACTGGTCTCCCCTGGCCGTATCTCCTAGGTCCAAGCTCACATCACTAAATCAGTAAATCTTCATAGATCTTCATCAACTCTGACAAAAACTGAGCTAGGTAATAGGAATGTAACTCTGGTCCTTGTTCTCGAGGAGCTCAGAATCTGAGAGAAACAGACAAATAAACACCCAAAGACAATGCATTGTGATTAGACTGACATTAAAAGTATGCCTAGTGGCAGAGGATTAGAAGGGTCTTGTTGTTGGTTAATTTTTAAGTTGTGTCCGACTCTTTTGCAACCTCATGGACTGTAGCCTGCTGGGCTCTTCCGTCCATGAGATTTCCCAGACAAGCATACTGGAGTGGGTTGCCATTTTCTTCTTAGAGAAGACCATCAAACCCACTCTCAGATATTATTCCAAACTGAAGCCAAAGACAGGCAATTTGTCTATTTTATTATTTTGTGTATAATTGGGAGAAGAATTTTAACTTATTGTAAAGACCTAATTTTCACCATTTATTTTAAAAATTCACATTGAGTCTGCCAATATAGTGATGTGAAACAAGGTTGACTATATGTGACAGCCTTGTGAACATGCTGGAGAGTTCAAGGAATGACCTAGAAAGTTTGAGACTGCCAGCATGAGGCCAGGATATGTTATGTGATAGTGAGTTAAAAATAAGTGCTTTCTCATGGCTACTGTTTTAACATCTGAAAAAAAGAATGGAGCTGGGCCAGTTGATCTCTTTGGTTCTCTCCACTTATGAAAATCTAACCTATTAACTAGGAAAGATTCTCATTAAAAAAATAAAAATTAAAAAAAAAATTTTTAAGATCCTAGAAATGCTCCAGCAGGAAATGGTATAGCCTAATTTAAGTTGCATATTTAATTTGCATATTCAACTGTCAATGAGGCAACATACCAGGTCAAAAGCATGGACTTGTTTGGAGCTCATCAGAACTAAGCTTATTCAAGCTTTGTCATTTTACTGGCTATAAGGCTATGAGCAATTTGTTTAACTTTTCTGGGTTTCTCATCTGTCAAATGAGAAAGTTAAAACTTATCTCAAATGGGAGTTGTGAGAATTAAATAAGATAACGAATACAAGAGCTTAGCACAATACTGGATACAAAACAAGACTCAATAAACAGTATTGTTTTTAATGAATGCAGTGAGGTGCACACTGTCCAAGGTGCTGAAGTAAAACTGAGTCCCTAATTATAATAAGGGAAAGAGATATAAATCACCTTATCTTGTACACATGAAAAAATGTATAGTAGAGGCATGAGTGAAATAGGATCAGATCACAAGAGGAGTGATATTGACTTACAGCAGGAGGTAGAAGTAAGGTCTAGAGACAGTTCTAAAGAGGAAGAGGTAACACTGTCAACTGGATTTAATGTACAAGTGAATTATCAAGGCAAGCAAGGCAGGAAAGGGCAAAGGAATGAGCGTGAGCGGAGGTGCATGGACCTAATGGTGTATGTGACTTGAAAGTCATGAGCAGTCTGATTGATCCATTTAAGAGATCAAGAAAGCAACCTGGGGCCACTTGTGAAAAGTCACATGAGAAAATTTTGGGCTTCCAATAAATAAGGACCCATCAAAAGCTGATTTACTGCATATTTAACTTTTAGACTTCAGATCTTTTACTGAGTCGACTGCTTAATACAGTTGGCCCTCTGTATCCATGGGTTCCACATCCTTAGATTCAACTGATGGTGGGTTAAAAATATATATATATATATATTTTTTTTAATTCTGGCAAGTTCCAAAAAGAACTGAATTTGCCACATGCCAACAATTATTTACATAACATTCATGTTATATTAGGTATTACAAGTGATTTAGAGATGATTTAAACTATAAAGGAGAATGTACATACTGCTGCTACTGCTGCTGCTGCTAAGTCGCTTCATTGGTGTCTGACTCTGTGCGACCCCATAGACGGCAGCCCACCAGGCTTCTCTGTCCCTGGGATTCTCTAGGCAAGAACACTGGAGTGGGTTGCCATTTCCTTCTCCAATGCATGAAAGTGAAAAGTCAAAGTGAAGTTGCTCAGTCGTGTCCAACTCTTCGCGACCCCATGGACTGCAGCCTACCAGGCTCCTCTGTCCATGGGATTTTCCAGGCAAGAGTACTGGAGTGGGGTGCCATTGCCTTCTCCAAGAATGTACATAGGTTATATGCAAATACTGTGTCATTCTATATAAGGGACTTGAGTATCTTCAGATTTTGGTGTCTGAGGGGGAAGAAAGAATAGATGTCCCTGGATCCAATCCCTCATGGATAGGACAATTGTCTTATATTGCCTCTGTGGTCTAAATCAAGGACCTTTGGACAAACAGCCTGCAGATCAAATCTAGTCTGAGGCTCAAGCTGAGATTTTTTTTTTTTTTTACATTTCAAGTGGTTATACAAATAAGTATTCAATATACTTGATTTTGTCCTTTGATCACAAAGCATAAAATGTTTATTATTGTTGTTGTTATCTGACCCTTAAAGAAAAAATTTGCTGATCACTGGTCTAAATGATTAATGTTAAGCTCATAATATTTTGATTAAAATGCCAATATGTTCATTAAATCCTGTAAATATTTGCTTTGTGCCTACTATGTGTCTGGAATTGTTTTTCTCTCTGAAAACATTCTTTTTTGTACAACCTGACTTTCACATTATGTACAGATTCAGGGTTCATTACCTAGGTCTGCTCTTTACTGCATTCATTGGCTTTTTTTGATGTACTTTGTATTCTCTTTTAGAATATGTGATAATTATCAATTAAACAATGGGGATTTTGTGTTTTTCTACTTTTTCTTTATAGTCCCAATGATTGCCCAGCAATCCTGTCATTACTTATTTTCTTTGCCTGAAAATAAGAATTTCCCTCTTTTGTAAATGTCCAAGATTGCAATTTTGCACAGGATCTACATTAGCTGAACTATAGATCACTGACTCATAGGCAAAGAAGATACCAAATCAACAGTGGCTTAAACAAAGTAGACTGTATTTCTCCTCTTCATACAGTAGCCATTGGGTAATTGGTCAACAGCTGCAATGACAGCTCAGCTCTATAATGTGTTGCAGGGATTCAGGCTTCTGTCTTGCTCCTCTGTCCTTACAGGCTGCTCTTTCTGAAAGGTGCAAGGTGAATCACCACCACATTGTATTCCAAACCCTTGGATCAAAGATGGCCAGAAAATAATGCCTGCCTTGCAACACTGTTGCAAAATTATAGAAACAGAACACACCCAAGCAAGTTCTTCAGCTGTTATTACTAATAAATAGGTAATTGCAAAGGGTATGGTGAAGTGCCAGTTGCTTAGTATGTGTTGAATAAAAATAGCTTCAGTGGAACTGAAATAAATACAAGAATGCATTTTTTATCTTCTTGGTGGTTCTGGGAATATAATGGCTATTATAATGAGAATACCAGTACAGTTACACTTGAGAGGAATTTTTGTTTTGTCTTGTTTTGTTTTGTTATGAGCAGAAGAGTATCTCAAGGATTTCAGTTCTAGTAAATTCTGAATTCCATGCGTAACTCAATAGCACATTCTTCGAATCCCTGTACTTTTTTTTCAGACTTTTTGCCTGTAGCCAAATCCTATTAAATATATTTCCATGTCATGTTGTGCTTAAATAATGTGGCAGGACAGAGCCTTGACTTAGAAAATGACACCCTTCCTCCGAGGAAGCTTCTTCACAATCATCTCATACAGAAATCATATTTTGTGTTTCGCCTCTGTGGAAATGGGTGACATTGTTAAAAATTTATTTTTGCTGCAAGAAAATCTGATTCTTGGTTTATTGTGTCAAACAGCTGCTAGTATATAGTGCTGGGCAGCTGTCCAGCTGTGAGATTCACATAAATTAATTTAAGCCTCGAGTATATTGCAAGGCCAATTAGAATGGTCCCTCCAGGTATAGCAGTGACTTAAGAACACTTGTCGTTGGGCAGGGGGGTCCAGATGATTTGATGGTGCCCAAAGTCATGTAAGGAATATTTTCCAAATATTATGGCAAGTTTTCATGTAAAATATGTTTATGACAGCTTCGTGTGTATATATATATACATATATATATGTATATATATGTATGTGCATACACACATATGAATAGTAATGAAGGGAAATCATAATAATACTTACGTATATATTAGCTTACAGAATATGGTATGTAGTTTCTACAGCAATCCAAAGCATCTGGCTAAAATTGAGTTGAATTCTGCCTATCAAAAATATCTCTTTTTCTCTTCACTTCTTCTATTTGTACTAACTCTACTGAGATAGGGCTAGATAGGTCAAGTTTTCTGCATTGACTCCTTTAAATATAAAGATATAAAATAAAACCTTGTGGACCTTTGATTTGCCTCTATGGTCCTTGATATCTGGGTTTGAGGAGCATTGAAAAGAATTGGGCACTGCTATCACACTAAGTAATCAATGGAACCAGTGTAATCATAAGTGCAGTCACAGAAGCTGGCATGGAAATCTCATAGCTCTTCCCTATTTATAAAGTGTCTGTACATATGATTTATAATATGCATAAGTCAATGTTTAGGATTATAATAGCATAAACAAAGAAAATTTAAAACTATCATGTTTCATTCTCATGCACTAAATAATAAATCCAAAGAATGCCCTAGGTATCTTCAGGCATGGAGTTTGAGAAGTAGTGAATCAAATACAGTTTCAAAGTTGCTACCCTCAAGATTAAACAGGCATTTTCAGATGTGGAGGTTCTCCTCATAAATTTAAATCTTGTTTCAATTGATACAAGTTCATTAAGACACATATAATGGTTCAGAGCACAGGTTTTAGAGTCAGAAGAAAACTGAAAACTCAGATTTAAGTTGTGGCTCTGTCCTTTGTTCTGGGAATGCTTTGGCCAGTGCATCTCCTGCCAACTGTCACTCTTTAAGATCTGTTTAATCTAGCCATAATTCTCCTGTAGAACTGAGCTCAAACACATTTCAAAACGAAGCCTTTCCTCACCTCACAGATCAGAGCTGTTCCTCTGGTTCCTATTATATGTATGCATATGTTCCGTATTCAGTAATGATAGTAGTGATGCAATAATGTCCAGTATTAATGAGCAGTTATTGTGTACCAGGCACTAGGCCAGGTACTTTACCTGCATTACCTCATTTAAATTTCACAATGCCCCTGTGAGATAAGTATTGTCCTTCTACAGATTAAAAAAAAAAAAAAAACCTAGAATAAAGCTGTTCAAAGTATGTTAACGTATAATGCAAGCCACATGTGTAATCTTAAGTTACCTGCTGCTGCTGCTAAGTAGCATCAGTTGTGTCCGACTCTGTGCAACCCCATAGACGGCAGCCCACCAGGCTCCCCTGTCCTTGGGATTCTCTAGGCAAGAACACTGGAGTGGGTTGCCATTTCCTTCTCCAATGCATGAAAGTGAAAAGTGAAAGTGAAATCGCTCAGTCGTGTCCAACTTTTAGCGACCCCATGGACTGTAGCCTACGAGGCTCCTCTGTCCATGGGATTTCCCAGGCAAGAGTACTGGAGTCAGGTTACCTAGTATCCACATTAAAAAAAGTAAGAATGTAATTTAAATATCTTATATAATGCAATGGCTAAAGTGAAATGTAGTCCTATTAAAAACAATGACATTGAGTTTAATGGAAAACAATATTTTACACTGCTTCAATTTTAAATTTTAAGTTGAATTAATTAAAATTTTAAAATTTAAAATTTCATTAGTCATACTACCTATATTTTACTACTCAGTTATTGCATTTTCCTAGTAGCTCCTACACTGGGTGCACAAGCCTAGATGCTAATAATCCTGCCATAAGTTATTCATACATTTACTTAGTAAATATTTACTAAGTATTTATTACAAGACAGGTGCTGTTCTAATCTCTGGAGACATAGTAGTAAACAAGACAGACAAAATCACTACTCAGTGAAGCTGTCATTACAGAAGGGATAAGGAAGACAAAAAGATTAACTAAAAAACTAGTCCTGCTGATGCTGCTGCTAAGTCGCTTCAGTCATGACCGACTCTGTGTGACCCCACAGACCACAGCCCACCAGGCTCCCCCGTCCCTGGGATTCTCCAGGCAAGAACACTGGAGTGGGTTGCCATTTCCTTCTCCAATGCATGAAAGTGAAAAGTGAAAGTGAAGTCACTCAGTCGTGTCCAACTCCTGGCGACCCCATGGACTGCAGCCCACCAGGCTCCTCCACCCATGGGATTTTCCAGGCAAGAGTACTGGAGTGGGGTGCCAGTGCCTTCTAGTCCAAGTAGTATTAAATACTATGAAGAAGAGCAAATCAGGAGGAGATAGGGTAATAGACACGCCGCTGTGTTTAGCTCTTCGAGCTGTTCCCTGGTCAACTCTGCCCAAAGGTCACAGTTCATGGGGGCTATGATGTGAATGCCACTCCCTGGAGCCTTGCAAAACAGTAGCCCTGAGAATGTGGGCTGAAACCTTATGTAGGGTGATCAGGGAAGGTCATTTAAGCAAAGATATAAAGGCAGTGAGAAGCAAGCCAAGTAATATTTGAAAAAAAGTGCTCTTCAACCAGGGAGAACAGCAAGCACAAAAGCCCTGAGGCAGGAAGAGTACCTAGCATGTTGGAGGAATAGCACAGGGAGCCAGTACAGGTAGAGAATACTGAACAAGGGGATGTATAGCAGACGATGAAGTCAGGGCAGTGGCCAGAACGTGGGTCACGTAGAGGCTTGCTGGCCACACTGAGTTCTCTCACATTTACAGCAAGATACAAACCAATCATCTTCCTCTCTCTTTCTCTCTTCCTCCTCCTCATTTTCTTATAAAGAATTAGCCTATCTGCTTTGCTGAGACTATACTGAAGCTGACAATGAGTTGCAGGAAGCCAGTGAGCATACTGTGATAATCAAGGTGAAAGATGATGTTTTTCAGAATAGGGTCAATAGCAGGAGAAATGGTAAAATTTGGCTTCTGAATTTATTTTGAAGGTTGAGCCAATAGGATATGCTGATGGCTTTTTTTTTTTTTTTAAGAAAAAGAAGAGTCATCTATATCCATCTACTTTTCTGTCTGTTCATTCTATTAATTTTTGAGAGTTTGATATTGAAACTCAAACTAAAAATCTTACTTTATCTATTTAAAAAATAATTGTAATATATAGTATAACTATATACAACTTTGTTCTGTATTTTTCAAGTCTCCTATAAATATGTTATACTATAATAACTGAAAAAACAAAAAGAAGAAGAAAAGGAGAAGAGTCAAAGATAACGCCACATATTTTAGGTTGAGTTACTTGTAGAATAAAGTAGCCATTTTTTTGACAAGGGGAGAGTTTCAGAAAGCAGGATTTTTGTTGGGGGTGAGTCCAATTTAAGACTCATTGCTTGGACTTTTACAGTTGGAAGTGACTATTTATTGATCAAGTGGAATGTTGAGTCTGAAGATAAAGTGGTACATAAAGGCTGAAGATGTAAACCGGGAATTATGAGTATGTGAAGTGGTATTTAGGGTACAAGACTGGCATAAATCACCTAAAGAGTAAGCGTAATTAGAGATGAGAAGAGGCAGAGGAGGGGACCTCCAGAACACTAATGCTTGGAACACAGATCACCAAGGAAGAACAACAAAGGAGTGTGAAGAAGGACAGACTGAAGCAGAGAAACAGAAGGAAGTGCTCTTCTAGGGAACACGTGATGTAAGGGCTTGAAGGAGAAGCTTTAAGGGTAGAACTAGATCATGTTATTCCAGCACCAACGCTTTACCCTGTTCTGCAGTGGGGTTTCCCCCACCAGGATCTAAGAAAGAAACCACGATCTGTCTTATCCATAGTTCCATCCCGCTGGCACTCAGTACATGTTTAATGAATAAGTGAACATTTATACTGTGTAGATCAGAAGACTGACTCACAAAAGCATTGGTGATCAATTAGTGACAATTGGGCTTAGACCTCAGCTATACTGGCTGCACAAATATTTTCCAGGGATCACTGACCAGCTTGCCAATATCTCCAGTTTCTATTGTTCAGCAGACATGTAGCCAAGCCAAAATCCTTTTTCTCAGGATGCTCAGTGGACAATTCCAACTTTGTTGGTTGCATACACAGGCACCTATTTGTTTTGCAAAACTGAACTCATTGGAGGAAAGATAACAGTGAAGTATTTTATAGCTGCTCACTCTGATGTTCTACTTTAATGACTTTTCTGTTCATTACGGTCACTCTCCTCCCTACCTGCCCTCCCCCCAACCTGCAAACACACATTTAAAAGATAAAGAAATATAATTTATCTTTCTATTTCTTTGCATGGAACAGCTGGATATATTTCCCCATAAAACTGATTTAAGATACCTACCAGACTCTTCCTCGGCCTTTCGTGGCTCAGACAGTAAAGAATCTGCCTGCAGTGCAGGAGACCTGGGTTTGATTCCTGGGTGGGGAAGATCTCCTGGAGAAGGGAATGGCAACCCACTCCAGTATTCATGCCTGGATAGAGGAGTCTGACAGGCTACAGTCTGTGGGGTCACAAAGAGTCAGACACAACTGAGTGACTTAACACACCAGACTTTAAATTAATACAGTCTACCTTTAACTTCTATTGCTTTGTTTTTCTCCAGCAACTTTCTTGTGTGTATATGTATGTATGTGTGCATGCTCAATCGTGTCCAATTCTGTGTGACCCCATGGACTATACCCCACCAGGTTCCTCTGTCAGTGGAATGTTCCAGGCAAGAATACTTGACTGGGTTGCCATTTTATTCTTTAGGGGATCTTCCCTACCCAGGGATCAAAACTAGCCTCTCATGTCTCCTGCATTGGCTGGAGAATCTTTACCACTGTACCACCTAGAATCTGCCACAACCTTCTTACCTTAGTTAAACAAGCAAATATTCCACTAGCTCTCTCTATACTGAAGGCTAACTCCTCTATGCTTTCCTAAGGGCACAAGATTAATTTTTTTTTAATTTTTTATTTCACAGAGGAGGTTTTCCACATTATAAAACTAACCCATAGCCACTAAAGGAAATTTGAAACACATAAAGAAATACACATGCACAGTCATGCACACACGTTCACACATTAAGGAGAAAAAAGTCAATTCTACAATCCAAAGATCAGTTCAATCGCTCAGTTGTGTCCGACTCTTTGTGACCACAGGGACTGCAGCATGCCAGGCTTCCCTGTCCATCACCAATTCCCAGACTTGCTCAAACTAATGTCCGTCAAGCTGATGATGTCATCCAACCATCTCATCCTCTATCGTCCCCTTCTCCTCCTGCCTTCAATCTTTCCCAGCATCAGGGTCTTTTCCAATGAGTCAGTTCTTCACATCAGGTGGCCAAAGTATTGGAGTTTCAGCTTCAGCATCAGTCCTTCCAATGAATATTCAGGACTGATTTCCTTTAGGATTGACTGATTTGATCTTGCAGCCCAGGAGACTCTCAAGGGTCTTCTCCAGCACCACAGGTGACAGCTTTAAAATTATTGGTGTATTGTCTTGCAGGTTATATGTACTCTATACTTGAGTGAGTGGGTAACTGTGTGTATGTGAATGTGCACACACAAATTTGTTGTGAGACATGCCTTTCACTTTAAAAATACATTTTATCTTATCATGTAGTGTTCTTAACGATTGCTTTAATACCTATATACTATTCTGTAATGAAAATGTCACTCTCTCCCCCATTGATAGGTATTCCTTCCAATTATCCACTCATAATGCTACACTTAACATTTTTGTTCATGATATAGATTCTATAATTAGAGTGATTTCTAAATCACTCCCTAAAGTAGAATCATTTCCAAATTCCCAAAAGTGGAATCATTTATTCAAACATTACCAGTATTTAAGCAACTGATACACATTGCTTAGGTATTTTACAAAAATATTGAGCCATTTTAAACTTCTACCTATAATGAATGCAAAAATCTATTTCCCTACTAGCAGTGATTATTATTTAAACTGTGCTCTTTTTCTTTAAACTATGCAAATTTAATAGGTTTTAGAATCACCAAATTTTATTAATTTGCCTGCATTTGATTGCCTCTAAAGTTGAAAATTTTCACATAACTATATATTCATTGTATTAATTATTGTATTCATGTCCTTTCTTCACTTTTCTATTAAAGAATCAAAATACTCTTATTAATTTGCCTAACTTTTAATAGAATAAACATACTGTATGTATCAAGTATTTCTATACAAACATATGTTTCCAGAATACTGTTTGTGTTTTTAAGGGGTTTTTTTCTAATTTTTAAATTTGGTTTTTGCCATATATTGACATGAATCAGCCACGGGTGTACATGTGTTCCCCATCCTGAACCTCCCACCCACCTCCCTCCCCATCCCATCCCTCCGGGGAATCCCAGTGAACCAGCCCTGAGCACCCTGTCTCATGCATCGAACCTGGACTGGCATATGATAATATACATGTTTCAATGCTATTATCAAGTTGTTTATGGCATGGGTTTAAATAAGTTTGAGGAAGCAGTACCTTCTAAAATAAAAATAAATATTTATGGTAGAACTTTTAGGAAATCCAAATAAGCAAGAATAAAAAATAAAGTTCTCCCACATGCTTATGATAATTATTCATAACATTTGGGGCAATTTTCTTTCATCTTTTTCTTACACACACAAGTATTTTTCACAAAAGTCGTCTCATGTACATTCTGCTGTCCTGTTTCTTTCCACTTAGAACATTAAGAATTTATTATAATGCCATTAAATATTCTTCTTTATTATGGTTTTAATGGCCTCATAGTATGGACAGACAAAATTTATTTATCTAGACCACTGTTGAATCTCCTTATTTCTAATATTTCACTGTTGTAAAGATGCATAGACAGTTTTAGAGGCTGAATCTTTGGCATATCCATAATTATTTATTTAGGATGAATTTCTAAAAGTGGGTCATAGGATTAACCAAATTTTAAAGCTTCTGTTATATATTGGCAAATTGCCCTTCAAAGCTGTGTCTTAAGTATATGGCATGGGATTTATTTTGGCTTAAAGTTGTAAATGTTTACATCGTCCTTGAAATAATTTAAAAGGCGCAATTTACCTAGTTATGAATGCGTTGGAAGCAAAAGACAAATATGTCTGCAATGTTCCAGGAGCGCACATTTCCAGAGCAGATAGCCCACAATTTATAAGTCTTAGAGTTAGTTGAATTTGTATCTATGGCTTCTTTCCTAAATATGCTAGAGAAAATTTAGTTTAAAAAATCAACTCTTTGTCTACGTCAACTTGTCTTCACTCCCACAAAGCCATATTTTCCAAATCAACTTAATCTGTGGAGGTGGTGGCTCAGCGGACTATTAATAGTTCTACCAGATGCTTCCGTGTACCAAGCACTTGCCAACATCCTTTTCTTTTGGCCACATTGCACAGCTTGTGGGATCCTAGTTCCTGACCAGAGACTGAACCTGCAGTGCCCTCCGCAGTGGAAGTACAAAGTCCTAACCACTGGACTACCAGGGAATCATCCATCCCTCCTTTTATTTGATAGCCTTATTAAATAAAGCCTTAGTAAGAACAGCCTTGCTTTGTGGAAAAGGAAACCAAGCTTCAGAATCATTGAGGGACTTGTTTCACTCCAAAAGAGCCCATTTTTCTCACTATTCCATGTTGCTTCCTCATGGACTCTAAAATTTCAGCATAAATTTTACTTCTATTCACCCCACATCCTACCAACTTACATGTACATTTACATTTACATTAAAAATTGACCTTTGAGAATTGAACACAAGTTCTGGTTGCAGCCTTTGATCTCTTTCTGTTCTGGTTTATTTTAATGAACCACTTAAAAATTATATATAGCAGCCCAAGAAAGTAGAATTTCATATTAATGAGTATTAATCATATGCATACCATAAAACTATAAATTACTCTAACAGTGACTTACATAGTTTAAGATATGTCTTAATATGCCTTTCAGTGAATACTGAGCAATGAGTTGTTTTTAAAAACCATTTGATGGATAACATTGGAAGAGAAAGATATTCAGCTCCCATTGCTATATGTACTTTCAGTTCAGTTCAGTTCAATCGGTCAGTCATGTCCGACTCTGTGACCCCATGAACTGCAGCACGCCAGGCCTCCCTGTCCATCACCAACTCCTGAAGTCCACCCAAACCCATGTCCATTGAGTAGGGGATGCCATCCAACCATCTCATCCTCCGTCATCCCCTTCTCCTCCTGCCCTCAATCTTTCCCAGCATCAGGGTCTTTTCAAATGAGTCAGCTCTTTGCATCAGGTGGCCAAAATATTGGAGTTTCAGCTTCAACATCAGTCCTTCCAATGAACACCCAGGACTGATCTCCTTTAGGATGGACTGGTTGGATCTCCTTGCAGTCCAAAGGACTCTCAAGAGTCTTCTCCAACACTACAGTTCAAAAGCATCAATCCTTTGGCGCTCAGCTTTCCTTATAGTCCAACTCTCACATCCATACATGACTCCTGGAAAAACCATACCCTTGACTAGATGGACCTTTGTTGGCAATGTAACATCTCTGCTTTTTAATATGCTGTCTAGGTTGGTCATAACTTTCCTTCCAAGGAGTAAGCATCTTTTAATTTCATGGCTGCAATCACCATCTGCAGTGATTTTGGGGACCCAAAAATAAAGTCATCCACTGTTTCCACTGTTTCCCCATCTATTTGCCAAGAAGTGATGGGACTGGAAGCCATGATCTTCGTTTTCTGAATGTTGAGCTTTAAGCCAACTTTTTCACTCTCTTCTTTCACTTTCATCAAGAGACTCTTTAGTTCCTCTTCACTTTCTGCCATAAGGGTGGTGTCATCTGCATATCTGAGGTTATTGATATTTCTCCTGGCAATCTTGATTCCACCTTGTGCTTCATCTAGCCCAGTGTTTCTCATGATGTACTCTGCATAGAAGTTAAATAACAGGGTGATAATATACAGCCTTAACACACTCCTTTTCCTATGTGGAACCATTCTGTTGTTCCATGTCCAGTTCTAACTGTTGCTTCCTGACCTGCATACAGGTTTCTCCAGAGACAGGTCAGGTGATCTGGTATGCCCATCTCTTTCAGAATTTTCCACAGTTTATTGTGATCTACACAGTCAAAGGCTTTGGCATATTTAATGAAGCAGAAATAGTTGTTTTTCTGGAACTCTCTTGCTTTTTAGATGATCCAGCAGATGTTGGCAATTTGGTCTCTGGCTCCTCTGCCTTTTCTAAAACCAGCTTGAACATCTGGAAGTTCACAGTTCACGTATTGGTGAAGTCTGGCTTGGAGAATGTTGAGCATTACTTTACTAGCCTGTGAGATGAGTGCAATTGTGTGGTGGTTTGAACATTCTTTGGCATTGCCTTGCTTTGGTTTTGTGTTAGTGCCTGTGTGATTGTGGGTCTTCTTGCTTCTTCTGTGTGCCCTCTGATAGAGGAGGCTAAGAAGCTTGTGTAAGCTTCCTCATGGGAGTGACTAGTGGTGGGAAAGACTGGGTCTTTCTCTGGTGGGCAGAGCCTTGCTCAACAAAACTTTAGTCTAATTATCTGCTGAGGAGTAGGGTTGCACTCCCTCCCTGGTAGTTTTTGGCCTGAGGTGATCCAGGTCACAGCCCTCAGGACTATGGACTCTATGGTTGGGTTAATGGCAAACTCCAAGAGAGTTTGCACCAAAGGAGACCTTCCCAGATAGCTGCTGCCAGGCTCCCCAGTGCCTGTTTTGAGCCCCTGCTGACTCACACCTCCACAGGAGACCCTCCAACACTAGCAGGTAGTTCTGATTCAACCTCCTGTGGAGTCACTGCCCCTCCCCTCTGAGTCTTGGTACATGCAAGGTTTTGTTTGTGCCCTCCATGACTGGAATCTGTTTCCCCTAGTCCTGTGGAAGTCTTATAATCAAATCCCGCTGGCCTTCCAGGTCAGATTCCCTGAGGAGTCCCAGTCCCTTTGTTGGGGCCCAGGCTGAGAAGCCTGACGTGGGGTTCCAAACCTTCACAGCAGTCAGAGAACTTCTTCGGTCTTATTGTTCTCTAGTTTGTGCGTTCCGCACCCAGCAGGTATGGGATTTGGTTTTATCGTGATTGTGCCCCTCCTACTATCTCACTTTGGCTTCTTCTTCATCTTTGGGCGTGGGGTATCCTTTTTTGGTAGGTTCCAGTATCCTCCTTTTGATGGTTGTCCAACTACTAGTTGTGATTTTGGTGCTCTCACAGGAGGAGATGAGCACACCTACTTCTACTCTGCCGTCTAGAACGGAAGCACTGTCTGTCCATCTCGACTGAACTATTTCTTTTCCCATCTGCACTGTTCTCGTTTCTTTTCATCTAACAGTCTACAGAGTTCAGCTCAAGAGTCACTGCCTTAGGAGGCCATTTCTGTCTCTCTGTTCCAGGTCTGTCACCATGGTTAAATGTTCCTTTGACTCTGCTTCGTAAAAGAGTCTAAGAAGTGTTTGTCTCATTGCCCTATTTGTTTGCATACCTAACTAATGAGTGATGTAACAATCTCTAGACAGAACTTTTTCTAGCCGATAGAGTGCTAAAGATTTCTGAGGTGACAGAAGTCTCTCTGACTTTCCTCTAGGACTTTAGTTCTCAGCTTATGGCAGCTGAGACAGTAGAGGAAATTCAAACCTCTGGAATTTTCATGTTTACAATCAACCTTAAGTTCCCCGTCACTCTTGCCATTCCTGAGGCTAAGTAGGACATTTTCTTTCATTACTGCCTTCTACCAGAAGCCCACTGCACTGTGTCCTAGTGAGTCAGAGACAAAGCAAGGGTTGTACAAGAGAGATGTTAAGACCTTGGGTGAAATCATTATCTTGTAAAGTTGCAGCATTTTCTCTTTGGGCATAATTCTACAGTAAGTTTCCATATATACAGTGGCCATACCGGTTGTAACAAGTCCGAAAAGTCATGCAAGGTAGGGATTATCTCCATTTTATAGTTAAGGAAACTAAGCCTGGAAGTCTCATCCTGAGAATGATTTGTTTTGAGTTTCTCATTCAATACGGGCTTCCCTGGTGGCTCAGAGGTTAAAGCGTCTGCCTTGCAATGCAGGAGACCTGGGTTTGATCCCTGGGTCAGGAAGATCCCCTGGAGAAGGAAATGGCAACCCACATAGTTTTCGTGCCTAGAGAATCCCATGGACAGAGGAGCCTGGTGGGCTACAGTCCATGGGGTTGCAAAGAGTCAGACACGACTGAGCGACTTCACTTTCACTATCTTTCACTTTACTCAATCAAAGTCACCACCATTTCCGACTTCTTCTTTACTTGAGTTGGTCTGTTTGTACACTACATCCCCTACAGATGATTAAATTCCATTCTGAGAGCATATTCATAAGTCCAATGTGTAAGTCCAACAGACTTAGCCTGGGTACCCAGCTAACATGATCAACTATATAATACTGTACTATGATAGATTTATAATACTTTTCATACAATACATAAATGCACAAATACAAAAAACAAAGCATTTTTAATCTTATAGTACAGTAAAACGGTTGTCATATAGGAACTCATATCAAGTGAACAGGTAAGAGTTACTGGAGGAGGGAGAAAAGGTGGGGAATGGTAGAGCTGAAGGAACATCAGCAATAGGAGATGGGAGTGTAAGCTGCAGTTTCACTCCCTGACATTAATGAAACACACATTTGCATCTTTGAAAGTTCACAACTCCAAGTTTTGAATGTAAGTGACTTACCATATTGTAATTTTTGAAGGTTCACAGCAATGCCAGTAGACTTTCTCAGAAGACCGTTGTTGAGACTTGTTCAGGGTCACATTGTAAGTAGTGACTGAGTAGAAAACACCATCCATGTTTTGATTTGAATGTAGGGAATTTACTGGGCTGTAAAGGAATTGGGATTCGTCAGAGAAGCAGGAATTTCGATAATGATATAGTCACAGCAAAGGCCTCAGCCAGTTCCATGGGAAGCTCAGAAGCTAGCCTGGCCATGTAGAGTGGTGTCAGATTGAATCAGAGGCCAGACTTTTTTATTCCACCCCTCACTGCCAGTCATTGGATGCATGCTGTTCCTGGGACAGCACAGTGCTCCTGGGAGAGGAGATGGTCTTCAGCCAAGGGCAGTAGGGAAGCAGGCACTTAGCTATAACCAGTCAGAGCTTAGAGCTCAACACTCCCAGTCCCTGGGAAGTGAGTGCTTTAGTCTTAAAGGGGAATCTGTGCACACATCTCATCTTTTGAGGCCTAGGAGCAGTCGCATGACCTAGGCTGTCCATCACTATTCATTTTGCTATCTGTACTTGTGTAAGTGATGTACAAAAGGAGCCCAACACAGGGCCCAGCACCCATGGTATCTCTCAAGCATCCCGTGAGCTGCTGGTAGTAAGAAACCTGGCCCGGGGTCCCAGTCCTGGACGATCACACACAGTTTGTTGGAAAAGCCTTTGTCCAGGGAGTAGGAAATCTAATCTTGCTGTTCTCTTTGTGAACCTGGCCACATTTTGTTTGTCCTCTAAGCTTATATTATTTAGGGTTGATATGTGATGTCCTTAGCATTGTTGTTGTTTAGTCCTGAGGTCATGTCCAACTCTTCTGCAACCCCATGGACTGTGGCGCACCAAGCTTCTCTGTCCATGGGATTTCCCAGGCAAGAATATTGGAGTGAGTTCCCACTTACTTCTCCAGGGGATCTTCCTGACCCAGGATCAAACTCTTGTCCCTTATATTGGCAGGCAGATTCTTTACCACTGAGCCAGCAGGGAAGCCCATCTTTAGCATAGTTTCTGGTATATAAGAGACCCTTAAAGAATGATCCCTTTCCCCTTCCTTGCTAGGTCACTGTAGGATCAGATATTATCTACCATCACTCCAAGTTCTTCGAATCCATACTGGACTATTATCATGGATTCTCATATTTTCATTTCATTACTCATTGCTTACTGACTAAGATCATAGTAGTCCAGGTGTGATTTTCATTGGATTCCCAGAATGATGAAATTTCATAATTGGAATAGTCCAACCCCCTTTTTTTAATTCATAAGGAAATGAACTCATTGTGGGAGAAGGGAAGGAAATTGACTTGTTCAAGGTCACATTGTAAGTAGTGATGGGGAGAGAACACCCGCCATGTTTTGAGACGCACCCCCTGCTCACCACCCACTCCCTCCCCTCACCTCCAGTTGCTGGTACGTTCTAGCCTGCAAGGCAGCATGATTTGCCTTTCTTGTGTTAACATTATTCTAGCCTGTAATGTCTGTGTTTAAAGCAATGACCTGAGAAACACTTTTATTTCCAGTGATGCACTTATTTTGCAGGGTTTATTAATTTTATTTATGTATTTGATCTCTCAAATGAAATAATAAACTAATTAGTGGGACAATTTACTGATGTGCTCCGCCAAGGGTGTTTTACAACCTCAGTGCCAGCTTGTCTAACTGTGGCGTCAGCAGATCCACTTTCTGCCCTGCTGCCCTTAATTTTAGCCATCAGACACTCATGGTAGGCAGCCTTGTCCTGGATACATGTTCCTCCAGAGGGCATCTAGAGATATAAGATCACAGGGCAAAGGAAATTTCCCCCAGAAGCCTCCCTAGAATTCACTCAGGGTAGACTGCTTTATTTGGCTTAAACAGATGAGGGTTCAGCTCCCAGAGAACAGAACTGGGCCAGTTCAGTATCTGAAATACTCAGAATGAGAATTTCCAGAGGAGGGGAAAGGCTATATGTACGCAGGTGTTGAAAGTCACATCTGAGAAAGCCCATAGCCCATCACAACCAAGAGCAGAGCAAGGAGCAGCACACAGAGATTAACAAAGGGACAACAGACATGGGAACATTGCAAGATGCAGAAGCAAGTGTGAGAGAGATGCTAGAAGCCCCAGAGTAATTAGAACAGATAGCGCAATAGTGCCAGAGTTTGTAATTGCTGTTTTTCAAACTGACTTTGAAGTGAAGTACATGCACTTCCTCCTAAGGCAGACCCCATCTGTGCTCTCTTGAGTACTTATCTCTGTCTTAGAATTAATCCTGTTGTCATTGACAACAGCATTGTGGTTGACAATTAATTTGTTGTCATTGCTCCTGTCTAGTTCCATTTGACCGTGAGTACCATGGTATCACCGGGGTCTAGAACTATGTCTGGACTATAATAGGGTTCACTAAACATTTATCAAGCGGAAGAATACATGGATGGATGGATGATAAATGAATCCATGAATCAGTCTGCCAAACCTATTGGAGGTCTAAGCCCCATGAACTATACTATATTTATCTGCTCTTTTAAAAGTCTTTTTAGTTGAATTGGTTATAATATTGCATCTGTGTTGTGTGTGTGTGCTTTGTGGAGTTTTACTGGGGGGTGACAAGACATAAGGGATCCTAGTTCCCTGACCAGGGACTGAACCTATACGCCCTGCACTGGAAGGCGAGGTCAACCACTCGACCACCAGGGGAGTCCCTGTCTGCTGTCTTCAGTGTAACAAGTGGAACCCAACCAGGGATAACCTTTTTCAGTGACTGATATTTGTTATAGAATTGCTCAATATAGCAAATAAATAAATAGCACAAAATATTTAACTTCTCTTGATTAATCCTTCCTTCTTATGAATGCTTATTAACACACACACACAGACAGTGAAGGACCGGGAAGCCTGGTGTGCTGCAGTCCATGGGGTCACAAATAGTTGGCCACGACTGAGTGACTGAAAAACAACACATATTCATTTGGGGGCGAGGTAAAAGGTCATAGTGCTCTCACCTTACATGGTACCACTGCTGGCCCACTAGTTCCCTTACTAGTACCCACTAGTTCCCTTGTGAGTATGAACGCTTTCACTATCCTGGCTGCTGATAAACTGTCACTATGGATTGAATCTAGCCTAAGGGTTCAACCTGCCTCTTGAGAAATCTGTATGTGGGTCAAGAAGCAACAGTTAGAACCAAACATGAAACAACAGACTGGTTCCAAGTTGGGAAAGGAGTACTTCAAGGCTGTGTATTGTCACTTTGCTTATTTAACTTATATGCAGAGTCCATCATGTGAAATGCAGGATTGGATGAAGCACAAGCTGGAATCAAGATTGCCAGGAGAAATATCAATAACTCAGATAGGAAGATGACACCACCCTGATGGCAGAAAGTGAAGAAGAACTAAAGAACCTCTTGATGAAAGTGAAAGAGGAGAGTGAAAATATTGGCTTAAAACTCAACATTCAAGAAAAGAAGATCACGGCATCCAGTCCCATCACTTCATGGCAAATAGATGGGGAAACAATGGAAACAGTGACAGACTTTATTTTCCTGGGCTCCAAAATCACTGCAGATGGTGACTTCACTCATGAAATTAAAAGATGCTTGCTCTTTGGAAGAAAAGCTATGACCAACCTAGACAACATATTAAAAAGCAGAGACTTTGCTAACAAAGATTCATCTAGTCAAAGCTGTGGTTTTTCCAGCAGTCATCATATATGGATATGAGAGTCAGACCAAAAAGAAAGCCAAGTGCCAAAGAATTGATGCTTTTGAATATGGTGTTGGAGAAGACTCTTGAGAGTCCCTTGGACTGCAAGGAGATCAAACTAGTCAATCCTAAAGGAAACCAATCCTGAATATTCATTGGAAGGACTGATGCTGAAAGTCAAACTCCAATACTTGGGCCACCTGATTCGAAGAAATGACTCATTTGAAAAGACCCTAATGCTGGGAAAGATTGAAGGCAGATGAAGACGAGGATGACAGAGGATGAGATGTTTGGATGGCATCACCAACTCAATGGCTATGAGTTTGAAAGGAGTTGGTGATGGACAGGGAAGCCTGTCAGGCTGCATTCCATGGGGTCGCAAAGAATCAGACATGACTGAGCAACTGAACTGAAATGAGGGTTCTTCTCAGAACAAGTTCCAGACCTTTAACCAGAGATTAGCTGGAAAATGAGGAGAGGGGAGGGTCAGTGGGCCCCTGCAGTGAAGCTGTGCAGACTCAGTAGTGGGGTAGAGGGAACTAGCCCTACTGTGATTGGCTTCCCTAGAGGTAATACTGACCCCTTGGGGTGTTTCCTTTGCTATAATTAGACATATGCAAATGAGCAAATTCTAATGCATTGATCCTAGATATAGCTAGTATACTCCAGCTCTGCAATATCTATCCAACATATTGTAGCGTTTGGGGGGATATGCAAATGAGGTAACCCTAACATGTTGATGCCATTTACATGCTGTGGCTCTCACTGGAACACAAGCAGCTCTTACATGTTGGTGATGATAAAGTGCTGGGGCTAGAACTGAGGCTTGAGGTTCTAATTCATATTATATATCTTCTGTCAATATGTGCTCAGATGGGAACAGCCCCAAAGAGGCTGGGATTCTAGACTCAGGCAAATATCAGAGATCTTTGGCAAATACCTGGAACTATTTGTATAACAGTTCTAATGGTAAGAATTTATTTCTTCCTGCCATTTATTCCATGACTGCCATATACCGTCACTATACTAAAGTCTTTGAATATAATACTTAATGGTCACAACAAGTCTGCAATTAGATATGATTATCCTGTTTGAAGATGAGTATACACCAAAGTTTAGAAAGGTGAAATAACTTGTCTAGACTTTTATAGTGCTCATCATGTTAAAAAGAAAATATCCTAAGTTTTATACAGAATAAAGGTGATAACTGCCCAAGACTTGAAAACTGGGGTAAAGTAAATAAATAAACTTTAAAATGCAACTGTCCATGGACTTTTTTACTCTATGAATTGAGGGAGGGAGGGAAAATATGCTCTTTCAATTGTAATCATGTCTCCAGACAACTTGTGAAAATATTGGTAATTGGCAGCAGGTGCAGGGTGGGGAGCTGGGTATGAGCACTCTGGTCTCATTTGCAGATCTCCAGAAGCAGAAACTTTTCAAGGGTTCCACACTGTCCAGCTGACAAACTGCAGTCTCATTCTGGTCCAAGACCAGTGTCTTGAGTCAGGTTGCAATGAAAGACCAGACAGAATGCATATTTGCCCAGCCCTCTTTTCCCAGGTGACTAGAATAAACTCTCCTATGCAGTCACAGCTTGGCCAGGACAGGTTGCCTTTTCAAGGACTGCCACTTTGTTCTTCACCAGAAGTTGTAAACTACTGCTACCTTCCAAGCATGAGCATTTAAAATTTTATTGTAAACTCTAAATGTCTGGTGTGTATTTAAAATAAGTTCATTTTATATCATTAGGTTTTTCAGTTTATCTCGTATATCGGCTGTTAACATGTGCTCAATCCTCTTTCCCTGCTTCATGTTTCTCCATGGCACTTATCACTGTCTGGCCTACACAGTGTTTATCATTTATTTGCATAGTGTCTGTCTCCATCCTCTGGAGTATAAGCTCCATGAGGGCAGAGTATCTGTTCAGTTGTTATTAAATACACAGTGACCAAACAAGTGTTTGGCACAGTTAGGATGTCAACAAGATTAATGAAAAATAATAAAGGGTGGGTGAATATACGGGTGATGGCTGACTGGCTGGCTGGACAGACAGGCAGATAAACAGATGGATAGGTCTTACCAGCTGTGACAATGTAAGATATAATTATAGCAATTAGGGTAGTGTGGATGTTTATCTGCACAGAAAACTAGATGAATGAAATAACAGCTCAGTTCAGTTCAGTTCAGTCTCTCAGTTGTGTCTGACTCTTCGTGACCCCATGGACTGCAGCACGCTAGGCCTCCCCGTCCATCACCAACTGCCAGAGTTTACCCAAACTCATGTTCATTGAGTTGGTCGTGCCATCCAACCATCTTATCCTCTGTCGCCCCCTTCTTCTGCCTTCAATCTTTCCCAGCATCTTTCAAATGAGTCAGCTCTTTGCATCAGGTGGCCAAAGTATTTGAGTTTCAGCTTCAACATCAGTCCAATAAACATTCAGGACTGATCTCCTTTAGGATGGACTGGTTGGATCTCCTTGCAGTACAACAAACTCTCAAGGTCTTCTCCAACACCACAGTTCAAAAGCATCAATTCTTCAGTGCTCAGCTTTCTTTACACTCCAACTCTCACAATCACACATGATTACTGGAAAAACCATAGCCTTAACTAGTTGGACCTTTGTTGGCAAAATAATGTCTCTGCTTTTTAATATACTGTCTAGGTTGGTCATAAGTCTCCTTCCAAGGAGCAAGCATCTTTTAATTCATGGCTGCAGTTACCATCTGCAGTGATTTTGTAGCCCCCCAAAAGAAAGTCTGACACTGTTTCTACTGTTTCCCCATCTATTTACCAAGAAGTGGTGGGACCAGATGCCATGATCTTAGTTTTCTGAATGTTGAACTTTAAGCCAACATTTTCACTCTTGTCTTTCACTTTCATCAACAGGCTTTTTAGTTCCTCTTCACTTTCTGCCATAAGGGTGGTGTCATCTGCATATCTGAGGTTATTGATATTTCTCCCAGCAATCTTGATTCCAGCTGGTGCTTCATCCAGCCCAGCGTTTCTCATGATGTACTCTATACAGAATTTAAATAAGCAGGGTGACAATATACAGCCTTGACATACTCCTTTTCCTATTTGGAACCAGTCTGTTGTTCCATGTCCAGTTTGAACTGTTGCCTCCTGACCTGCATACAGGTTTCTCAAGAGACAGGTCAGGTGGTCTGGTATTCTCATCTCTCTCAGAATTTTCCGCAATTTATTGTGATCACACAGTCAAAGTCAGTTGGCATAATCAATAAGGCAGAAATAGATGTTTTTCTGGAACTCTCTTGCTTTTTCAATGATCCAGCAGATGTTGGCAGTTTGATCTCTGGTTCCTCTGCCTTTTCTAAAACCAGCTTGAACATTTGGAGTTTCACGTATTGGTGAAGCCTAGCTTGGAAAATTTTGAGCATTGCTTTACCAGCGTGTGAGATGAGTGCAATTGTGCAGTAGTTTGAGCATTCTTCAGCATTGCCTGTCCAAAGGATTGGAATGAAAACTGATCTTTTCCAGTCCTGTGCTGAGTTTTCTAAATTTGCTGGCATATTGAGTGCAGCACTTTCACAGCATCATCTTAAGGATTTGAAATAGCTCAACTGGAATTCCATCACCTCCACTAGCTTTGTTAGTAGTGATGTTTCCTAAGGCCCACTTGACTTCACATTCCAGGATGTCTGGCTCTAGGTGAATGATCACACCATTGTGATGATCTTGGTTGTGAAGATCTTTTTTGTACAGTTCTCTGTGTATTCTTGTCACCTCTTTCTAATATCTTCTGTAGGTCCACACGATTTTTATCCTTTATGGAGCCCATCTTTGCATGAAATCTTCCCTTGGTATCTCTAATTTTTTTGAAGATATCTCAGTCTTTCCCATTCTAGTGTTTTCCTCTATTTCTTTGCACTGATCACTGAGGAAGGCTTTCTTATCTCTCCTTGCTCTTCTTTGGAACTCTGCATTCAAATGGATATAGCTTTCCTTTTCTCCTTTGCTTTTTACTTTTCTGCCTTTCACAGCTATTTTTAAGACCTCCTCAAACAGTCATTTTGCTTTTTTGCATTTCTTTTTCTTGGGGATGGTCTTGATCCCTGTCTCCTGTACAATGTCACAAACCTCCGTCCATAGTTCATCAGGCACTCTTATCTATCAGATCTAGGCCCTTAAATCTATTTCTCACTTCCACTGTATAATGGTAAGGATTTTGATTTAGGTTGTACCCGAATGGTCTAGTGATTTTCCCTACTTTCTTCAATTTAAGTCTGAATTTGGCAATAAGGAATTCTTGATCTGAGCCACAGTCAGCTCCTGGTCTTGTTTTTTGCTGACTGTATAGAGCTTCTCCATCTTTGGCTGCAAAGAATATAATCAATCTGATTTTGGTGTCGACCATCTGGTGATGTCCATGTGTATAGTCTTCTCTTGTGTTGTTGGAAGAGGGTGTTTACTATGACCAGTGTGTTCTCTTGGCAAAACTCTATTAGCATTTCTCCTGCTTCATTCTGTACTCCAAGATCAATTTACCTGTTACTCCAGGTGTTTCTGGACTTCCCACTTTTGCATTTCAGTCCCCTATAACGAAAAGGACATATTTTGTGGGTGTTAGTTCTAAAAGGTCTTGTAAGTCTTTATAGAACCATTCAACTTCAGCTTCTTCAGCATTACTGACTGGGGCATAGACTTGGATTACAGTGATATTGAATGGTTTGCCTTGGAAACAAACAGAGATCATTCTGTCATTTTTAAGATTGCATCCACGTACTGCATTTGGACTCTTTTGTTAACCATGATGGTTACTCCATTTCTTCTAAGGAGTTCTTGCCCACAGTAGATATAATGGTCATCTGATTTAAATTCACCAATTTCTGTCCATTTTAGTTTGCTGATTCCTAGAATGTCTATGTTCACTCTTGCCATCTCCTGTTTGACCACTTCAATTTGCTTTCATTCATGAACCTAACACTCCAGATTCCTATGTGATATTGCTCTTTACAGCATCAGACTTTACTTCCATCATCAGTCACATCCACAACTGGATGTTGTTTTTGCTTTGAGGAGTTATTTCTCTACTGACCTCCAGTAGCATATTGGACAGCACCTACTGACCTGGGGAGTTCATCTTTCAGCATTCTATCTTTTTTCCTTTTCATACTGTTCATGGGATTCTCAAGGCAAGAATACTGAAGTGGTTTGCCATTCCCTTCTCCAGGGGACCACATTTTGTCAGAACTCTCCACCATAACCTGTCCTTCTTGGGTGGCCCTACATGGCATCATTTAGTACCATTGGGTTAGACAAGGCTGTGGTCCATGTGGTTAGATTGGTTAGTTTTCTGTGATTGTGGTTTCAGTCTGTCTGCCCTCTGATGCCCTCTCTCAGTGCCTACCATTTTACTGGGTTTTCTCTTACCTTGAGCCTGGAGTATCTCTTCACAGCTGCTCCAATAAAGTGCGGCCACTGCTTCTTACCTTGAACGTCTCCTCTCAGCCGTGCCAGCATTGCATAGCCACTGCTTGCCACCTCAGCCACATTACAGGCAGATTCTTTTACCAGGTGAGCCACAAGGGATGCCCAAGAATACTGGAGTGGGTAACCTATCCCTTTTCCATGGGATCTTCCTGAATCAGGAATCGAACTGGGGTTTCCTGCATTGCAAGAGGATTCTTTACCAACTGAGCTGTCAGGGAAGCCCTGAAATAAAAGCTAGAGCCCAGAAATAGACTATATTGATTACAAAATTAATACATGATAGACGCATCATTACAAACCAATGCAGAAATCATAGAAAAAAGAAAGAGAAAGTGAAATCTTTCAGTTGTGTCTGACTCTTTGCTATCCCATGGACTGAAGCCCACCAGGCACCTCTGTCCATGGGATTCTCCAGGCAAGAATACTGAAGCGGGTTGCCATTTCCTTCTCCAGGGGATCTTCCCAACCAAGGGATCAAACCCAGGTCTCCTACATTGCAGACAGATTCTTTACTGTCTGAGCCACTAGGGAAGCCCCCATATAAAGAATATCAGTTCCAAATGGATTAAATGCAAAAGGCATCATTTTAAAAATAACTGTAGGAGACTATCTTTATGATCCAGTGTTGGCAAAGTTTTATTTAATAAAACAAAAAATGGAAATACTAATATGGTTTATTATATTAAATTTTTAAAACATTTTCTATATCACTATAAACAAAATAGGAAGATAAACTTTCAGTTCAGTTCAGTTCAGTCGCTCAGTCGTGTCTGACTCTTTGCGACCCCATGAATCGCAGCACGCCAGGCCTCCTTGTCCATCACCAACTCCCGGAGTTCACCCAGACCCACGCCCATGGAGTCAGTGACACCATCCAGCCATCTCATCCTCGGTCGTCCCCTTCTCCTCCTGCCCCCAATCCCTCCCAGCATCAGAGTCTTTTCCAATGAGTCATCTCTTCACATAAGGTGGCCAAAGTACTGGAGCTTCAGCTTTAGCATCATTCCTTCCAAAGAAATCCCAGGGCTGATCTCCTTCAGAATGGACTGGTTGGATCTCCTTGCAGTCCAAGGGACTCTCAAGAGTCTTCTCCAACACCACAGTTCAAAAGCATCAATTCTTCAGTGCTCAGCCTTCTTTACAGTCCAACTCTCACATCCATACATGACCACAGGAAAAACCATAGCCTTGACTAGATGGACCTTAGTCGGCAAAGTAATGTCTCTGCTTTTGAATATACTAGGTTAGGAAAAACAATTGGAACATATATAAATATAAAAACATGCAAACTAGTACAGAATATACTGAGTATCTCTGCGTGTCTTGATCAAATGTTATAATTTACCATTTTTCTATTGCTTCCCATTGGTTGCACCCACACTTTCCTAAATGTCACCTTCCTGGTAAGGTTTTTCCTAACGACCCTATTGAAGAGTAAACGCCCATGAAGTTTGGGGGAGAATGGATACATGCATATGTATGGCTCAGTCCCTTTGCTGCTCACCTGGAACTATCACAACATTGTTAATTGGCTATACCCCAGTACTAAATAAAAAAGTTAAAAAAGTGATTCCACCTCATAGCCTGTATGACATCAGGCATACGAGGTGTTTTGCTTTCTTACTTGTTTAGTGTATGTTGTTTCCTTCTTATAACAGCTCAATAGAAAAAAAAAAGGCATATAAAAAGCAGAAGGAAAAAAGTTATATAAAAATATAAAAGAGAAAAATAAAAGAATGTCTAATCTCACTAGTAATTAGAGAAATGCATATTTAAGTATGAATTATTTTATATCCATCACTTTGAAAAAATGTTACAGTCTGGCAATACCCAGTGTTGGTAATGATATGAACTAGTATTAATTGCTCTTGCTACATTGAAGAGCGGTTTGCCACATCTCATATATCTTTGAGGAGGTATATACTCTTTGGCCTAGCAAGTCAGTAGAGAAACCACAATATGTAGCCCAAGAGTATAACAATATCCACCACACCATTATTTGTATTAGCACAATTTGGAAATAGCTCAAATGTCCATTAATATTAATGATTGTTAGAATATACATGTATGACAAAATACTATCTAAATGTTAAAATGAGAGAATTTAAACTAATTCTATCAAAGTAGTAAATTATTCAAAACATATTCAACAAAATGAACAGGCTTCAGACGGATGCCTACAATGAGATTTTTAAACAGCCAAAACAGCGCTATATATTGTTTATGGATGCTAACATGTATTAGAAGCAGAAAAACATGCAGGGACATTTAAGAGAGCAGTTATCTTTTTGGAATTAGGAGGAAATTCATGGCAAAATCTATTTATATCCATAATGTTTAATTTTAGAAAGATAAGATCTGAACAAATATGATGGAATTTTAGTATTTGACAAGGCTGGGTGGTAGTACATATTTCAGGGTTATAATTATGTCTATACTGAAATTCAAGCTTGAAGTATTTAATAAGAAAAGAAATAGGAGAGTACTTAAGTGTGACTACCAGGGAATAAAATTCAAGCCATAGCATATGAAGTAATGTGGTGTGGCATAGCGAAATTGTAAACTGAATTTTCTTATGAGTTGGAGATTGGTGCAAACCTAGACTTAGTACCTTCTTTTCAAAACAGTTAATGAGATTAGCTTTTGGAACCAGACAGCCTAGTTTGAATCTTGATTCAAACAATAACATTAAAACTGGACGCTAGTCTCCTCATTTTTAAAATGGAAAAATATGATAAAATAGAAAAACAGGAGAGAAAGTCAACATAACCAATAGTTGTTTCTACAAAAAGATTAACTAAAACTAACACAACATTGTAAAGCAATTATACTTCAATTAAAAAATAAATAAAAATTAACAAAATTTACAAACCTTTAGCTTAATTCAATAAGAGGAGAGAGAGAGAGATGATGACTTGAATAACTAAAATCAGAAATGAAAGAGCAGACATTACTACCAGTAAGATAGAAATAAAAAGGATTACAAAGTAAAAAAAAAAAGTACCACCTCCTAACAAATACTATGAGGATGAAATTAGATAATATCTGTAGTATACAGCATATTTCATGGCACATGATAAAAAGAAAGACTGGCTTGTGGTCCAGGTCTGGATGTAAACAGGCATAAGATTGAGGTCTGTTTTGAATGCCATGCTTTCTCTCATTTTGGTTTTTACAATAACCTTATTAGACTCATGTTTTTATTATCCCATTTTAGATGTAAGAAAACTGAGCCTTAGAAAGGTCAAATAACTTGCCCAAGATCACCCAGATCTTAAAAGACAGAGATGGGATTCACACCAGCTCTATCTCCAGAGAAATACAACTGCAAATTAATATCCTGGCTATATTTCACTAGTTTTATGAATAAACTAAATTGAATTTGATAAACCATAGCAATCATCTATCCTGTAGCTTTTTTTTTCCTTCAGTAAGGAGTCAACCAGCCATTGCTGATTAAACTAGTAATAAGTATCTGTTTAGTTTATGTATATGCAACCCCAAACATGTAAAGTAACTGAGTTGCTGTAATGGGATATTGTTACTAGATAAATATTCCAGTCTTAAAAAGATTCTGGGTATTGGAATATATTGGAAGATCAGTAGTCTGTGATATTCCATTATGTTGAGTTGTGTGTGTATGTTTTAACCATAGGCTTTTTGTTTGTTTGTTTCACTGACTTTGCTGAAGAATGGTTCTCTCTCTGCTTTTTATCTTCTATCTTCTGTGAATTCAAATGGAACTTAAATTTTATTGTCACTGATTATTTTGAATGAACAATTTTCTTAATGCACTTTTGTCAAGTCACTTCCATTTATTGTCTTTTTATTTATTTTTTTTCTTTAATTAATTTTTATTTTTTTAGTTTGTTTTGCTTTACAATACTGTATTCATTTTGCTACACATCGACATGAATCAGCCATGAATGTACATGAACTCCCAATCCCGACCCC